>JBBLXW010000031.1:0-518070 GCA_037893235.1 Trichoderma afroharzianum | reverse complement strand
TATAGAAGGTTATAGAAGGCTATAGGGAATAGCCAACTGGAAATAGCTATAGCTAGTGCTATAAGCTAGCTATAGTGCTCTAAAGAGCACTAAAATGACCGCTGTAACTATAGCTATAATATCAATAATAGCTATAGTCTTATAAATACTATTTTTTTAATATTATTATATATTTTAATTTTATAAAAATTTTTAATATAATATTTAAATATTTAAAATACTTTTTTAAATTTTATAAATATATAATAATATTATTTATATATATTAATATAAATTACTATAAATAGCTTTTTAATAAAAACTTTATATAATATTAAAAAAATATAAAATTTATTATTAAATTTATTATATTAATTATAAATTTTTTATATTTTTAATATAATATTATAAAAAATGTTTTTTAATAATTGTTTTTTACTATAGGTTATTAAAAAAAACCTTTAGTTAAGTTTATAATAATAAAAATTATATTATTTTATAATAATAATAATATATTTTCCTACTTTAATAAAAAATATATATTTAGTTTTAATTTAATATTTATATATTATAAATTAATAATTAATTATAATTTATTATATTTTTAAATTATAAAAACTAAAAATAAAATAAAAAATAATTACTTAAATAATATATTTTTAATTACTTTAATCTTTTTTAATAAATTTAAAATTTTATTTATAATAATTTAATTATAATAAAAAAGTTTAAAATACCTTTATAAAAAGTTTAAAATATTTATATTAAGTTTAAAAAAAATTAATATTTATATTTTATTTATAAATTAATTTAATTTTAGTTAAAATAGTTTTTTATATTTTTAAAATATAATTAAAATTTATTAATATTATATAAGTTTTTATATATTATAAATATTTACTTTTTTTAAATTAATTTAAAATATATTATTAAATATAATATAAAAAAAGTATTTATTTAAGTATTTTTAATTTTTAGTATTTTTATTTAATTAATCCTTTTTTAAAAAATCCTTTAAGGTAATATTTAATATTTTATTTACCAAATAAAATATAATATTTATTATAAATTATATTAACTATAATTATTTTATATATAATTACTAATATATATAAACTAAAGTATTATTAAAATTAATTATTAATAAATAAATCTTTTATTTTATAATAATTATATTTAATATTAATATAAAAGTTAATTTAAAAAGGTTTAATAATATTTATAATTTTAATATATATTTATTTATTTAAATTAAAATAGTTTTTTATATTTTTATATAAATATTATATTTTTTTAAAAAATAATATAAGGTTTTATATTATTTATAAAAAATATATTTAATAAATATATTTTTAAACTTTTTTTATTAAATAAATAATAAATATTAATTATTTATTAATATTAAAGTAGTCTAAGGATATATTTTTTTTTAGTAAATATATAATTTATTAAATTTTAGGAATAATATTTTTAATAATAAGTTATATAAAAGTTTATTAATTATTATATATATTATTTAAAAAGAGATTATATTACTATTATTAGTTTAAAAAAAGAGTTATATAATAATTATCTTAAAGATTTAAGAATTTTTTTTTCTTATATTTTTAATATAAATAAATCTTTATAAGTAAATATTTTTATAAATTAAAAAATATTTTTTTAAGTATTTATACTTAATAATAAATATAAAAAAACTTATATTAAATATTACCTTTATATAAATCTTTATTTTATAATACATTATTTTTAATTAAGTATAAGTTTATAATTTATATATAATATTAATATTTTTTAAAAATAATTTTAAATATTTTAAATTATATAACTTTATAAATATATTAATTATAATTACTTTAATTAACTAAATTAATTAATTAATAAATAAAAAAAATACTTAATATAATATTATATATTATTTTTTATTATAATTATAAAAAAATTATAATTAAAAATTATTTTAAAATTATTTATTACTTTACTAAAAATTATAAAAATATTAAATATAATATTTTTAATTAATTATTATTTTATTAATTTTTTAAATTATATAGTTTAAATAAAGCTTTTACTATAATTAAATAAATATTATTTTTATTTAGCTTTTATTTATTATTAATATTTATTTAATTATTATTTCTTTAAAAAATAATATATACTTTAATTTAATTTAATATTTATAAACTTTTATTATATTTTTTAAATATAAAAGTTATATTTATTATTAAAAAAGTTAGTAAAGTTATAATAGTTAAGTTAAAGAAAAGCTATACCCTAACCTTTAGTTTAAAATCTAGAATTAATTTATAGCCTAACTTAATTAACTATAATTAACTAAGTTAAACTTTAAAAATTTAGGCTATAAAGTATAGTTAATTAAGGTTTAAGACTAAACTTAAAATATATATATAAAATAACCTAAATAATAAGGTTTAAGTATAATATAAACTTTAAGTCTATAACTTATAGTTTAATAATTTAATTAAGCTAAATAAACCTAATCCTTTTATTAAGTTATAAAAGGTAATATTAATTTTTAAAAATAAATTATATATATAATATAAAAGACTATATAATAAAATAATATATTTTTTTTTTAGTAATAGCTATAATTTAATTATAATAGTAAAATAATTAAATAAATAACTAAATTTATAATTAATAAAATTATAAATTTATAATTAAAAACTTTAAAAAAAGGAAAAATTAAAGCTAGGTAAAGTAAAATATAAGCTAAACTAACTAAAAGTATTAAAAACTTTAAGCTAAGTAAAAGTATTAAAAAAATTATTAAAAAAGTTAATAAAATAACTTATTAAAGGTATATATAAAAGTTTTTTTATAATTAGTTTCTTTTAGGTAGTTTATCCTTTATACCTAAGAGAGATTTTTTAAATATAAAGTAATATTAATTATATTAAAAAAATATTATATATTATTAATTTATAATAATAATATTAAGCTTATATTATAAATAATATATTTTTATAATTAATTATTTTTTTATTTTTAATAATAATTTTAGTTTTTTTATATTATTATAATATATTTTACTTAGTATAATTTTATTTAATATAATTATATTTAAGGTAATTATAATTTTAAAAATAATATTTAATTTATTAATTTTTTTATTTTTAATAATTAATTTAAAATTTAATATTTTTAAAATTTTTATTTTAAAAATATATAATTTAATATTATTTTTTATTATTATAAAATTTAATTTATAATTTTTAAAAAATAATTTAAAGTTTTTAAAATTATATTTAATTATAAATAATATTATTTTAATATATTATTTAATTTTATTATATTATTTACTTTTTTATTATAAATTATAATTTTATTTTATTTATAATAATATAATAATAATTAATATTTATTAATTTAACTAAAGTTAAATTAATATTTAAAATTAAATAATAAATTTTAATATTTTTATTTATTTTATTAACTTTATTATATAATATTAATTTTTTATTAATATACTTTTATAATAATAATTTATTTTTTTAATAAAAAAATATTTAAAAATATTTATTTTTATTATTATAATTTTATAATTATATTAAAAATATTATTAAAAAATATTTTTTTATATTTAAAAACTTTATATTAAATATTTCTTTATTTTATTATTTAAAAATTAAAATTAATAATAATTATTAAATTTTAATATTAATAAAATATTTAAAATAATATTTTATAATATTATATTTTTATTATAAATTATAATTAATTACTTTAATTAATTAATATAAGTAAAAATTAAAGTATATATAATATTTAATATTAAAATATTAACTTTAAATAAATATTAAAAAGTTAATATAATTAATAATAAATTATAATATAATATAAAAAATTAATAATAATTATTATATTTTTTATTTTTTTATTATTTATTTTATTAATTTAAAAAATTATAAATTTTTAATAATTAATTATTATATTAAAAAATAATATTATAAAAATAATATAATTAATAATTATATATTTTTAAACTTTTATTAAATTAATATATATTTATAAATTTTTTTATATTATTAATTATAAACCTTTAGTTAAAGTAAATTATTAATTATTTTATTATTTAAATATTATTAAATATTATTATATAAATATTTAAAATAAATCTTTTTATAATTTAATATTTTTTTAAAATATATTTTAAATTATAATAATAATAATTATTATTAATTTTTTAATAAAAATAAAAATTAATATATAATATTAATTTATTTATATTTTTATTAATATTAAATATATTAAAATTATATTTTATAAATATTTAATTTATAAATATATTATAAATATTTAATATTTTATATTTATTTTTAACTTTAAATTAAGTATTATTAATAAATTTTATAAAAGAAAATTAATAATAATAAATAATAAAATATAATTATTATTATTTATAAAAAAAATTTAATAAAATAATTAATATTTATTATTATAAAATATTATTTAAGTAAAGGTTTTTATTTTTAATAAAATCTTTAGTAATATTAATTTTTTTTTTATTTTTTAAATAATTATTATTATATATTTTAAGTTTTTATTATATATTATAAATTAATAATAAATGAATACTTTAAGTTTTTTAAAAATTTTAATTAAATATTATAAAAAAATAATAATTTAAAATAATTAAATATTTATATTATAAATAATTATTATTAATAAATTATTTTTAAATATAAACTTTTACTTAAATAAATATTTTTTTTTATTTAATAAAAAAAAAAATTAAAAAAAAAAAGTTATTAAAAATAATAAATAAAAATAATTAATTAGAATAAAAGTAAAAATTATTAAAAATAAAAATATTTTTTTTATTAATATAAAAAAAAATAAATTATTATTTGTAATAGGAAATTGCTGATAACAGCCAGTCAGGTAGGTAGCAGTATATTATGGCACTTAAGCTTAGAGAGCTATAGTAGCTGAGATAACCTGTAGCTTTATAGGGGATTCCTAGGCGCAACCCTAGGGGTCACGTGGTGCATTACCTACGCACTGCGCTGCAGTGCTGAGGTAAGCTGTGCGGTAAAACCTCGTTACATTATTATTAATAATAATAATTAATTTTATAATTAATAAAAAAAATTTAAAAATATTTATAATTATAAATAAAATTATAATAAATAATATAAATATAAATAATATAAAAAATTAATTTAATAAAATATTAATAAATTTTAAATTTAATAAAAAAAAACTATTTTTATATTTTTAATATTATTATTAATTAAACTTAAATTTAAAATTAATAAAAGTTAAATAAATATTTTTTAAAATAAAAAATATTTTAATATATTTTAAAAATTTTTTTTTATTAATATTTAATTTTTTACTTTAATATAAAAAAAATTTATTAATTATAATAAATATATTAAGTTTTTTAAACTTTTATTTTTTTTTCTTTAAGCTAAGTTATATTTATATAATTAATAATAGCTAAAAGCTATAACTATAATCAAAAATTATTTTAATTAAATAGCTTAAGTAAAAATTTATATTAAATAAATATAGTAATTATTATTATATTAAGTTATATATATTAAAGTTAAGGAATAAGCTATTATATTAAATAAAGTCTTATAATAAAAAACTAAGGATAATATATAATAAAGCTTACTATCTTTAGGTAATCTAAGTACTTAGTATCTACTTATAAAGGTTGGCGTAAGTTATATGACCTCACATGCCTCTTCACGTCTACTAGAGCATACATCCATGAATGACATCCTTGGACGCATAATGAATCGCAGCTCCTCCAAAAATTAACATGTCTAACTAGCCTTGATACATTGAGGTTTCCAGAGGACCTTTAGAAAACGTGTGACATATGTGTATAAAGTTATTGGTCTGCTCCGTTAGCAGTTAAGAAATCAAAATCGACGCCATCTTGAGCCTGCATCACACTCTTCTCATAAAGACCTCTATATCCGCGAGCCGGTCGTCTCTTAGATTCTGCAGGGCCCTGAGCCTCCAGCCTTCCGTCTAACCTTGCTTTCCTATCCGCTATCCTTCTGGCGATCTGATCTTCACCCATCTCAACTTGAAGTATTCTGCTTTCAACATCGCAGTATATAATGTCGCCATCTCTCACAATGGCGAGAACGCTTTCTGGCAAAGCAGCTTCGGGCGAAATATGCAACACGATGCTACCTCCCGCCGTGCCAGACATGCGCCCGTCCGACAACCGCAGCATATCCTTGACCCCACGAGCGGCAAGCTTGCGTGGGATGGGTATAAGGCCTGCCTCTGGCATACCTGGACTTGTGAAGCCAATAGGTCCTATGCCCTGTAAGATCAAAACGCAATTTTCATCAACATCGAGATCCGGATCATCGATACGCTTAGCAAGATCTTCAGGACCGGCAAACACCACGGCTCGCCCTCGGTGATTGAGTAGATGGCGATACTTGCTAGCACTAGCTTTGATGACGGCACCATCCGGAGCAAGATTACCATACAACACCACCAGGCTTGACGATGGATGTAAAGGACTGTCCAAAGGCCGAATAATCTGAGTAGAAAACGGAAAAGGGCGAAAATTCTCAGCATCCAGAGCTTGGCCAAGTGTTTCTCCGGTTATTGTCAGGGCATCTAACTTCAAGAGAGGCCGCAAAGTATTAAACAGCGCAGGAATGCCGCCAGCGTTGTGTAAATCCGTCATGTAATTGTCACCACTGGGCTTGAGGTCAACAATCAACGGTGTCTTCCGTCCTATCTCATCCACTGTCTTCAAAGTGATTTTGCCATATACATCTGGATGCCGGTTTGCAATGGCGAGTAGATGCACTATACCGTTAGTTGAGCCTCCAATTGCCTGCAAAATGGTAATGGCGTTGTGAAAAGATGCTTCAGAGAGAATCGACTGAGGTGTGCGCTTATATTTGGCTGCTCCAATGGCATTTGCACCAGTCTGCTCAGCTATTCTTAGCCGAGCGCTTGAGACCGCGGGAGCAGTTGCGCCCCCTCGAAGCGGTATAAGTCCAAGAGCAGCCGTAAGGCACGCAATGGTGCTCGCAGTGCCCATGACACCGCAAGTTCCGGCCTGATCAATAATTGTAAGTTGACGGGTCTATCGCGGAGAAACAAGTCTTACCGTCGGAGCAAGTTCCTCATTCAGAGCTGAAATATCCTCGATGTCAATCTCGTTTGCGCGGAAAGCAGCCCAGTTATTACGGCAGTCTGTACAAGCACCGATGCGGCCACCTCGAAAGCTGCCCGGCATCATTGGCCCTGTTATAAGAGGCAATATGGGCTTGTTGGCAGATATGCCTCCCATGAGCTGAGCCGGAACTGTCTTGTCACATCCTGAGTTCATGTCAGTTAAATACATAAGCACTGAGAAGAGTATGGTCAGGGCAAAGCTAGAACCCACCACCGATAACAATACATGCGTCCACTGGCTGCGCCTTAATCATCTCTTCCGTATCCATGCTCATAAGATTGCGCAAGAACATGCTCGTAGGCGAAGAAAAGGACTCGTGGATGCTAATAGTCGGGAACTCAATGGCCAGCCCACCGTTTAGCTGGACACCCCTCTTTGCGGCCTCAATGAGCTGCGGGACATTGCCATGACAAGGATTGAAGCCGGAGTAAGTGTTGATTATGCCAATGATTGGTCTTGAGAGCGCATCTTCGCTATATCCCAGGGCTTTAATAAAGGCCTTGCGGAGAAACAGGGAGAAGTGAGGGTCGCCATAGTTTGATAAGCCTTGCCTCATGCCGACTGCGGGCTGGATGGACCGAGAGAGATCATAGTCAGCCATTGGATCCGGAGCGCCACTGCTCTGGCCTTCACTTTTGGCATCCTTTTGGCTCGCCATATTTCAACGTTTCCGCTGCGGAACTGTTTGATGATGTTCCTGATATGGACAATCTTGATGTTTCCATGTTGGCGATTGCGTGATCTCGAACCAAATCGCCGTTGGCGGGGATCAGCTCTAATTGTGGAGGGGTTGTTTCTGGCGGATATGTATCCGAGTTCAATCCAGTCTTTGAACCATGGCCGTCGGCAGCAACCACGACAATTTTGCATAGTTTATCTCAATCGCATTTTTTTTTTTGATTCAGAGGCGTGTTCCTAATCATATGTAATGATCATATCTGATGTAATTACAGCCAGCCTTCACAATAGCGTTGAGAAATGTCTGCTACCTCAGTAACCAATGCAGCTCATTTATCACCGGGTATAAGCACAACCAACTGTTCGTTTGCTCAAAGTGTAATTGAGATTTGCAATTTCAGCTCGATTGGCATTTGAATGCGCAACAGAACTAAATTGTAGAAATGACAATTACACCCGATGTTCTAACCAGCTTGTGTGAGTATACGATAAGGCCAGCCGCAGTTACATTACTACAGTTAGTTGTTATAATATTTCTGTTTAATGATGTCCATTTCCCATTTTACTGTTTAATATAGCGCTATAAAACTAGGCGCTCTGCAACATCTAGGTTCTTGCCAACAGCCTAATACTCTAGCTTACCGATTGGTTGGTTGGCTGCATTACAGATCAGCCAAGGTCAAGACGAAGCCCACTTTCGGAGATACAGCAAATAACCATGTATTCATTACTCACAAGAATACCATCGAAGACGAGCATGGAATAAAACATCCAAATCAAGTAAGAATCTTGCTGTGGCTCCCGTCGATATTTCTGTTAGTCATAATTTCTGAGTCCGGCGCTTTCCGTGATGGGTCCAAATGAAGGCAATAAGGAGAACAGGAAAGAAAAAAAAAAAAGACTGCTTACCCCATGCCTCCGGCGGCCTACCCAATCTAGCGTATTCGCTTTGTTGCTATTACTATCACCCCGATGAACGACGCTTCTTGTTCTTCCTTCCGATGCCCATCGGATATTTCTTCGAGGGCTGCTATATATCAACCTCATATATATCTTGCGAATAATTCCACATTGAAATAATTCCACATGCTCAAAACTAATGAGTAACCACTTTGCATTACAAACCTCCATGCCATGGCTCCTGTAGGGCGTGCAGCTCACTAACACCAAGAATCCACTTCCTAGAATGGCGTGTCTCGCCTGCTCTCGGCACCGATAGTCTAATCCATAATTTTTTTTCTTTAGTCTAAAAGATGTTAATAAAGGCTCCCCCGTACCCGTTTCCTAAAAACTGGGAACCTCGTTATTCGTCTGTGATTTAATTGCTATTTCGTTTCCTTTGGTGCCTTGTAGACTTGCAGAATCTCTTGTGCTTAGATATACCCCCCAAAATGACAGCGGCCGGTTCGTCTCTCTCCCCCTCGTGCATGACTCCACAGTATTCCCCCGGGTTTCATGCTCTGCTTTCCATATTCCGTTTATTCTTTTAGTATATACTAACAATTTGTATATATAGCGGCACTAAGGATTGACGACCTATCAACAACTACATACCCCGATGGCGGTCTCCAAGCATGGCTCGTCGTCCTCGGCTCTTGGGCCTGCATGATCCCATCCATGGGGCTCCTCAACACAATGGCCGTGTTGCAGGCGAGATTATCAGAGAATGAGCTGCGGAATCTGCCAGAATCAACAATTGGTTGGATTCTGAGCAGCTATGCCTTTTTTCTCTACTTTTGCGGAGCGCAAGTTGGTATGTAACATCCCTTCGTTTCCTTCTCGGTTGGCACACTTGAATGTCAGTTTCTTATGAAGCAATACAGAAGACAGAAGAGCCTTGACGAGTGAGGTAAGTTGAAATGTGTGTGTTGCTAACAGTCGTCTCTCTAGGTCCAATCTTTGATGCATATGATGTCAAGTATCTGGTAATACCAGGGAATATCGGCATTGTCATTTCCATGATGCTGATCGGCCTATGCAAAGGTCGGTATTTTCTCCATCTTCACTTCATGATCCCCATCATACTGACTATCAATCTCAGAATTCTACCAATTCTTCCTCTGCTTCGGCCTCCTCGGTGGCGCCTCAGCCTCCCTGCTCTTCAATCCCGCCATCGCCATCATCGGCCACTACTTCGATAAGCGCCGTGCTCTTGCCACAGGAATTGCTTGCACGGCTGGTGGTCTCGGAGGCATCGTGTTCCCTCTCATCATCCTGTATCTCACTCCGCAGATCGGTTTCCCCTGGGCCACCCGCATCATCGCCTTCATCTGCCTTGTCATGGGCTGCATTTCCGTCTGCCTGATGAAGAAGCGACTGCCTCACAACAAGAACACCAGCACTCGTATCGGCAGTTCCATCGACTTCAAAGCCCTCCGCGACCCGAAGTATGCTCTCACCACCCTTGCCGTCTTCCTAGTCGAATTCGCCGTCTTCATCCCCTACACGTACATCTCTTCTTATGCTATCCACGCCGGTATGCCCACTCAACGAGCGTACCTCCTCAACGCTCTCGTCAACGTCGGTGCAATTCCCGGCCGTGCTTTGCCAGGTTACGCTGCCGATCGCTTCGGTGCCTTTAATGTACTTGCCATCTGCTCCACCACATGTGCGGCCTTGATATTCGCGCTTTGGTATTCAGCCGGCACCAATGAGGCTGCCATATACTCTTTTACCGTGCTATATGGTTTCTGGTCTGGTGCCGCGATTAGTATCACGCCGGTTTGTATTAGCCGAGTCTGCAATATTGAAGATATAGGCAAGCGGACTGGCACGGCTTTCTTCATCGCAAGCTTCGGTGTGCTCATTGGTCTTCCCATTGCGGGAGCCATCTTGAAAACAGATGGCGGCTCCTACAACGGAGTCATTATTTTCGCAGGCGTTTTCTACGCCGCCACTGTTGCTACGCTTTACCTTGCCCGTGGCGTGGCTGCTGGCTGGGGACTCAAAGTCATCTTCTAATAGATCAATTACAAGGTAAGAACAGGAGGGAGCGCCTAGGATATAAAACATATCCTTATATAATCCTATACCTTTACCATTATTTAACCTTTTGATATAAAAAAAAGTTCAATTTAATTTAAAATTAATTTAATTCATTCCCCGATGCTCCATGCTCCCATCGGATGGCTTCTCTCCAACCAAGTCTCACGAGGCCATGGTGAGCATGGCGAGCGCTTGTTTTCTTTCCTCTTCCCTTCGACGTTTCTCCTCTTTAACATCATTACGAACGCCGTAAAACGTGAACGTATCTGGTGCAAGGTCTTTCTTCGGATGTCCAGGAACATCCATGAAGACTAGATCTCTCGAGACAGTCATTATTAAGTGATCATTGCTAATGAACTGAAACGTGGGGGCAAATTTTCCCTCGATATCCTTCAAGGTATATTTCTCGAGACCTGCTTGCTTCGGAGGAGAGAAATACTCAAATTCGCAACCACATTCGACATTCAAGTACAATTGACCCTCAATTTTCGTATCCCTGGAAGGCGGTTGTTTAGCCGTCGAGGTGTCATCGCCTTCGATGTAATAGAAATCGGCATATTTGGTTGGATAGTAGGAGGGACTGTAGCGGTGATCAAAGTGATCAAGGGAATATAAGTGGAAAGTTTTGCCAGAGATGGAGTCGAGGGGAGGTAGGAGGTCTCCTTTGCTGTCGGCTTGTTGCACAGACTTATAAGCTGCTTTTACTTCCTCTTCCCTAACGCTCTCGGCTTTACGCCAAAATTCCTTTTCTTTCCTTTCCTTCACCTTCCATTTCCGCAACTGCTGCTTCCGCTCTTCGCGTTCGTGTTTGAGTTCATAATAGTAATCAGCATCTGATCCATTGTATGATCTCTCCGAGCTATGCGAAGATTGATCATCACATTCGCAGTCTTTGCCGTCACAATCGCAACCAAATTCCGAGGGATTTGATGTCGCATCAATGTCGGAGAGGTCTTCATCGAAGTCGTCGGGTTCTGCATCACGATCCTCCTTGATGGTGAGGGCGACCAAGCGGTAATACCAGGCCGGCAATTTTTGGCCAGGGGCCATCGTCGTAGTCAAGGGTACGGCTGATTACTGTTGCGGTAAAGATTAAATCCCCAATTCTTGCCAATTAGTAAGAGAAGAGTGATAAAGTGATATCCAGCTCGGACGCGTCGCGATTAGAATTGGTGGGGTTGGAATCTCTTCATTTGTTAACTAAACTTGGAGTTACCCACTTCGCCTTCAACTACAGTACAACTACGATTCTATAGTTGGTTATTCCAAGAACTGTATTTTAGCGATACCTATTTTGCCCTCTACTATAAAATAATAGTAAATAGTAGCGAAAAATAGCGACAGTAGCAGATACTTGAAAAATAGGCTTATAATTTAACGCGTTAATATCCGAAATTTATTCTTACTCGGGGCTTCTGTCCTCTGCTTGAGCGCCTAGGATACATGTATCTGATATAATCATTCTATTCATCTAGATTAAAACTATCTATTATAGAAGAAAGCGAAGAAGAAAACAAAATTGCCGAGGCAATATGACCTAGAGCGTAAAAAACGAGACATGGACTTTTCGTTATCCAGCATAGACGCAAATTTTTGCGTATAATAGGGCAGAATGCCGGGAATTGAAGTGAAAAGGAAAGGTAGAGGAGAGCAAGAAGAGAAAAGAAAGAAGGAAATGAACAAAAAAACTAAATAGAAACAAACTATCCAAACAGCGCCATTAATTGAGTGATACACGATTCCATTTCTTGCGTCCTCCCCCTTTACCCTTTTTCTCATTGCCTGTTGGCTCTTCCGTCACCGAATTCTCCTTGTCTGGAGGATGGTCGGCTACCTTACCAGGTTCCGCGGGCCCTTTCAACGAAGGGAAACTCTCCTTCTTGACCCAAGTAGGTGCCTTCTTTGGTGCTAGGTCATGATGAATCGGTGGGGGAATGTCCTCATATACAAACCAGCTGGGGTCCGGAGGTGGCTGGTTATTCACACTAGAAGGTCTTGTTAGCCCCAGCTCAATGATGACTTGAAGGTGGATGAAATCGTCAACACTTACACATTCGCCTGTCCGTGCATACGAGGTTCGGTAAGGCGCTGCGAATCGTATCTAGCCATAGTAGCATCCTCAAACAGCGCCCGAACTCCCCCAAGTCTATGCTTTGCTCCCAAATCGCCCGCCCTCCTGCCATCGTAATCGATGATCTCTTGATCAGCATATTTTTCCGCAAGTAAATAAAGCGTCTCTACAAGACGCTCCTCCAGATCTGGGGCGGTTTGTCCAACAGCTTCGTGCAAGGGCGCCCGGCCTCGTAAATCGATTCCGTTCACGTCGACACCCCTTTTTATGAGATTCTTAACCACAGTATGATGTCCGAATCGGCAAGCCATGTGAAGAACCGTGCTTCCTGTAGTCTCACAAACGATTAGATTACCGCGGTGCGATTTCAATTTCGTAAACCGTTCCATTTTCTTCAACAGAAAAGCCATAATCTCATCGTGATCTTGAGCCATGGCGTGAACAACGGGAAGATTGCCCTGTCCATCTGGCTGGAATACACGTGCCTTTTTCTCGACCAAGGCTGATACGACTGAAGCATATCCACCAGCAGCTGCCATATGGAGAACTCGTCGGCCAATTGGAGCACAGGAAAACGACTTCCAACACTCAGGACCGCATTTGTGATGGCAGGAATCCAGTACAAGTAAGTTGCAGTCAGCACCAAAGCGCAATAGCACTTCGACGGTTTGAAGCACTTTGGCTTCCCATTGAATAGTCTTAAAGTCTTTCTCTTGAGTCTCCTCCAATTCGCCCCAAGATGGAAATGTAGTGTCCTTTTCTTTAACCTTTGTGGACATAAATTGTGCTTTCATCCTTTGGGACTTTGTTTCACTTCCAAAATTGTTGAAATCTTTCTCTCCTTTCTGATTGTCCTTGTAGTCATTTCCTTTGTTAACACTCTCGCAGGGCTTATCTGCAATTTGGTTCAACAGGGAGTAGAGCTCGAACTGACTCCAGGGAAGCTTATGCCGTACCGCTATGTGAATTGCTGCAAGCCCAAAATCACTGTGGGCATTGGGGTCGGCGCCTCGTATCAAGAGATATTCAGCCATTCTGGGGAGGGCATAACTGCACGCGATGCGAAGAGGTCCATCAAGAGACCCAACCCTGTTACTAAGAAGTTGGGGAAGGGCGAGGTAGAGATGTTGAAGATCGGGATATAGCGCTTCATTTTCGTTGAGCTCAGCCCCATGCTTGAGAAGCTGGATTGCGACTTTTGGGGCGTCTTGAAGCAGCGCGTACTGGAGATAGGTGAATTCCTTCCTCCAAGGAAATCGTCTATGATCATTAGCTCCAAGCTTCGAATGGATTGAGTCAAAGGTGCACTTACCTTCTTAATCGTGGGCCATGTTCTCTAAAGATTAGCCACCGTATTAAGTTGCCTGAATCATGCCTGACGGCATGGACGAAAACAAATGCAAGAGCATCATCGCACTCAGCACCGCACTCATCATCGCACGCTCCTTTATGTGGTATCTCCTTATCTAGGGCTTTGGTATATAGAGAATCGGAGACTGCCCAATAAATACCGTGGCTGCACCGAGACAAGGAGTTCAAATCCTTTTTCCTCGTGACCAGGTTGAGGATTTTGTTGAAGAGCTCGGGCGGGAGGCTACACAAACCGCTAGCTGCCGTCGGCTCTGACAGCTTCGTGGGCTTTGGCACTGCCGTCGGCTTTACAGGTCGTGGTTGTGGTTGGCGAGCTCGATTCTTCCTGAAACGGGCCATGATGAGAGATATCGATGAGCCACAAAGAGCCTGTTTATGTTTTGATGTGATAATAATCGGACTCGATGATGGTTTGATATGGTAATAATTGGAATCGAAGGTGTTTTGATACGGTGATGATTAGAATCGACGGTGTTTTGTTTTGGTGATAATCTGGTTTGTTTATGTGAAAGGAGAGAAAAACAAGAAGAGGGTGTTGATCGAACGACGTTTGTTTGTTGTTAATACGCCACAAACCTTAAGAACGGACGAAATGCCTGGCTGCCCAACTCAATCCTAGTTGCACAGGTAACAGCCACAGTTATTCACTGGCTCATGAACTGAGTTTCGTCGCTATTGTGAAAAGTGAAATTGGAGATGGCGAGCAGGTGGCCAGCAGGTGAAGGAGATGTGATAAGCTGGAGCCACGCAAGAAAAGAGCAGCTGGCGCGAACCACGCACCGTGTGCAGCCAGTGGCGGATAAACGGCCTGTCGAGCCTGATGGACGTATCTCTTGGCTTTTGATTTGTGTTTTCAACAGTTTCGTTTGCTTCTCCAGATGTGGATTGAAGTCTGTTTGTTGCGCATGCACTGTTATCACTTCGTGACATACGGGGCATGTACGCACAACAGAATGGTCGATGTCAGGAAAATTTTTTAAAACGCCAATGGGGATATATAAGAACTAAACATTTATCTAGCTGAATATACAAACCAAACAAAAACTTTTGTGCCTGAGGTGATCATATAAACTTCCATGGCCATTCATGTGCTTGGTACTCTTATTAAATCCTTGCACCAACGCCTTTCCAACCTCTACCTACATACAGATGACTCTATCATTTATCTCATTCGCCAAGATGAAAGAACAGGGCGAAAATATTGGAAAGAAAATTCCCAAAGAAGTAATGAAGAAAATAATGTCTAGAAATGCAAGTATTCACATCTCATAAGGCGTCTCTTTCCGTATAATGTACACTTCGCCCACAAGAACAGTGCATCCCACGATCATGGTGATCAAAATGATGGGGATATTCACGCGGAAAAACTCCATGCTTCCCACGTGAATGTGTTTTCTAGCGAGGATATCACGCCAAAGGAGACCGGCAAGCGAAGCGCTGAACGCAGAGCTGAACGCACCATAGTTGACGCCAATTGCCATGCTGTAGACGGTTGCCCAGAATGTTCGGTCGCTGATGGGGATACCGCTTCTTTGATGAATCTCTTGCCATTGCTGGATGACTCGGCAAAGTAATATGGTGGTCCCGATATTCGTTCCTGCGAACTGAGATGTTGTTAGCTCATGCCCGAATCACATGATGGCATATACATACATTGCATAGGACAACAGAAAGAAAGCCCATGCCTCCTATGGCGCCAACTGTCCCTGTTCTATTGACCCAGTGGTCCCATCCATGAGCAAAAACAGGCACCCAGCCCTTTGTAACGAGCCCTTGTACAAGGACAAACATGCAAAAAGCGAAGGGGACAAGCGCAAATGGCAAGTGGAGAGCGACAGTAGTAGCTGTGGGAAATGTCTCCTGGCACCACCTCAACGCATCTTGACCCAGAGACATCAAAGTAGCTGGTCCGCGGGGCCGTTGAATAGATGCCAGCGACTTTTGACGGCTTTTCTCCACATCTTGTTCCAAGGTGGACACGAAAAGTCCTTCCATGGGGGAACTTGTGCCGGGTTGGTTTAGGGTGCTCTTCTCCTCTAGCGAACTGATCTCGCTTTGCGAATTTTGTTGTTCCTGTGTATCCATGTCTGCATGTGGTGATAGCCTCGAGGGATCCATATGAGCGGACGACGCAGCGCCGATACTACGGCCACCAGCATCCTCTGTCAAGCGAACTGTCGGGGGCGGGACATGGCCAGTGGCACGAACAAGTGAATCGGGGTTACCTCCACCGTTGTTCTGAGCTGTGTGAACAGACTCGTCGACCCCGTCAAAAGTGTTCAGATCTTGAGATTGAACTTCTGTAGAGTCGAATTTAGGAGTGGAGCAGTCTTTCTCACAGCCCGTAGTATCCTGAAGCCCGATCTCAGTAACTGGCGGCCGTATCGCTTCTTCGGCTTGTCGAAAGATTCTTTCAGCACGTGCAATTTCAAATTCCTCTCTACCTTTTCTTGCAATCTCACGCGTTTCTTTTCGATGGTACCATCCTGAGCCAAGATCCCAACAGAACATGACAAAAGCCGCTGGTAGAGTAACCCAAAACACCGGATGGGCACCGCTCTTGGAGCCTGTAGCGTTGAGTGTTAGGACAGTGATGAGGGTAGCGGCCATAATGAGGGTGCCAAATGCCGCCCCAGGTTTGTCCAAGAATGGATTCATAATTTCCTCCAACGACAACAGCTGCCCTTGCTCGTTATTGGCGAGGTCGGCTTCATCCGCGTCGGTATGGCCCCTTGCATGTGGGATGTTGGGGTTGACAGGCTTCCTGGCCTTGATTTCTTCTGGAAGCTCATGCATCTCGATCTTGTGTGGAATGAGGCCTGTATCTGCAAAGACAAAGTAGAGTAAGAAGGGAAAGAGAACAATAACGGTGGCCATAACAGGGACAATCATGTTGGCAGTATAGTGAATGAACTTGATGTTGAAGGCTCCAGCAAGAACAAGGTTTGTCGGATTGGAGGAAACCAGAATGGCAGATGCGATGTTTGCAATAGCAAACTGAGTAAAGATCCATGCTCTGGGGTGAGTAATGTTTCTTGATACTCTTGTCATGTAGGAAAGGAACGCGGTTCCCGACAAAATGATTGGATCATTGCCAACGAGAGTGCCCAGGGCAAAGAAGAAGGCATAGAGATAGAAGAAGAGCCGATGGCCCGCGCTACCTCCCCATTGGAGTACCTTGAATGCCAGGTACCTGATGAGCCCAGACGCATCGATGGATATGGCGATGTAGGCGAGGGTGATGAAGAAGGCCATGACGTCGATGGGCGCAATATTGTCAGCGCCAATGGTGCCATCGTGGACTTCCTGTCGGCCAATGGCGAGGATTGCCAGCAGAAACAAATCCGCAATAAGAGGAGCCGTGACCATGTTCATGGGAAAGTTGAGCCGCACCCAAGGCTTGATCTTGCCGTTGTCATCATCTTCGGTCAGCGGAGGAGAGCGATACTGGCGCTTTGGAATGATTCTCAGAGTCCCAAGAGTATCCAAGAAGAGATCCGAGAGCTTTCTAGGAATGTAGATGGGAATATGAAACGGAAACAGGACATTGATGTCTGTCAAAGTTAGCAACTATGTGCTGGCGATAACGTCAAGGCGGTGCTGGTGGCGAGTTGACCTACTTGTGAGAACAAAGACTATCAACGTGACGATGGACCGCCAGTCTCTGATTTGACTTGTCGAGAGAGAATCGCCGCCATCCTGTGCCATGTCGACGCTGGCAGAGTCGCCGAGCCAGACGACGTTTCGTATCGCCGGCTCAAATTTGGCTGAGCGCCAGGGGAGAGTTGAGATGTGATGACGCTGAAGAAAATTAATCGAGTCGGGTCTCACCGCCGCCGTTCCAGGTGATGTGGGCTATAGGGCCCGTCAGTGGCTTCGGGCACCTTGTTCGGAGTTCCAGTGCACTGAGATGAGCAGATACAGGCCTGCAAGCCCCGCCAACCTCACTGAAGAGAACCTCAGTGGAATTGATGGATTGGATGGAACGTCAATCTGCTTCTTCTCCAAGCACAGCGGAACCGATCAACTCTTATTCTTCTTCCCTCTCGGACCAGCCCGCCCAATCCCCACCGGGCAGTTTCTTGGTCTTCTTGGCTAATGCAACAAGCTTTTCACGTGGACCTGGTCAGGGGAGAGATTGGCACCGCCTTATGAATAGCCTCGCAGGCGTCATAATGCCAACATGGAACCCTTCAAGTGGACTTGGCTACGCGTGTCGATCAGTTGCGGCTAGATTGCCACCCAGCCACGCAATCTTTCAATGGCGATGCGGAGCTAATCGTGCTCTCAGCCTTGAAACCACCAATACAAAATGCTTCTGTGGATGGGGGCGATCCGGCCCCCGGCACTTGGCTTTCAAGGGCATTTGCGCGGCCCCCCCGACGATACTGTAGTCTTTCCGCTACTCTTCCCAAGTGGTGTGTGTGTGTGTCGGCTGAGCATCCAGAAGAGAACAGAACTAGTGGTTCGAATTTTTTAGACTATTGCTCTAGTGGCAGCGACTGTTGACCGATGAAATATCGATAATATCGCAGACAATCAACTACCGCCAGCTTGGATCATAACCTGCAGCTTTGGCCAATATGGCTGTGCTCGTTCCAGTCGTTTATGCCTCATCCAGACGGCTGCAGCAAGCAGATCCATCGGATATAATATGGAGTGTTCCATCACCCGGGACTCCCTCGCAACCGCTAGATCATGTTCTGCCTGCCTGCAGGATGGTGACCATCGACAAGAATCCTTCCATTACTTCGCCTCTGCCAGCTGCGGTTTCTTCGCCTCGTACAGATTATCAAGTGCGAAGCTACATGTAGTCTTCCAAACAAATAGCCGGGAGGATTTGAGAAGCCTCGTTGCAGCGAAGCATGTTCCATATCTCCACGCCTTAATATGTCCCGTCACCACCTCATCCCTTGCATATGGTTCCGGAGTCTTACGCCAGCTGTCGAGTAAAGCTTCTGCAGAGATAGTTGGCTAGCTGGCTAAGACACTCGCCTGCTAAATAACTATTACACAACAATTACGCATTCGTCATCGAGGTGTTGCGCTGAATCCATCGGCAAACGTGAGAGACTAATGCCGCCTCCTTCTTGGGGCATCTCGTTGGGTGATGCTGTCGCCTCTCAAAGCGGTGGACTATTGGACTCTGTTGCATCAGAAAATACCGCTACAAACTCTATCAATGATAGCCTAAAGGTCATATGTGCATGGCCAATATCTGGCTCATATGGCGCCGGATCGAGAGTCCTGTAAGTACATGTATGCTGCTCAAAGCAACAAACAACAGTGCCAAATCACCACCTCTAAGCACTCCGAAACAGCACCTCAGATGCTATTGGCCAAGTGCAAATTCGTGCCTCTAATTTTTTAAACTCTTTACCAATAGATTTTACGTGCTTGTAGCGACAGCCGTGTTTGCTCGAAAGCTTGACTGGATCAAGAGTGCTGCCTTGTCTACTGCATTGCCTCTCTCAGCTTCAGCCGCAGTTCATGGCGTCGTCTTGGCAGCTTTACATCGCGATAGTAAGAATTAAATTCTTCATCTATTCACACAGCATAATTATTCGAATAGTAAACATAGGCTAACTTGTTTCTCTTACCTCGATCATTGTAGATGCTGTCGACATGGACGTATATGGTGCCTTTCAGATGTGCGCAATTGGCACCCTAGTTGTTCCACTGATGATCAAGCTCTCTCGGTCGCATGAGTATTCCACTTATATAGGTCGCCGTATAATGTTTATGTGGGCAGGCCTGGTTCTCACTGGTATGCCTTATTGCATTTTGATGCTTTTAGTCTACCTGATTACAACTACCGACTGACTTTGGTTCCCTAACACTATAGGACTTGTTTGTCTAGCCATCGAATTCTTTCGAGCCCAGGCGTTTCCCTGTCATGAGGACGGTCAAGGCAGTCCCATCTCTGGCAACCCCAAAAGTTTTCCTTATGGCGAGAACACAACATGCGAGTTGGTTTGCTCCGAAAAGGATGGGCCGTTTTCACCAATTCGAATCGGGTCAGCAAACAACATTTATGTGGTTCCTGCTCCTAGAACGCTCACATTCGGCGCAGCGACACTCGTAGCGGCCGGGTGTTGCATCCACACAGTCATCTGGATGGTGGTTATGACGGAACGATTTAACATCGGGGCCAAGAGTTATGAGACCAATAAGCCAATCTCGGGCACCAACGGTGCAACCAAGGGTACCACGAACGATGTGAATCTCATGATCCATATTTTCCTGTCCGCAGCGGCGATCCCCGTGTCTGGGTGTGCTGCAGTTGCTATTATCATTGTCGGCGAGATCAACTTCTTCAGCAATCCAGTCACTTATCAAGCCGAGCCTCTGGCGGCCATCGGTTAGTATCCCAATGCTACATATTTGCAGCCTGTAATGCAGTAGGATGCTAACTCTATAAGGTCAATGGTCAACTCTTGTTGGAACTGGTATGGCCGCCCTCGGATCGCTTTATATTCTTCTTGCCAGAGATGGGGATGTTACCAGACAAGAGCCTCTACCCAATACCAATCATGGTGGTATAATCTCCCATCATTGTTGTGAACATGGTCACTCTCACGGGTCTTTTGCGACCAATGCTTCCTCCCGTTGCAGAGATACTGCATCCCAGACTGGTATACGTATGGGAGCTATGAGCGGGGGAAGGGGTTCACTACCGCTCTTGCAAAGCAACGGCAACAGCGACAATGATCGTGAGCTAGATTCCCTAGCTGTACGGATTACAGGGGCATCTACTTTCTAATCTCTTGAGGCCTCGTCAATACCATCATAATCCCACATTTACATTGGAACATGCAAAGTAATCCAATGTCAACCACCTTGCGATTTATATGTTGAAATGAATGATATATAAGCCTCAATAGCCCTCTGGCTTTTGGCCTTTTTGCAATTTCAACATTATATGTTATGAAGCCAGCAGCAACAATTGGATTTTTTTTTTCTTTGGTTACGATAAGAATGCAACGAATGAGACAACTAAATGAACATAGACAAGACACCCCCAATCAAGACACCAAATTTGGCTTTATCCACCATCACATGTCATAATTCCCCATCGTCGTCATTAGCTAGCCTGTTTTCGTCAATCGCGCTCACCGACGTCATCGCCGCAACACCAAGCCATCACCAAGCTAAATGCCACTTATCCAAAGCCTCCCCCCCCCCCCCCCCAATGCAGCTCTCACTCACTTAAAACAGGAGTGACGAAAACAAGATTTGTTCTAAAATCCGTACCAAGAGGAATTCTTCCGTAATCATGATCCCCGTCGCTTCGCTGCATTGGCCATTTCTGTTTTAAACTCTGCTGTACCTGCATTTGCTACGTGTTCATCTCTCTGCAGCTTTTGCCACTCGCGACACATGGAATCTACAACTCCGCACCAAACAACACCAAATCATCGCCGTATTGTCTATCAAGTGTCACTTTAGAGATCAAATTAAAGCTTCACAACCATGGATCTCCTTCTCTCGGTGCCGATATTCTCATATCTCCTCGGCCCAGCCCTCACCTCCTGGTCGACCTCGCTCAACCTCCTCTTCTTTTACATGACCTGGTCAACCCTCGTCCTCTCTCAGCCCCCAATCGTCGTCCACACAGTTGGCATCCTCGCCATCCGAATAGTCTTCTTCTTAATACCGTCTCTCGCCACCCTCTTCTTCGATGTCTCCCTCCCTAGCCTCGCAGAAGGCATCAAACACGGCGGTCGCTCCGCCTTACCTCCCCGCGACGCCAAAACACTCTCCAAACTCATCGGCCTAGTCCTCCTAAACCTCGCCATCCTCACCGCCGTCGAAACCGTGATAAGCTTTGCATTCATCCTCTTCCTCAACCATCCGGTCTTTAAAACAACCACGACTCTCCCCCTCCCATGGCAAATCTTCAAACACGTCCTCATCCTGCTCTCCGCCCGCGAAACTCTTCTCTACACCATCCACCGCTTCGTCCTCCACGGGAAATCATACCGCTGGCTCTCCCAGCGCCACAAAAACTACGCTCACGCAAAGGCCGGCGCGCCATTCAGCTTGCGTCTCCTCGCCGACCACCCCGCGCCACTGCTCTTCTACCGCTTCATCCCGCTGTTTCTCCCAGCACTCATCATACGCCCTCATATTCTCACCTACTTCTTCGTCTTCACAATCTGCACCGCTGAAGAAACCCTCGCCATGTCCGGATACACGATTGTCCCAGGAATCATCATGGGCGGCATTGTGCAGCGCACAGCCATCCACTACGCAGGAAAGGGAACGTCGAATTATGGTTCGTGGGGAATGTTGGACTGGATCAATGGGACGAGTCGGGGCAGGGATGTGCTTCAAGATGTGAAGAAGGAAGCGGAGAAACACCACGTGAAGGAACGGTCTTCGAAAAAGCTCGATGAAGGGGCTGGAGCAGTACAAGAGGGGTTGGGAAGCTTTAGAGAAGGAATGAAGACGCGAAGAAGCGGTAGGAAGAGGACAGTAAAGGGAAATTGATCAATTGATTGGGTTCTTTTGTCTTATTAACAGCACTATTGATACCATTATGCTTTATGATATTCAGTTTGTGATCATAGTTGACGAGTTTTCTTTCCCCGTCTTTGCAAGCAAATGCAAAATGGGCTTTATATCTTTATTAAGATTGCAAAAAAATGACTAAAAGCGTAATATTAAAGCTTAACCTAACCAACGTTGCTTATGTTGTCGGAGTCGAGGCCGTGCGGCTGCGTCCGATGAGCAATCTGGATGCCAGAGACATCAAAATGGAAAATTTGAGCTGGTTGTAGAACGAAAACATGTATCATCAAACCGCGCGATATTACCCACAGAGAATATATCCAATTATCTTAAGATACTCCGTAACCTTCAGTCGACTCAAAGACTAAGAGTCATCCAGCGCAGAACCATCACTCCCAGTCACGTACGTTCCGTAATCTTCCTCTTGTCGTTCTCTTTCTTCAGCTTCTAGACCTCTAAGGCATAAGAATGACACGCCCATTAAGTGGTCAGCGATATGAGCGGCCATCTTTAGCTCCATTTCGCTCGATCTTATCCGGCTGTTGGCGTCAGCAGCAGGGCACTTTCCCTTCTCATCATTGTGTAGGACTCCCAAAACGGATTGTTTGCCGTCAGATTACCGACGGACCATATTGCGAGAGGAGTCGTTTTCTTCTCTCCGTTGCTGGATCGTTGGTTTCGAGTTATCGATGGACTCCTCACATAGCGGGCATATGTCCGGGTTTCTGGATTGGGGAAATTTACTATTCTCTACTACCGGATCTAAGCTTGTGAGCTCGGGTTCGCCCTAGTGATGGGACACAAGATGCCTTCGCAATGAAACTTTGTCGTCAAAGGAACGGGAGCATTTCTCTGGAACTGTACATCGCCAGTTACTCTTCTTTGCATAGATCCGCCGGGGCCAGTCAGACAGGTGCTCTCCGTTCATATGCTCGACCCAGGAATCAAAACTTCTGAAGTAGCATAGTGACTTTTCGCAATTATCAGAGAGACAAACGTAATGTTTCATGTCGCCGTCAACATGGTTTCTGCGATAGTTAGTTAGCTGGGTCTCCGTGGCATTTGGTTCGCTCGCACATACTCCCACCACATTGGATCTTCATTGCCCACGACTTTCAACTCTTAAAGGAAGATCTGACAGATGGCAAGCATAGAATACCCTTCTGCCTTTGGAGGAATCGGGTATTCAGTCTCATCGATTCGTAGGGATTCAACTGCACCGACGGTGGAGGCTTGTCGTTTGCATTCGTCATCCTGTTGATCGAAGCGATAGTTTATAACGAACATCCAATCAGTACTCGGTCCTGGCTCAGTATCTGAAACATTGTGATGTTCGTGCAATCTCTGCGTCTGAGAGTTCTGTTGCTTCACCGGCACTATTTCAGCATTTTGGCACCAGGTATTACACATTTTCTTTTGACAATGGCGCTGGTACAACAGACAATGGCGGCGAAATACAATGCTTTCAACCAACTTTGTAATCAGCTTATCTTCGGCTTTTGGGAAGGTGTGTTTCAAGATTAGCCTGGTCCCTTCTTCAATGCCATCCCTCGGGAGTTGCTCTACAAAACAGATGATGTTGTCTTTGAAGGCTAATTCATCTCCTAAGCCTACCCTAATTCTAGGAGTGAGGCAGTATAGCCTGTGGACTGATCTAACGATGTCATTCAGAACGCCTCTGGCAGCATTCGAAAGAACTAATTGGGTATCATCATTCGAATTGGTGTCGGGTTGTGAAATCAGGCTTATAACTGCGATTTTATCTCAATTAGTATATGGATCCTTTTTTTAAAAAAGAAGAAGAAAAGGGGACAGAGAATTACATACAAAGACGCAACTGCTCCTGGAGATTATCCAGGACCAGCATCACGAGGTCTCGAGCCTCAGTTTCTATCTTCAATTGAGCATCTAAGTTAAGACCCTCGTGATCTAACATACTTAGATGACTCGTCAATTTTAGAAATAGACACTGGTATACAGAGATCGCTTCTGTGAGCTGGTGTTTAGGCAGCTGGAGAAACTCTTCAAACAAGGCGAGGCATTCTTTAGGAGTGCCGTAAATTGGCTGCGTTCTGGAGAGAATATCCTGTTTCAAACGCGGAAGAGTAGTCAGTAAATCGTGAAATTAATACATGTGCAAAAGAGAATTCTAAATCGGACCTACTTCGTCTGCTTTCGTGCTAGGAGTTACTTTAGCAGAGTCGTGGGGAACGGAATGTTCTTCCTTAGAAGCTGTACATACTAAGCAAGATAGAAAATTTGCAAACTCTCGGCTTTCCATTGCAAATGGCAATTAGGTCAAGCTTCCGTTGCAAATTGAGGTGTGATGGTCACTCCCAACGGTATGTTGGTAAGGGGAATATGCCGCGAGTAAATAATATACCAACGGGATTTGGTTTAAATTGAGAGAACAATGATGGACATTCGGCTTTGCGTGCCTGTTCATGTTTCAATATATACCTTCGTTCGCTGTTCCACTGTTCAGTGAACTGATTCACTGTATGAATGGTGATGATTTACTTGGCACAAATCTAGCTAGACGACACCGAATCCAGATGTCTTGACTACCACATCTTGCAAAGCAAACGGCAAAGAAATAAAGAAACACGGCCAGAGACTGAACAAAGGAAGGAACAAGAAGCGGAACAAAGAAGAAGTTGAGCAAAGAAGAAGCTGAGCAAAGACAACGCATGTAGCCGAAGTGACAAAGAAAGATGACAGGATATATAAATACCCTAACATCATTTGTCAGGATGAAGCGAGGGAGCTCTTGGCAATACACACTTTGAAGGTTTCAAGCTCACTTACTTTGGGAGACTGTCGGCTACCTAAAATTATCAGCAAATCATGAAAGACGAAAATAAAGTCGCATCAGATGATGCCGCCACTATTCGGTCGAACCGTGCTAATAATGTTGGTCATTCAGATAAAATCAGGCAGTCTCTAACCTGCTTGTACGGGCGGTTGGATACAAACCGAGGCATCAGCGGATGTCCCCACGCAATCATGTTTCAAACCACGACTTTTGAGGCAATCATGTCCACCGATGCAAATATGCCCCTTTTCCTCACTTTATTTTTGTCTTCCTCCTCTTCCAGGTCACAGCAGTGGCCGCAGGAGTGGAAAGAAGCGTTCTGCAGACTGCTCTCTCACGAGGAAGAAGACTGCGAAGCCAATGACCTTTCTACTATGCTTGAACAGCAGGATTGTCCTTTCCTAGTGCCAATACGTACGTCACCCTCCGTGACTTATTGGATAAGCATACATTCCCAAAAGTCGACACGGACAATAGCAAATATTATTCGTTGGGTGACAGGTATCTGACGAAGCCAACAATCTCAGAATCCTGAAGATATCGCTGGTCAGCTTCTCAGGCAGTCGTAACACAGAAGATGCCTACCGCTTTGAGAAACGAAGAAAGTACATACATTCACTGCCACAAAGGTATACATGACATAAAGCATGAACCATCCAGTAGTAAAGGGATTTGTTGGGGGCTGGGACTGGGACCCTGTCTATATGATCACCTGCCTCAAGATCTCCCGGGGAGGCTGTATTTCAATCAAGGTTTGCTGTCGAGGAAGCCTGGAGCTGTTGTTGGCCAGTACTTTCACCATGGGGCAACATTAGTTAACAATGATTTCGATAGTGCGAAACAGAGTCTCAGAGAGGTCGAGGCAAAAGATATTGGTGAAGAAGATGAGGAAATGAAAGACAAAGATCAAGTCATGGACAACGAGGAGATTTGGGTAATCCTAGCATAACATGGAACGCCGCGTCTAATACCAGCTATATATCGATGCAACCTCTTAGCCTTTGCATTAAATCGTCCTCCTCTTGAACATTTGTCCCTCTAAAGTAAGTCTATAACACTCACTCCGCGACATAAAAACGCCAATGATAGCCGTCCGTATGTGTACTGTATGCATTTCCCAACAACCATCCCAGGTGATAAGACCAAAAAAGTATCACCTCATCTAGAAAAGTGCATTTATCCAGATTTATCCAACCCATGTATCCATCCCTGCCAATGTTTAAATTCCCAGCCTTCACCAGCCATACTTCTTCTTGAACCAAGCCAGCGTCTCCAACCCGCTCGTCGCCCTCATGCCAATCCTGGCGTCCAGGGTATACGCCTCCCAGACTTTGACCTTGTTGATTTGCTCTTCGCACTCTAGCATCTTCTTTCGTCTGTATTCCAGGATTTCCTTCTCCTCGCCCTCGGGAGGATTGCAGCATTCAGCCCAAGCAATGGCGCCCAGTTCGTAAATAGCTGCAGGCAGGACGTAGTCGTCTTTGGACGCGCCTTTGAAGACAGATCTATATCCACCAGTGTTAGCATTTTACTTCTTTCTCTTTACACATGCGAGAGAGCTCAACTTACCGATCGAGGTCGACAACCTTCTCATTCAACAATACCCTCGCCTCATCCAGCTTCTCCGCACCTCGCAGCAGCGACGCCCTACTCACAGCCCAAACAGCCATCTCATCCTTTTCAGCTTGAATTTTGGCGACATCTTCCTTGCTTGCCGTGCACCTCTCCCAGTTCAGATAGTCAAGTCCCTTCTCCAACTGCTCGGTGCCCATACGCTTCTGTCCGTTCCATACGTAGCACATCTCGAGTGCCGGGCTGGAGCCGATAGCATCAGCCAGGTCAATACCCAGAGCCTTGGCCCGGTCCTCCCACTTCTGAATCTTGCGCTGCAAAAAGGTTTCCAGGGGTAGTTGACGCGCCATCAATCGCTTCTTGCCAATCACGGTTGGGGCCTTGCGGTAGTATTCCTCGGTCTTGTTCTTCTGTCGCCTCGCCTCGTCCTTGTCGCCAGAGTGGACGGCATTTCGGTACAGCTCCAAAGATGCACAGCCGGCCATGTAATAGTACATTGAAGGGCTCCAATCGTTCACCTCGAGACATTTCAGGAATGAGCTGCGCATCAACTCCCAGTCGTAAGAAAACATGCAGTTGAGTGACAGTTCAAAGTTGTTCAGGGCGGCAACCTGCTTCATCTTTGACTCCTTGCCCGTCTTGAGCAGGTCCAGAGCCTCCGTAAGCTTGCGCTCGTTGGCAAGCATTCTCGCCTCGTCCACTCGCCATAGTCGTGAGTCGGGATACCGTGCTCTCATCTCGGCGAGAAGCTTCTCGCACTTTTCGATGGGCGGCCCAACGGCCTCGGCATCAGCATCGTAATCTTGCTGGGCTGGCAAAATATCTGCAGCTCCCAGCAGGCCATTGTAGTACGCGAGCAACATCATGCCCGCAACGGCACCATTGATGTTGGAATGGGCCGCTGACTTCCACAGCATCTTGACGGCTCGTGAACGATCTCCGTGGAAACCAACGATGGAGAGGATGCGTGAGAATGCCGGAGGGATGAGACTAAGGATGAGCAGGAGCACTCCGAAGCACATGTTGGCTCCAGAATGGATAAACTTGTCAACAGGGTTGTCCAGCTCCACGTCTGAGCTCACATCAGAGTCTTTAGATCGCAGACTCAGTTTGGACGTATCCTCCAGCTTGCCAAGGTTGAGCTTTTCCAGCTGCTGGGCCGTTGATGTTGGGTCAGTGTCAGCCTGGTCGCTGGGAGTCTGCTGTCCGGACGGGCTCCTGCTGCTGTCCGCAGAAGTTTCAAGGTCACTACTGCTGATGGTGCTCGCAGACGATTCTGTCGAGGATGCATCGCCAGTCGAAGTGGAAGTCGAGCTGCTCCCTTCCAATGACATCCGAGACGAGCCCGGAGTGGCCACCTTGCCAAAGATCTTTGCCTCAGACGCCACAATGGCATCCAATGTCAGAAACGCCTTTCGCAGCTTATAAAAACTCCTCATAGCTTCCACCAAGCTCTCGTGCAGCACCCCGACAACAGCCCCCATCAGCTGCGTCTCAGCAATAATCAGTTCGTACTCAGTACCAGGCGGATAGAGCTGACTGCTATTGTAAGCAGCCCCGTGCTTCTGCGCCCGCTTGAGATCGGCCCAGGCGCGGTTCTCGCACTCGTTGAGCCTCGCCGTCGCCTCGGTCATGACCTGCTTCTCAAAGCCCAGGACGGAGCGCATAAAAAATGCCACCGAGGACCCCATCTCGTGGAAGGCGGAGTCGCCCAGCTGCAGCTTTTCCCAGGCGCCGTCGATGTCGTCGTTCATGATGAGCTCGACCCAGTTCATCGCCTCCACTAGATTCTCCTTTTCCTTGGCGATGCTGTCGATGGGCGACAGGCTTGTGTCGGAGCCATTTTTGGAGTTTCCGCCTGAGCGAAACCACCCACCCAGACGACTCATGGCGGCAATGACTTCGTGGTGATGTTAGTGTGAGGATGACGGTAGCGGTGAGACAGTCAAAGGAGGAGAGATAGGACCGTATGAATATCAAATAAGAAAGAGTGAGGCTGAGTGCTGAGATTCGCACAGCAAGGATTCGTAGGCAAATCCTCCCCGCCTGGCCTGCTCTGTCGGGTACCCTTCTAATATGTAAGGATGGTGGCTCAGCTAAATACTCGGTAACGAGAGAGACCACGAGAAAGCGAGTGACAGGTGATAGGGCACAATTGCGTCGACTAACAAGCCCGCATAAAGACGCCGAAAAAAATAATAGAGAAAAAAAAACGACGCTTATGCCATGCAAGCACCCCCTCGCCAGACCCAAGTTCAGTCAGTTCGCTTTCGATTTGCTGGCAAATGTTCCATGGAGCAATGCCCAATGGACAGCGAGAGAGAGAGAGAGAGAGAGAGAGAGAGAGAGAGAGAGAGAGAGAGAGAGAGAGAGAGAGAGACTCGAAAAGAAGAATGCCTCTATTCTATTTCAAGACGCTGGAGAAGAAGGAACAAAAACAAGTTCACACGTGAGGGAGAAGAAAAGAGAGAGATTAAAACCAATTGAGAGTTTAAAGGATTCAAGTTTCCAGCCGTGGAGACCCCCGAAAATAATCAAAGGGTCCGCAGGGCTTACTCGGTGCAGGTCCCAGGTATTTAATCGATTTTGCCTTATTCCAGAATTCGGTGCTTTATTACCTATAGTATTGCCTATCTCTCTTCCATGTATCTCCATCAAATCCTGTCCCTCCGCGGTCGGTAAAGCGCTCAGGCCGAGAACTTGCCGCGTTTTCTTTTGCCGCATTTCGGAGCAAACGCGGACTAGTCCGTTAAGCCCAGATGGCCGATGTCATTGATGTCCGGACGAAGCCTACAAACTGCGAGGCTAATTTCGTTTTTTTCCTACTGTATACATGGGCTCTTCATACAATCGAGTGCTAAGTTGGGTTTCGGGCACGGAATCCGGAGTCCTCGACCGCAGCGCACTTATTCCATGACGTTGCCCGCTTACGACGAAAGAATTGAAGGATTAATTAAACAATGGGGAAAAAAGACATTTACCGCTGCATCCGTAACAAGTAACAAAACAAAAGGATCAACTCGCTCCCTTTTTATTTCGACCCAATGGGATAAAATTGCCACTCAACTGCATCTGCTGTGAATCTCTGCCCTGCTCAAATCAGACCCCTAAGCCGCCCCACGATGGCGCTGTACAAAGTCCGCTGGCGCCTGTCGCTGTCGCCCCGAAAAGGGCAAAAACGGTAAGCGCTCAGGCACCTCCGGCACCAATTGGACAGTGGACGGACGGCTTTGCAGTTGCAGTGCAGGGACCAATTCACAGAAAGGACACCAGCTCATTAAGGCGCTATCAATCGAATGCCCCCCCCCCGGACGCAGCGTTCTTCCGCACCGGGGCCGCCTTACTCTTACTGGAACAAGACAAGGCTCCATATTCCATATGGCTGGGCTGCTTCTCCTAGGAAACCGCAGCTATTCGTCACGCAAGTCGACATCACCAAGCTGTGCCATTGTTACCAATCCTTGCAACAACAAACACCGCGACCCGACCATCGTCCCTCCGCCTCGTGTGCCGCGTCAATACACTCGAATCCCACAGCATCGTCATTTCCAGCTTTGTCTACCTCTTCGCGGCCAAGCATCATCATCTCCCCCTCTCTCAAGCGCATCTCCAATCCCAGCGCTAGGCTGAGAGCTCGCCGCATCATCATCACCCTCCAAACATGGCATCAACCACCACAGAGCCCAAGGTCGCCGAGCCTGAACAGTCCACCTCAAACGAGCAGCAGAAGCCCGAACAGAAGCACCTTGCCCTAGGCGAGGACGACGAATTCGAAGACTTTCCCATCGACGGTACTTACTAACCCAACCATCACCCTTCCTCTCCCTTTCTCTCCCAGCCACTCTATACCTCTCCTCTCTCCCCCCCACAATAACAAAGCAACAACCACATCAATCAATAATCATAAAAAGAAATCCAATCTAACCAAACCATCTCTTATACACAACAGACTGGCCCGCCGACCAAACCGAAGCCGCCCAGCGCAACGGCGAAACCAAGCACCTGTGGGAGGAGAGCTGGGACGACGACGACACAAGCGACGACTTTTCGAATCAGCTCAAGTGGGTGGTTGGCTCTCTCCTAGTTTCTACCTTGCTTCTCACAGCGCTGTCGCTCGACTTTCGTCCCCGTCGCCGCTTTCGTTGAAGCGTTGATTTGCCTTTTCTTTTCTCCTTTTTCTCGCTGTTGTTTTGTTTGTCACCGCCGCTCTATTTGCTGTTACCTGGTACAATCATCATGGGCTTATGCCTGCTTAATATCTTGTTTGAGATGGATACATATACATACATGTTGATACATATATTGTCTTCTTTTTTTCCTTTTTTTTCCCTTTTTTTAATACTTGCCACCTTCTTTGTTTTTTCTCGTTATACTCCTTATGGGCACACGGATCCTGACGTGTTTCTTTTCATAGGGAAGAGCTGAAAAAGGTTGAGGCGGCCAAGCGGAGGTGAAACCGAGAAGCGGGAGACGTACGAGGACATCGATCGGGCGAACCAAATCGCGTCATTGGGCATATATGGAACGCTAGGCATATAGATTGGGTCTTCTAATCCAAAGAACAAAAAAAAAGACATTACTCGGTCCATCCTACGTGGCTCATTTGCTTCAACAAACGTGAATTACACGTATATTTGCATTCTGTCACGATACTTGATATGGAATCAGTTGGCCTTGCATGCTATTAACGATGTTTTATTTTCCTCGAGGCCACTCTGGTATATATGATATTTTTTTCGTTAGAGACGGGATGCTCCGGTCCGACCTTTTGATGCCAATTCCCTCCCGTCATCAACTTGTTCCTCGCGCTTTTAATCCAATAATAGTGTGTGTCGTTTACTTACTAGACAGAGCAGTAACACCGGGGAGCTCCTTGCCCTCCAACAGCTCCAAGCTGGCACCACCACCAGTGGAGACGTGGCTCAGCTGGTCCTCAACGCCATACTTGGCAGCAACAGTGGCGGTATCACCACCACCGATGATGACAATCTTGCCGTTCTTGCAGCCCTCGACAGCCGCATCGAGAGTGGCCTTGGTACCCTTGGCGAACTTCTCAAACTCAAAGACACCAGCAGGGCCGTTCCACAGGATGGTCTTGGCCTCGGCGATGGCCTCCTTGTACAGCTTAATGGATTCCTCGCCGCAGTCGAGACCCATCCAGCCGTCGGGGATACCAGACTCGTCAGTGGCGGTTCCGGTGTTGGCGTCCTTGTCGAACTTGTCGGCAGTGATGTAGTCGACGGGCAGGACCAGCTTGACGTTCTTTTTCTTGGCCTTCTCGACCAGCTGGGGCACAGTCTTCGCGCCAGCCTCGTCGAAGAGGGAGGTGCCAATAGGGACGTTGTTGAGGACCTTCTTGAAGGTAAAGGCCATGCCACCGCAGATGACGAGGGTGTTGACCTTGTCAAGGAGGTTGTCGATGAGCTGGATCTTGTCAGAGACCTTGGCACCGCCGAGGATAGCGAGGAAAGGTCGCTGGGGGGACTCGAGAGCCTTGGCAAAGTAGTCGAGCTCCTTCTTCATGAGGAAACCGGCAGCCTTCTGGGGCAGGTCGACGCCAACCATGGAAGAGTGAGCACGGTGGGCAGTGCCGAAAGCATCGTCTAGTGATCGTGTGCGATTAGCCCCGTGCCCATAGCAGTAAAATAGACGAGCATCAAGTTTAACGGTGTGTACTTACTGACGTAAATGTCACCCAGAGCGGTCAGGCCCTTGCGGAACTCCTCAACCTTGGCCTTGTCAGCCTTGGTCTTGTTGCCCTCCTTGTCCTTGGCGCTGCCCTCCTCCTCAATGTGGAATCGGAGGTTCTCCAGCAGGATGACGGCACCGTTGTCGGCACCGTTGACGATGGCCTCGACCTCGGGGCCGACGCAGTCGGGGGCAAAGGTGACGGACTTGCCCAGGAGGCGCTCGAGCTCGGGAACAACGGGCTGGAGGGAGTACTTTGCGTTGACGGCACCATTGGGGCGTCCAAGGTGGGACATCAGGATGACGGACTTGGCGCCATTGTCGAGAGCGTGCTTGATGGTGGGAATGGCACCGACAATGCGCTGGTTGTTGGTGATCTTCTTGTTCTCGTCGAGGGGGACGTTGAAGTCGACCTGTGAACCCGCGGGAACGCAGCGTGTTAGTCAAGTACAGATCAGAGCTTCATGTGTTATAGCATCTTCTGCCATTTGACCAGATTCATCCATGGCAATTGCGGCATCTCCAACGGCTTTCTCCCCTCTAGCAGAGCTTTGACGCCCATGCTAACAATGGCAGCTCCCGTTCAATCGGGTGCAGCAAAACCCCTCCATGCAATCAATGGCGGGGCAATTCGGACTCACCCGGATCAGGACCCTCTTGCCCTTGACGTCGACGTCAGTGATGGACAGCTTGCTGGAGAGAGACATTTTGGCGGGAAATTGACGAGTAGAGCGAAACAGGAGTCGCGCTGCTAGGGAAATCGTGGTGAAGAAAAAGAAGGAAAGTTTACTCTGGCAATCAATCCAGCAGAGATGCTAATAAAGAAAAAGAAAAAGCACGCACAAGCAATCAAGCTGCGATAGGCAGATGGAGGGGGAGAGGTGGGGTTCCTGGTTCTGCTGTGAGCAATAGATTACAGCAATCGATTGATCAGTTTACAGGGAGCTGTAGTGGGGGGGCCTTGAGCACCTATCCAATGGATCTCAGCACCATCCAGCCTCTGTGTTCAGTGCATCCAATCTCCAATCCATCCACCCAACTGTTCCAGCTCGACCACGCCAGAGTGACGTGAGCTTCATTCGACGGCAAAAATCACGCGCAAACGTGCCGCCATTGTCACCTGCATATGCGCGTTCAATTGATGTGCTGCAAGATGGAATTTATATCAGGCCATATTATCACTTCATCGAGTTCAATCACGATCGATAGCAGTTCCTCATACTAATGTCAGTTTACTTACATTCGTAGACTCAGTGTCCTAAATGCGGTATATTCACATGCTAGAATTAGGCCATCCATCAAGGTGTACATCAAGGGGCACTGAGCTGCTGGTGGCCAAAATGTGCATCCGTGTATAATGTATATCATTGCATATCTGCTTCGTATTCTCAGCTGTTGTACAAAATGATTGAGCCAACTCTTCCCGAGCCATCCCGTTTCCAACATGACAGCAACATGATTATAACCAAAAGACACCAAATGGTTGAAACTCCAAACGCCGGTGCCTTGCATGCCGCCTCTTGGGTGCAGCATAGAAGCCCATCCTAAATTTCATTGTAACCTTGCTCTTGAGCAATCCTTCCATCCATTTCCACCCAATGATGCAAAATGCAGGTTTAAGGACTCCAAGTCGGCCCTTGAATTACATGTTTCCACCTGTTATCCCTCTTTTTCTCAACATACGACTCTAAAGTCTTGTTCATATATCATAGATGTTGCGTTACAGTGGCTTAGTGGTACGTCTCTTCTCGGTCTCGCTTCAATCGGATGCATTGGTCAGGGAGAGATAGGCGGTCCACGCAATACCAACAGTCGAGACAAATGGCTGACACTCTACATTAGTTTCCCTTCACCATGAGCATGATGTGTGCAAGTGACCACTCACCAGCTGAAATTGCACCGGCATCAAGCGGAAATTGATAACCTGTACAGCAGGCCACACGACGTAGTTGGCCTTGAGCGTAGGGATGTACATGTCTCGCAGCTTATGGGTAACCGCACGGCGGCCGCCTCCCTCAGCAATGGTCATGGCCGTGAAAAAGACGCCCACACCGAATGGCGCAAAGATGAGCTGATCAAAGGCGACTCGCTTCATGGCCGGCACAAATGCGCTTCCCTTGGTGATGGGGAAGAGCCTTTCAAGCAGCTTGAACCATCTAAACTGCACAGGAGCCATGCAAAAACCATAAGCCATGAACCGCGTAAGTCGTTCAAAGTCGAATGGCGGAGGGAGGCTCTTGGAATCGGGAATGAGTTCGCGGTCGTAGAAGGGGTTCTTTTCGTCCAGCTCGTGGATCTCAACGGCGAACGTATCGTCCTTGGTGACTCCGCCCGGCTTTCTAAGCGCTCGCTCACGCACCGAGGTGATGGTTTGCGCGACGGTATCGGCGATGCCACCAAGGATCGAATTGGTGACCATCATGGTCAATACTATGCGTACAATGGGTCAGCCGATGCACTGGGGATGTTGATGAAGATGAACTGGCGGGGTGTTGGATCGTGGGGACGTACGTGGTCGTTCATTGTAGTACGAATTGAATCGCGCCGTCAGCCGAGCAACGAGGGCCATTTCGATGAGGAGGATGATGGTGTGGAGTAGAGGCTATTGGTGATTGCAAGAGTCTGTTAGTCAAAGAGTAAACCAGCCAGATTTATTTATTCATCCATATTCATTGAGCAGGTGGGAGGTCGGTAGCACAAGGGATGAATGGATGACAAGGATGGGTTCGAAGGGTAAAACATGTTCCGCCTTGCGCACGTACCAAACGTCCATATATGAATTTGCTATTGACGGCACGGACAAACCGTCGGCGGTTGAGTTCCCAGGTCATGATGCCAGAAAAGGGAGATCAATCAAGGAACGCTCACGCAGAGGCGAGAGTCGCTTTATCGCAATGTTGCCAAGTGGATCTGGAGTTGGCTCGATGACGACACCAGGCCCGGTTTGCGCCAACAGAAAACCTCCGAGCGGGCTGCACTGCTGGGGGACTGGAGATCCGCCTGCGCTGATGGCCCGGTAGCGGTAGAGCGGGATTATTTTCAGTGGGCTTTGGTCGCTGTAAGAAAAGAGACGAGGTCCCCAGCGGATATTGCGGGCTGTTGTCTTGTCGTCAATCTGCTGAGCCGGAGGAAAAGGTCAGTGGGTTAAGAGTGTAGAAAAAGAAAAAGACGAAAGGGAAAAAAAAAAGGATGAAAAGGATGGAGGGTCTGAGGGAGTGGCTGTTCTGTTCTCGGTGTCTCGTGCCTCTTCCCCACGTTTGTCATGGGCTTGTCGTCGTAATACAAGAGCCGCACAGTACTCGATACAAGGCCTAAAGGCACCGCTGCCTCTGCCATTCCTGTACCAATGACCCTTTAGCCCAGTGTTGGAACTAATTGCAATTCCATTAATGTACCAGTCATTCTACCTCTGCTACGACTCAGGTATCTCTATGGAGGTTTTATATCCCCTTGCGTTCAAAAAAGGCAACTAGTATACTCTGTAGTATCCCCTCATCATTCACCGATACACGAATTGGGTGCACATTCGGTCACTGATTGCGTATGCTTATGCTTATGTGTCTCTTTTGACACCCAAGATGCGGAGATCTGCAGATCGGCGCCAATCTGTCCTAGTAAGCCTCGTATTCCTATTGCCCAGAGGCTGTGCTGTCTGTTCATTAAACTTCAAGTCTCATCTGCCAGTTATATTTCTTGTATTGAAGACCTATGTATTACAGCTGTTGAAGCTCAGTAATAGCAACTATGTATGCATCATTTCCGCCATCTGCAGGCGCTGTAACGGTGGTGCATTAAGTATGTCCACAGAGACGTCAATCAAGTTGATTTCTTTGATCGGCCCTTGGTTCTCGAATCTCTATCCCTTTCACGAGATCGCTTCTTCCCAGTGTCTCTCGTATTCCTGCGAGAAGCCTGCTGGTCATTTTCGGAATCCTCTGTGTCATCACTATTCTGCCTTTTGCTTCTCCCCTTACCATCGCTTGATTCAACTGACTCAATGCCCTTCTCAGCTACACCATCATCTTCTCCGGAGTCAGTCGAGTCAGATGACTTGTCATCAGATCGTAAGGGTTGGCGTTCATTTCTCCTACTATCCCGAGTTCTACCATTTCCATCTCGTTCGTCGTTGTCTCTCTCTATTCGCCAAGTATCTTGCCGATATGATTTCTGACGAGCCTTCTCAGCATGGCCCATACCTAACACCGAGGTCAGATAGTTGTCGAAGCCAGCTGATGCATCTTGCACCTTTCGAAAGTGCCTGGTGCGCAGAGTTGCCCGTGGGGGCTTCTTGTCGTTCCCGCTAGCTACGGATTCTTCCATAGCCTCATTTTCGGCTAGAGCGACGGCGATGTGAAATGCATTGCGGATTTGTCTGCCGTTCCATCGAACGTGTGCTTTATTAAATTGATAATGGTCTTTGGCAAATTCTTCGATTGATTTGTCTTTTGTCTTCAGTGAATCTCCTTTCTGGCTCTTGATTCGCTCTAGGTTCGTCTTGAAGATGTCGACTGTTGATTTCAGATCTAACGGGGGATAATATAAGCTTACATGGACACGAGATCTAAAAGCCTCATCTATCCTTCCCACACGATTGGTTGTGAGGAAAAGAATGCCCTGGTAGTATTCCAGTATTCGAAGGAAGACTATAAATAGGATATATCAGCATGTTGTTTTGTACCGCCTTTGGTAAATCTCTTGGAAATGGGCCATACCTGATACGAGACTATTATGTTTAACATCATCTCCCCTCTCACTAAGGAAAACGTCCGCCTGGATGGTTATTTATTAACAAGAATTCAACAACAGTTAGACGGCTGTTAGACGCACCTCATCAAGAAGAAGAACACATTTCCATTTCTGAGCTTGGACAAAAATACGCTTCAGTCGACTCTCAACTTCCACTGCCGTTATGCCAAGATCTCCGCAGGTGATAGGATAGAGAGGTCGTTTGCATATTTCAGCAACACATTCTATATCCATTTGTTATCAAGTGTTCTATGAGAATCGCCAAGTAGTAACATACCGGCTGTCGACGTCTTTCCAACTCCAGGAGCACCATGGAGGAGGATAATCAAACCTTTGCCTGCCTTATTTTAGTAACAAAGCTAATAAATCGACTCATAAAGAAGCAAGATGTGAGTGGAGCTGCAGGGTTATGAGTGTGTTAAAGTATTTAGCTATTACGTACCTTTCCCGCGAATAAGATCTGTTTGTGTCTCATCTTCCTTGCCGAGACGCTTTTTATCACGAAAGTGGGATTGGACGATAGAATACACCATCTCTTTATGCCCTTCTGGAAGTACGAGCGACTTCCATGCGTCAAGTTTTGGTTCCGGTACTCTTTTGACATTATTAATGTCGATAACAGCTTAATAAAAAAAAATCAGTTCTAGTTCCTTAAAAGTAGCTTTATGAGACCCAACTCACCCCATTTCCGGTCTTTAAGAACAAAAGCAAAAAGCCGATGAGGAAGTAGGATCAGATCTCCCTTGGGTATGCGCTTGGGGTTGTCGTTCAAATGGCGTAGATCAGTAGTAAGCCATGGCCTGTCTGCGAGAAAGTCTTCCATGCGTTGGTGATCAATGGCCAAATCATCAAATATGACCTCGTTTTCGCAGCAATGGGGACGTCTGCAGCCGTTGTTGGACACCATGGTAACCTCAGCCTTGTTATTAACTGTCGGAGGTTTGATTCCAAATTCTACCGCGTAATCCCATCCGCTGTCCAGGTCTTTATCCTGCGGGTCCCACAAGGCTGCTTGAAAGTCGACAACGACCTCACTATCAATCTCTTCCGTCTCATGCAGATTGATGCCACGATACTGGACATGTTCTCCCTTACAGATATTAAGAAATGTTTGGCCATTGATCGTGAGCATTTCTTCAATCTTTGCTGACCTTTTAGCAAATTCGAGAGGGTATATGGGCAAACTTGTGATATCTCGAAAGTCATCATATTTCTGAAGGCTGAAAGAGTGAGAAACGGGACCAAATTTTTTCCCATCAAAGTCGATCTGGTAGCATGCCACTAATAAGTCGCTCGCTTTGTCCGGAATTCGGTAAGGCTTGGTGAAGTCGTCAGAGCCGCTCTCTTCCTTATCCTCCGGTGGGGAGAGATAGGAGCGGCCCCCTGTAACATAGAAAACTCTATACGCATTGATTGGCTCTTGTGAAGTTATCACAACACAGCCTGGGTAAAAAATGTGCCAAAGATCCGAAAAGCTAGCCTTGGAAGTAGTGGCGTCTCTAAGTTGCTTCAGGCCCTTCAGGTCACTGTCCATGAATTCGACCAGGCAGCTTAGTTCTTTAAAGGCTTGCTCAGTGCCGTGTGTCTCGAGAAAATTCTCACTTTTCTCATCGTCATCGGGAGCTTTTGCCTCTTGAGCATCTGCATCGGTGAATTTTTGCTTGAGTTGCTCATATATCTGCCTAATTCGACTTTCATGTTGCACAAGAAGTTTGTACGGCTTTAGAAAAACAACCGGGCAGCTGCTAGATCTGAACTCGACCTCGAGTGCTTTTTCAAGCAAGTCTGTAAGAGGTTGCCCGTTGATACGAATGCGGTCGGGCATTGAAGGGTAAGCTTGATGGAGTGCTTCGAGTGGTTTTGTACCTTTGGTATCTATCTGGGTAGTAGTTTCAGCCTTGCCTGGAATATAAGGAAGTAGAGAAAAGCTATCATATCCGCGTAGGTGCGCAAAAGGATTCTGATCTTTTCTGTACCGCCATACGTCATGAGGTATTATAGGGTCGCCGATCAAGATATCTATAACATATTCCTCGTTCACATTTCTTTTTTCGTCATGTTTTCTCTTGAATTCCGACCATTCTTTTCTCTTTAGAATAGCCATGGTTTTTGGAACTGGAAGGTCCACCTTTTTTTCCTCCGAGTCGGAGGTTTCTTCGCTTTTCGCAAACAACCCTCCGGATGTCTCCAAGTTTGAGATTCTAGTAAACAGCAGTGAGTGATTAGATTAAGGACGTTAAACGGGAGATAATATAAGTCATTACCGGTCTTCCATCAGTCTAATATAGGCCTGAAGGACGAAAGAAAGCCTTTTGCTGTTCTTTACTCTCCATTCCAGGGGCTTTTCGGCCTCATGCGCCAAGATGTAGCTGTTCCAACGACGTACATCGTAGTCCATTTTTGAGTCTAGATTATCGAATAAATCAAGAAATGCCTTCTCTGCTTCTCGTGATTGATTGTCATCGTCTGTCTTGGAATCTAAAGACTTTGGCTGTGCTTCAGCGTCAACCTTTCCGTCGTCTTTAACATTTCCTTTCAACGCTAGATTTGCGCTATGATTCGACTCTTTAATAGCAATATCAACCTTTTTGGAGTTATTTTGCTGGTCTTTTGGTGAACCGATGACAGAATCTATGGGTACAACAGCTCCCGGCGGGAGATGCGTCACATCCTCGGATGTGTCGAATGAATCAAGCTTTTCCGATACAGCAATACCAAGACTACCAATATCAACTGCGGCAGTTGCCATTGCAGAAGTATTTAGCTAGCAAAGAATATCAAAATGAAATTGGACTGTAGCTCGTCAAGGTCTGGCTGTCTATGATGAGCAAATACGTTCACCATGAAAGCACTGTTCGACTTCGATTTATACCTGTTTTTCCTAAATTCGGAACTAATCATCCGGATATAAGCCTCGTTTACGTTTCATACAGTTATTCGTAGGTGATTAGGCAACTGTATGCATGAGGCGTCTGGCAGCCTTGCGAGTATACTTGCTTTTGCGCGTCATTTGTGCAAACCCCGCCGCAGCTGAATTGTCGTGGCATCCCAGCGGCCAATCATGGTGAGGTTCGGTGTCTACATGAATGAAATTATATTAATCTTCCGCCCCCAACTAATAAGGAGCCCAACCAGTACGTGTACATCTTACAAGATTGCAACACATGCATCCTACCGGCAGCTACATGGATAACGTGTCTCTCATTCATCCATTCGATTCTCTCCACTTTGTCACCGAATGTAACCTTCTTGGGTTCATGGTATATCCATTTGTATCCTGTTTTATTCCATTTACAAAGGAGCAGCCATGATTTGTATTTGTATAAGCGGCTCGCTCGCCAATGATAATGAGTCAAATACGTATGACTACTCAGAACTTCTTTTCATATCTCTTCTTGTTATTTATTTCTCCCTGAGGTGCCTTTTCAAGTGAAATCTTGCGAAGTACTATAAAAACCTCTTTAACCTACACAATATGTCTCGCGAGCTACTAGTCCCAGCTGATTATGAACTTTCTCTTGCGCCGGAATCAATAACCGTGAATTCTGAGTTACTTGAGAAATTTTTGTCACAGATTCTACCTCAATCTATTGTTTCTTCGTCTTCAGTGGAGTAAGCTTTTAATAAGTTCTATTTTGATAGTGAATTCTAACTCTATAAAGAGAGACGAATGCCGAATTGCAGAAGAAAAAAGAAAATTTCATAAATATCCTATTAGCTTGGGATGAAGAGCATGATCATATCATGGAAGAAACAAAAAGCCGCAAACTACGTGGAAGACTTTTTAAAGACAAACCCAACTTGATTGCAGAAGTACGATCCAATATATTAGAAGCACATAACTGGAAAGAAGTCTTTGATGCATTGCAAGATGCGAAACAATCATATAGCAACCCAACGGGTGTAAAAGTTGTACGCAAATGGTTCAGGAAAGCTGCAGACAAGTCAAACCTAGTCGAACCATTCGTTGAATTCATTCCCAATTCAGATTTCTCCTCTGTAATTTGTGGAGGGATCAAGTTTATTCTTAAGGTACGTTCAAGGGATCACTTAATTCATGTCAATATCTACTTGGACATCTGGGACTATTGCTAAAATGTGACTTCTCACGGCAAAAGGCGTGCATGGCTTCCAAGAATTTCCGGGAGCAAGCCTTCGAATTAATTGGTCAACTGCCTGAGAAAGTGGGCATTACCAGTCAATACATGGAGCTCTATCAAAGCGACACTCAGTTGCAGGATGCATGCAGTGAGCTGTTTTGTGACATACTTTCGGCTATCCAGAGCATAATGTACTGGTTAATGAAAGACCATACCTGTAAGACTCTTCTTCGTCTACTTTGGCCATATCACATATTGACATCGTTGAAGTTGAGTGGCTGAAACCCATCTTGCAGCAAAGCTCGTACAATCCTCTTGAAGAGAGGATTAAAGATGTTGGGAAATCTTCCACTCGTGTAGAACAAACCATCGGACTATGTATGAGCAAGCAAGTGTCCCAAATTTCAGGTCAGGTCAATAAAGTCGAACAAAATATAACGTGGATTAAAAAAGCCGCGGAAAAAATCCTTTTTGGAATGATGCAACAGGCTAAATGTATGTGATCCTTGAAAGATATTAAAAGCAAGCTAACAAATAATGAAGGGTATTCTGAAATGGAGCAGCGTATGGGCCTAATGGGTCAGGCCAGTCAAAGCCTAGAACAGAAGCCAGAAGGAATAATCTCGCAGAAGGATTTGTTGCTTCTACTGGATCCCAACGCTCTCGCTATACAAACTGCTCAGAAACGAATTATCAAACAAGTATTGCACGCTAGACTCTCCACGGGTACAAAGGCGCAAAAGCGAGTCGAATGGTTGTTGACAAATAAGAGCATCACTCACTGGTTTACATCAACCAAGTCACAGACAATCCTTGTCAATGGCCACGGCCCTTTGGAGCGAATTACCCCAATGTCCTTTTTTTGTGCTATGCTCGCACAGAGCTTAATCTCAACTGGCTCCATCATCATCTTGAGTCATTTCTGTGGCCTTCAGATGCTTGAAAGGGACTCACAAGATCCACAAGGGCAAAGAACGAGCGGTTTGTTAAGAAGCCTTCTGATACAACTTCTAGCACAGTGGAAATTTCCCCATATTACTTGCCTCGAACAAGACTTCATAGAGAAGTTGAGGAGAACTAGTCCGAATTGGAGCTCTCGCCGACAAAGGCATCTTTTTCAATACCTAGTGGCAGCACTCCCTCGAGCGACGCCCATTTTCATCATCATTGATGGCACCAATTATTACGAGATTGCAGACTTGCGCGATGACATTAAAGAAGTGGTGAAGGAAATTAACAAACTTCTCTCTTCAGAGAGTGTAGAAGCAATGGTCAAAATATTAATCACGAGTCCGACACGGTCATTTAATCTCACCCAATATTTCGAAACTAATGAGATTATCAATGTACCTGAAGATCTAGATGACACAATCACGAGCTTTTCCGAGTCCAGACTTAAGCTACAGTTTGATTCTAAAGCGGCAGCTTTGGAGCGTTCGTTAAGCAGAAACGGGCACAAGTAATGTGTGCTACTCGATTATGTAGCCTACTACTCGGCGGTGGCAATAAGGCCCCATGTTAAATAATCATAGTCTTCAGTTTAGATCCCCAATAACACAACAGGGTTCGTTCATAGCACTGGCGTCGTTAAGTAGTCTGTTTAACGTGTCATATGAGCTTACAGTAACAATACTTGATAGATTCGCAAGGACCACCAATGGCTACAGCATACTAGGAAAACGAAGGTGGCCGAGAAAAGGACGGATGACAGCCTGAACCGCACCGTAAACGAGTAGAGCGGGGAAGATTGGCATGCAGCACTCTGATTAGGGCTGACTCTTGCATCAGAATTATTAGCATGGTAACATCTTTCAGAAGTAAGTGATTGAAGAACTCCGATAATGCAGTGGAGGAGAGAAAAGCGGACAATAAGCCTTGAGATAGAGTGTCAATTTCAATATTTTCTCGCCACAATGACAGACACCACTCATGTACCCATCGTCGTTATAGGCATGGCATGTCGCTTCAGCAGCGGTGCTACCAATCCATCCAAGCTATGGGAACTCTGCGTCTCTGGAAGAGAGTGGAATATGCCCATACCAGAAGATCGCTTCGACGCCAAAGGGCTGTATCATAGAGACAAGGGCAGAGTTGACGGAAGGAACGTCAAGGTCGGATACTTCTCCAAACAAGACATTTCCGGATTTGATGCTGCCTTCTTCAACTTATCGTCCGATGTTGCTGCTGTAAGTTGATATGGTGATTCTTTATGTAAAAACAAGACGAGCACTGAAAGGAAATCTAACTCGCTGCCATTCTTCAAAATTAGGTTCTTGATCCACAGGAAAGGTTGCTGCTTGGAACAGTCTATGAGGCAACCGAGGAAGGCATTAAGCTGCCCTTCCACAGAGTAACTAAAATTTATCGATTGACATTGTGATGCTTTGAGAGGCCGGCATCCCCATCGAAAAGCTTGCAAGCACAAACACTTCTGTGTACACAGGCACCCTCAACAAAGACTACCATGAGACACAGAGCAAGGACGCAGAGGCACTCTCTCTTTCTTCTCTGCTCGAAACGGGCACCACAATGCTGTCAAACCGTATATCGCATTTCTTCGATCTCCGAGGGCCCAGTATATCCATAGACACAGGCGATTCTGCCGGCATTGTTGCCGTCCACCAAGAATACCAAAGTATTCGTTCTAGCGAAAGCAACATGTCGATTGTTACAGCAGCCAACATACTCCTTGGCCAAGATGACTTCATCGGTAGAGTGGAGGGAGTTGCTGCCTTGATACTCCAGCCCCTTGATGCTGCATTGAGAGATAGCAACCAAGTCCACGCAGTTATCAGAGACTCTGGATTGAACCCAGATGGCAAGACCACAACCATGACTTCTCCTTCAGTAGACGCCCAAATTCAGCTCATCCGGGACTGTTACAGACGTGCAGGCTATAGGATGGAGGGCACAGGCTATGTAGAAGCCAACATCACTGGAACGGCTCCTTGGGGGCCTATTGAGGCTGAAGCCATTGCCAGAACCTTTGGCAAGAGCCGTGTTGAAACAGATCCTGTCATTGTTGGCCCTGTCATTACAAATATTGGCCACACAGGGGCTGTCAGCGGCATCGCTTCTCTCATCAAGGCACTCTTTGTCCTCAAGCACAGGGTCATCCCTCCCGACCGCAATTCCAAGATTGTGAACCCAAATATTCCCCTCAGGGAGTGGCATGTAGAAGTGCCAGCAGTTGCAACGGCTTGGCCCAAAGATAGGCCACTACGTGTCTCGGTCTGCCATTTCGGTGACGGCGGAACCAATGGTCATATCATTCTGGATCTACCTTCGACCAAAAGGGATCCAAGTGTCGGTCTTGATGCCGACAACTATACTGAGCGCCATTCAAATGACAGATGTACAAGCAATCGATCATTTGTATATTTGCTGAGCGCCAAAGACTCCACGGCATGCACCACCATGATGCGTCAATTTGCTCATTGTATTGTCAAGTCGCGACCAAAGCCAGAAAACCTGGCATATACTCTGGCTGAGAGACGGTCAAGACATTCCTGGGTAGCCGCAGTCCGTGCCAGGCATATCGATGAATTAGCCACTTGCTTGCTGAGCCCGACGCGAAAGCCATCCAACACTCCTCCTCAATTGCCAGAGCTTGGTTTTGTTTTCAACAGACCATATGCACAGTGGCACGCTATGGGTCGAGAGCTCATTGAGGCGTATCCAATATATAGCCAGCGTATTCGGGAGGCAGATGATATCCTGAGAGAGTATGGAGCCTTGTGGTCGTTAAAAGGTGAGCATTCTAGTAGCAACTTCAATTGTTCTTTTCGTTCGCTGACCTTTGACATTTCTAGGGAGCTCATAAGAGATAAGATTACAACCCGCGTGGCCGAGATTCAACTCAGTCAACCTATCAGCGTTGCGATACAGCTCTGTCTTGTTGATCTTCTAGAGTCTTGGGGCATTGTACCTACTGCTGTGACTAGTCACTCCAGCGGCGAGATCGCGGCGGCATATGTGGTCAAGATCCTGTCCTTCAAAGAGGCTCTCGGCGTCGCCTATTTCCGCGGTGAGCTGTGTTTCCAAAAGCAAAAGCTACATTCTCTCCGGGGCGGTATGCTTGTAGCTGCGGTAAGCTCAGAAGTCGCTGAGAAGTATATCACAAGCACAAATGCACCAGGTGGGCAAGTGGTCGCAGCTTGCATCAACAACCCATTCCACGTTACATATTCTGGCGATTTGGATACCCTCGACGAGGTTGCTAATAATTTGAAGAACGACGACATAGTCGTGGGAAAGCTCAAAGCCCCAGTGGCATACCACTCTCATCACACGAGGCATGTGGAAAAGGAGTATATTGAAAAGTTGCGAGCCGTCCTTGGGGCTGTAACGGGAAAGCAAGGGGGCTGTGATACTACCATAATATCACCAGTTACTGGAGAGCAAGTCAGTCCTTCGGTTCTCCTGAGTCCTGAGCATTGGGCTCGTAATATGACCAGCCCAGTCCTTTTCAGCCAGGCATTCAACAAGATGATTGGCAATATTAATATAGTTGTGGAGATCGGAGCTCACAGCATTCTCGAAACCTCAATAAGGCAGATTCTAAGAGACAGAAATATTGAACGGCCTTATACTTCATGTCCTAGCCGAATGGTTGATGCCATCGATACTATGCAAGATATGGGTTGTGAGTTGATCAGCCAAGGCTATCCAGTTAACTTGAGACAAGTGAATTCGCCTCTCTGTGTTGAAGGGCAGGAAAAGTCACACAAATTAGTCACAAATCTCCCATCATATTCATGGAACCACACAAGATAGCATTGGATTGGGTCTACGTCCAGAAACCTCCGTCCCACGAACTCCTGGGTTCTATCCTAAATGTGGCAATCAAGGGACAGTAAGTGCCAATTTTTAAAGAAGACAATATCTCCAAGTCACATGCAGTAGATAGACAAGAATCGATTAATTGCTTTGCCAGCTTTAAATCTTCTGTCCCCATGCTGCGTACCATTTCATTTCGCACTCTCCAGCTTGAGCTTCTCTCAACACCTCCGGCAGAAGCCCTTCAACTTGTTCAAGGGCCATTGGCCTCTTGTCTTCGGGCATTCCCTTCAGCATTGTTACGCAGCCGTTATGCATTCCTTTCAATTCCACATATCCCAGCTCTTCAAGCTCTTTTGAAGACGCACCCTTTCCTAAAGGACTAACACCCTGCTTTTCGCCTATATTGCGAAGCAAACCCTCTCCGGCTCTCTTCAGGATCTCAGCCGTCGACACTCCCAAACTGGTGTCCAACCCAACAAGAGTCACACATTGTGACAGCACCTTGAACAGCTTCACCCAGGCCTTGTCGTCTTCTTCTATTTTCTTATCAATCAATGCACCATCTACGAGCTGAATCCAGCCACCAGGCTTGACCAGCTCTATGAACCGTTGTACTATCTCAACAGCCCGCTTCATTCCGCCCGCAACGGCGAGCCCAGTTCGTTGATGCACAAAATCGAAATGCGCCTCCCATTTCTCTGGCCACGGTTTCAGAATGTCTTGCTTTTCAAGTGTGATATTATCAGGCAAGTCGAGAGGTGGGAAGTCTGCGATATCTGTGCCGATCAATTCTGCACTCTCTGGGTGTGCCAGCTGTTTCCGAATTAAGGTCAAAAGGTGCCCGTCAGCAGTCGCACTATCAAGGATACGCAAATCCGCGCGAGAAGTGTCTAGAGGGCATAAGATGATACCTCCAAGAGCATTTATAATGAGGGCGCCTTGCGACCGAAGACGGCGAGCCTCAGCGACATGCCGGATATCTGGGTATCGCGGATCAGGGGTTGGTTTCTGAGAGTCCGACATGATAATATTGGCGCTTTATTAGGTAGATGTAGTTTTTAGATGACGTTTTACTACAGAATTCTCTTGGCAGATAGTCCTTTATATAAATATACATGAAGCAACTGGAGACGTGAGATGCAGAGCTACGATGAAGCTGCCAGCCTCTCAGCTGACAAAAGTCTAATTGGGATGGGCCAAGCACCTATTGGGAAGTGATATGACGCGGCATACATGCTTTCTATCGATTTCACAGATAAAACAAAGGATGATCGGAACATTTAGTAATCTTTCCTCTTCAAGCTTTGTGAGCATTTCCACTCGCAAGCTTTGTTTCGTATCTGTAGCTGCATGCAGCCAAAACTCCTGGGGTGGATAACGGACACATAGATCAATTCCATCCGCTAACTTCATTTAAGAACAAGAACTCAGAGTATACTTGCATAACACTTTACCACTATTTTAGCGCCTTCCTTGATCTTTCATTTCTCAATCCTAATGATTCCTTTCAATCGAGTATCAGGATATTACATAGCTACCTATACTAGTCATGTACACCATGTATACAAGGTTAAAACCAGTCGTATAGCGCATTCGCGACTGCAAAATCTTCCTTGAATATACTTTTATTCCATTTATGAGAAAAGGTATAATCTTTCCATGTTTCGTTGAAAACCACTTCAGCAGTCTGTCATCTGGAGAAAGATAGAAAGATAAAAGTCCGCTCATTGTGGTGAGCCAGGTAAGGGAAAGGGGGTAATATTTTGAGTGTAACGTGGAATATTGGAAACAAATAAAACATGTTCGGTATACTCGCTTCCTCTACACATACTACCTTGTTCACAGTATAAGTTGAGCACAAGCAAGCCACTTGGTTGGCAGGTGTACCATAGAGGATAGCCGCAACCACAGACAGGCTTTGATGAACGCACTCAGAACAAAGACTGGCGCTTGTCATTAGCGGTGGTCAATATTTGTTCAGTGATATCATTATTTGAGGTGCGGTAGAGCACGCAAGCGTCGCATGTGCAAGTTCTTTGTTGGCACAGCCGCTGAGGCTTAAGAGTCAAAGCAGATGCATCCAATAGCATGGGTGTTCATGAAGAACACTGAAACAATATGTTCACAAATAGGCAGTAAACTCAAAGGAACACTCCAAAATTAGCCTATCAAAGGCTTGTGTATTGTTTGCAGTGAAGCGCTTTTTCTTCTTTGTTCATATCCTCGATGTTTGTTGTTCCCGCTGTCTGTTGTTCAAGCAGAAGTCTTCAGCAATCCCTTTGCGCAACCAGTATAAATGATCACCAATTGCACCGAATAAAATTAACAAAGTCTAGGAGTATTTATTTTATTTTATTTTTTGACTCTCTCAGACAGTTTTCGAAGGCATACAATACCGGTCTGCATACAATGCCCCTTCTTTGTAATGCTATCTCAAAATCTCTCGATCATGTCGGAGATATCTTCCATGAATTTGACTACGATAAAATGAAGGGTGAACCTAGGCTTTGGCATCACTACATTAACTTCAAACTATTGAAAGCTTACATTAGAAGAGTAAAACCAACGGAAGAGCTCTACGGGGAAGTCAACAACGAGGTCGCACGCATTGTAATATCACATCAAATCCAGTTATTATCCACTCTTATGGAATATTATACAAAAATAGGTAAGATTATATCATCTCCTTATATTCATATGGGCTCTTATTAACCACGATTTGCACGCTGTATGTCCAGTGTTTCCCACTGAGGAGTTGTTTCCTAGTAACTCTAAAGATGGCGATGACGACAGAGCCTTGATACTCAAGGGAATCAGGGAAGATAAAGCGAAATACAACACAGATCTACTCGATGACTTCAAACCTGAGCATTTATTAAAGCCCGTGAATGAGGAGGAACTCTTGCGAATGCTAAAGACCATTTTTCTGCAAGCCGAGGGCTCATTGAGAGATCTTTCTGCACCAGTTAAACGGCCAACATGTCCATATGTTCGATATATCCTCAAACCAAGAAGTTACTCGAATCGCCCTCACGAGAGACGAGAGTCCAAACCCAGACAAGGTCGCCCGAGCCGTTCTGACGAAAGACGAGATCCGGCCCCTAAACGAAATCGATCGGATAGCCCTCGTGAGACACGAGATTCTACACACAGACAAGGCCGCCCGAGTCGTTCTCAGGAGAAACTGGATTCTTACCCCGACCGTGGACGAAGTCGTTCAAATCGCCCGAGTCATTCTCACGAAGGACAGGATTTGACCCCTAAACGTGGAGGAGGTCGTTCGGATCACACTGTCGAGAGACGAGATCCAGCCCCCAGAGAAGATCTCCCGAATCCCCCTCTTAGGGTCCGAAGTATCGATATTAAATCAGGTCGCAAAATTCGGATAACTTTCGGGGATGAGGTTTGAAAGAACATTTGACGGTCATAGTCGAAGATTAGACACCAAACAATGGCCAGCAGACTATAGGGAAGCAGTTTATTAACACGACATGTATACAAGTCAGAGTGCGGTAATTGTGTTTCAATTGCTGGAGAGCCGAAAGATGGGGCTGTTTATTAAATGGCCTAATAAATGGGAATTGTATGTTGTATACAGTAGACGCTAGATATGCTATCACCTGAATTCTGAAGTATTAAACTGTCCAACTACAATTGAGAATATAGGATGAAGAGATGGTTACAATATGTTGCAATAAAAGAGACTTGAAACATATTACTATTCCCAGCAATACTACCACTTGCAGAGAACTTTATACCCAAAATAGCGATTCATATCTATAACATAGTGAGATACACAGAGAAATGAAACGCATTGCATTGGAGACGCATAAAGATTGATGAAAACAAATGGCAGTTACCTTGCTCTCCTCTTGTACCTTCCTATAGCCATATAATCAGCGCCTGGTTGCTCATCAACATGTAAAACATGCACCATGGCTAAGACCATAAACTATATGATAATATCTAAACAAGGGTCCCCCCAATCGGTGAAAGCCACCACAGATCTTCCAAAATCCCACACATATATCATCAACTACTGCAGGGTAGCCGTTCCACAACACCACCAGACCGCGACCAAATAATCAAGCAACGAATAAAAGTCCGCATTCTGCGCACACCTAAAGAAACGCGCTCAGATTGGAGAGGTGAGTCATGCGTGGCTGATGATAACAGTGAAAGCCTCCGTCTCACCTAAACGATAAGTGATAACACGGTGACTTTTATCTGCAAGATAGGAGTAGCCTCGCTTCGCATGCAAGGCGTCTCTCTGCATACTGCATACATGTACACGTATGTATGTCCCCAATTTACTTCTCTATTTCTACAAATACAATATTACAAAGATGATCAATACTATATAAGTCATATCTCGACATTTATCTCCAGCTGTATCCAACCAAGAGGTGTTTATTTATACCCGCCACTAGAATTCTACGATCATCTCTTTCTCGGCGGCCCAAGATAGGAAACCCAAACACCCGCAGCTAATCAGACAAGGGTTCAAGATGCACAACTCACTCCCAGACGCACGTCCTAAACCCCTTCCAGCATCGATCTTACTCCTCCAAATATACATGTTCAAGCTAGTGATTTTTCTCCACTGTTATACATCATGTCAACGGTACTTGCCAACGCCTTTACACAAATCTCGGATGCTGAAGCTGCAGTAGAGTTATCTATCCGACTTACACCGATTCCATGCAAAGTCCACCACTCACATCGCCCGGGTACACCTAGAGATAAAGGACATAACAGTGATACTATATTCTTCTCTTGGCTGTAATCACTTCCTACATTGTCTCTTATCACATCAGCTTCTGGCTTCGCATTCCCAAAAAAGGCGGCTTCGTATCAAGCATCAAACTAGAGTGGCTCACAACCGACACAAAAAATTACACAAAACTAGCAGTAAAAACCCACCGAATAGCGCTCGCTTCTGTCTAGTTCACGTGGAGTGAGGCAGCACTGGATGCTAGGCGCTGGGTAGTGAATAGTTGGCTTGGTATGTGCTTTGTCTTCAGGCCTTTGGGGGAGTTAAAAATGCTGTGAAGATGTGGAGTTTGAGCCGCAATCATGGGGTGGGTGTTTATTCCTCTCCCGGCCAGGGGAGTAGCATGTCATGTGTTTTTTTTTTCCGTATGTTAGATATAACGTATTGGACAGCCGGCTTGGTCTTTGTCTTCAAGCCTCGGCAGGAGTTAAGATTGCTGTGAAAATCCAGATTATCCAGTCGATGCCTCAGAAGGCTCGCGTTGGATGAATTTCCTGCATGTATCATGACGCAAAAGGACCTATTACATCTAGTCGTTTGAGTCACAGGATGAAAGTTCAGCCTATAAGAAAAAGTCAATCGGCCATTTCCTTGGTCAGTCGGAAAAGCTTAAGCTACACCCCCCAGGAGAGAGATTCGCTTTCTTAGGATCCCGACCTGAATTGAGGTTTCATGTATAGACGAATATACCCTCCTCCCTTCTTTCATGTAAAGCACGCGCTTAACCACTTAGATAGGCAGATTAACGGATATCTTTACTAGGTAGTTCATTCGGGATTTCCACTTGGGATACCAGAATAGCTCACACAAGATATTCTCTTCAAAGCAACTTTGTAAGTCCATGAAGTAGTATGTAGCCAGTCAATTGATCCCCATCAATTTATCATAGAAGATCCACGATCCTTTATTCTATGTGCGACAACCCGTCGTCACTTAATCCTGTCTGTTATACACATCTCATAAACCCTATCGTTACAATCCCACCAACAAATGTTCATCGTAACTTTATTTCTTTCTCGCCCCTTCATATCGAAATTACGACTCCAAAGGCGGCATAAACGCCATCCCCGTCCCCTCCCCCCCATTAACGCTCTTCCTCCTCACATGCGCCCTCAACTTCTCCAAAATCTCGCTATCCTTCCACCTCTGCGGCACCGGCCTATACGCAGGCTTAAAATTGCCCACCGTCTGCGCCCACTCCCCCTTTGGCGGATTCTTGGGCAACTCATCCTGCTGTCTCGCCTCGAACCCTTCGCTCGCCGAAGCACTCGCCGGACTCGCCGTCACGGAAGGGTTCGTCGTGGAATTCGGCTCCCGCTGCGTCGCCCAGTAGTATATGTCCCAGTCGTTCTCGTCGAGGAAGAGGTCGTACTGCCGCAGTTCTTCGGCCGTCATGGTGGGCAGGTTCTGTGAGGCAAACGTAGACAGTAAAAGATCCGACTCGAGGGTTCCGCGCTTCCGAGATTGGTCTTTTAAAGCAGGGCAGTTAGCCAGTGAACGTTGAAACATATTGTAGATTTCTTTAGCACATACATAAAAGTCTCGCTCGCATAGTCGAATCATCCTCCCCAACCCTCCGGAGAGGCTCAATGCGAAACGATGCGCCCTGCAGCTCTCCAACCCCAAGCTCGCCCGGCGTCGAGCTCTCACTCCTTCTGGACGCAGTTGTGCCAAAAGCACATCGCATGCGCACGGCAGACGCACCAACGCAACGGAAAGCCGCAGGCCGCAGAGAAGCTCCAACAGAAAGCGACATTGTGGGCAGTTGTAGGTTGTAATTTGTAAGTTGTCACAATCTTCATTCAAGCTTGCTTTGAAATCGCGGGTTTGGTCTAGAAAATGAATGACGATAGCCGAGGCCGATTAGCAAATTCGGCTAACTGCTCAAGAAAATCGAACGGGTTGCATAGTCCAGCACTCAGATATAATAGCAAATAAGAAATTCTAATAGCAACTATTGGTCTAGTGGCGCAATGGCAGCGCGTTGCTTTCCGGTGGCAAAGGTTCCAGGTTCGAGTCCTGGCTAGATCGGACTAGGCTATTTCCTTTTTTTTTTTGCTCCTTTTGGAGCTCGAGTTTGTTCGATCCTGTTGAATCGCTCGCTGCATGAGATCGGCTTCACCCTTGCTAGCCCTTTTCACTTTTTTGCCAGGGATCGAGACTTAAAATTCACGGCTTCAGTGAGATCGATCACTGCGCTGTTTTTCCATCACCTAACAATGTCACCTTAGACACGACAAGGGTAAGCGAGAGACATATGCACACACACACGCACAAGCACATTGAAAGTAAATGCAAGAAAAGGTAATTTCAACTGTTTCAATTCAATTCGTACATACACACTCAAAATCGGTAGCAAGAATACAGAAACGAAGCAAAGGAAACAAAAAGGAAATGCAGAACCGTCATGAAGACAAAGAGACAGTCGTAGTTCGAGTGAGGCAACGGACTCATCTTCACATCAGCCATCGTCGATTGGCATTAAGTCATTAGTTCGCAGCCATAGCAAGGGAAAGGCTTTTATAAACACCCAGGGCCAAGCCGTGCATTGTCCTTGGGTAGCACACACAAAAAAAAACTTTTGGGTAAAACGTGAAACCTCTAATGCTTTTGTTCCCACAGAGATTCTCCTGTAACCATGTTTAGTATCCCGACCACCACATAGCTGTTTCCAAGGCCACACATCCTGCCTACGCCGTCTAATAGGCGGAGAAAACGTAAACTTTCGTAAACGCTGGAAAGGAAACGTCGTGTCTTGGCTTGAGCTGTTCAAAAAAAATAATAAACGGAAAGGAAATGCTTTGATGTAGATGCCGAAAAGAATGTGTCAAGTATTGAGGCCAGGGGCACGTTTGTGCACCGTCCTCGGTCGTATTTGGTTGCCTTGTTTGCCAAAGCTAGCCTCCGATACGTATTTATATCCGTAGGAAGTTGACATCCGAAGAGATACTTCGGTGTCTCTTGTGGTTACTTCCATTGGCCTCGCTTGTAGCCTTGCGCTTCGTGGAGGTTGATTCGAGAGGAGCGCGGTCACTCAGCTGCTTCTTGTGCCGTCTGGCTGGAGTCAGGGGGACAGCTGCAGTGTCAAAGCGATCCGACTTTAGACCCCGAAGGGCAGTGTAATTGTATGGCCCGCTGAAGGCTAGCGAGTCTTGGGTCGCTTGGTTGCTCAGAATCAGCTGTTGGTTGATTTGATTGCGGCGGAAGGCGCCAACAGTATCCGAGTTGAGATGTGACAGGATCTCGCCAGATGCAGTGGTTGGGCGCTTAGGTGATGCGCCCCAATTGTCGTTTCCTTCGTCGCCTGACGACTCATCATCATCATCAGCTTCACCAAACGTGATAAAGTCGTTGATGTTGAGCTTCTCTTCGTCGTCCTCCTCGTCCTCGTCTTCCATGCTAGGAGATGTTGAGCTATCATCGCCGTTGGCCGTGGATTGGAACGGGAAGAATGCCTCGGCGGGACCCATGGCTTGAGCATTGACAAAGTCGCCAAAGGTGTTGGAAGAGAACATGGCGCTGAGCATCATGTTGGCCGAGTTGCTAAGCAGCGGTGATGATTGATCCTCGATGGCCCAGGGGAAGTTGAACTGCTCAGGCGACAGGTCCAGCTGTCGTCGTCGATGGGGTGTGAAGATCATCATCTTGCGTGTTAGGGGGTTGAGAACAGCAATGGGCTTTTTGTCAGACCGGTCTAGGTTGAAGCGGCCCACGCGAGGCTGGCCACGCTCTGGTTTGACAGGCGAGTCTGCCTCCGAGTCTGATGCTTCGTCACTCATTGTATTAGACTGACGTCGAGTCCTCTTGCGGATGACAGGTTCGGGAATGTCTTCTTCATCAGTTGTGTCGCCATCAGCTGAGCCATCAATGTTAGCAAGAAGGTACAGGGACAAGCCGGTTTCCACCTTGTGTAATGATGATACTCACACTCATAACCATCCAGTTCTAAAGACTCTTCAAAGGTGGGAGTAAAATTTTCAACCACACTAGCAGCGCTAGGAGTGGGCATGGCAGGTGAAGTTTCGTCATCGGAGAGTTGTCGAACGACTTCCTCGGCGTCTGATTCAGAATCTTCTTCTTCTTCCTCCTCTTCCTCGTACTGGCCATGGTAGTCCCAAAAGGAATTGGAGCCGGACGATTCATCAGGGTCGTGCTCAAGCTCTTTACGGAACGAGGGATCGAGCGAGTTTTGCGAGACAAAAATATCGGGGAATAGATCGGCGTGATCATCTTCTGTTTCGGTAGAATCAGAATCGCTGTCCGGCACATCAAAGCGAACATGGCGCTCTATAATGGGATCTGAAGCAAAAGCGTTGGGATCATGGTAGAAATCGGATGCATTGCCGTCGTCGACGTCGGACAAGATGCCGGCCCAGCTTGCATTATCATCATCCCCATCATCGGGGAGGACATCTGCATCGTCGTCTTCATCCTCGGCTTCCTCTCCAGCATCGTCGTCGTCACCGTCTTCTTCTTCTTCATCATCATCCGACTGCGGTCGAGGAGCGTTAGAGGAACGGGGTCTTGCCTCTGTGACTATGATTGCCTCCTCGACCGCCGTTACATCCTCCTCATCGTTGTCTTCGGAGTCACTAATGTCTTCGACGGCTGAGTAGCCCGACTCATCGGAAAGATCAAGGGATGACGATGTGTCCGAGCCACGACGACGCTTTTGAGCTTTGGCCGCAGTTGCGGGGTACTTTTGGCGAATGTTGCGAGACATTTTGTATAGTCCCGTAATCAGATAAACTTTTTGAGTAAAGGAAATTTTCTCCTGTCGGTAATTGATGGCACTTTAGCCGTGATAAAGAGCCTTTTGTTTTTTTCTCTCACTTCCCCTGAAAACAATAAAAGATTGAACAGGTCGATTCAGTACAAATGTGGTCTATAACTTTTCAATGCTTGCTGCTGGACTTTTGATTCGAGTAAAAGTAGACGTAGTGTTGGGCGTATTGGGGGTCGAGAGTAAGGGTGCTTTTGTCGTAGTGGTAGGGGTGGAAGGAGGGCAGGAGATGTGATAGCTGTCAAGATGGGGTTTTGTTGAAAACTTTTTTGCAGCAATTGAGACGTTGAAGGCCCTATCAAAGCGGGCAACTGGCAGGATTTGTGATTCAGAGACGGGCTTTGGAAGAGCATTCGAGCTCTGTACCGGGGAAAAGCCTGTTGAAAAACTATCGTCGACGAATTGGTTGATTAGGCTCGTTGAACTGCTGGACTGCGAGCCGTGATGGGCACGGCCCGCAGTGGGCGTTTACAGCTCAGCGACGGCCGAAGGCATTGTGGCTCGACGAAGTTTCTGACTTGGGGGGTGCTCTGAGGGTTGAATCCTGGGCTATAGGGCGACTTCGTTGTCTGGGCTTGAAGCTGATTGCTGATGATGCAGCAAAGGGGAGGGGGAGAATCGAATGGGAAAAAAAAAAGTTTTGAAGGCCCCGCGACAAGTACATTGTACCATGTACCTCTTGCCAGAACTTGCAATCCCAAACTTTTTTTTTTTTTCTTGGACCAAATGTGTGGGGTCTGCGATCTGATTCGCAGGGAGGCAACGAAGGGGAGAGGCTAAGCCCGTCTAGGCCCGAACCTGGGACCAGATGCCGCGATGCGAATCAAATGAAAAACCCGTCAATCGTCACCGCTCTTTGTTTTTCAGGCGTTGGCGAACCGCTAATTGGCCGGCTAGCGCGGTGCTGGGCGCTGTTGTGCAGCAATTGCAGCAACTCACAGTGGCCTCGGAGCACTAACAGCGCCTGTAACTTTGGGCGGGGCATCGCACCTCCACCAGCCTAGAGCGCCACCCACTTTGGACTGCAGATTGCCCTCTCATAGGATGCGTGACGTGCATATCGGGCAGCCTCTGGATGACGGCCTGTCTGTTGCGTTTTCCTATTTTTTTCTGCTTAATTTTTCTTGAGAGCAGCAATCGATCACGAGACGCATGCAACCGAGAAATGCTACTAGCAGCTCCACATGGTGTATCGTATGAGTCTTTTGCAGCAGCAGCGCCACTGAGGGGCTTCGGTTTGGTTCATTCCCACTGACTCATAGGCCAGAGCTAGGACTCATCATGGTCTCGTGTTGATGCGCCGATGCCGAGTGGTTGTCGGTTGATTATGCATGAAATTGGGGGGAGAGGTGTTGAATTCTCTTGGTCGACTACCTATAGACTATTGATCTGCTATATACGAATATCTTCCATCCTTTTTGTGTACATGGATTACATCATCCTTCTATGCCTGTGCCCCTCGCTTCATCGCTCATGATCGTGACAACTCTATTCCAAACCTTATCAATCGCTCGTATACCTGTATCCTCTTACCTCAGTAGGGCACCAAAAGCCGAAATCATAACCATCACTCGCTGTCCCGCCCGTAACAAAACAAAAGAAACCATCAAGTCATTACACCCAAAACGCCCGTCCGTGTCTATGCATTGTTGAAATTTTCAATCCCTCAGCTCAGGCTCATGGCTTCGAGGTCTCAAGCTTGCCCGCAACAGTAGTCTCGTCTCTTGACTGCTTCAGAAACGGGAAGAGCTGGGAGCCTCCAGTGCCGGTAAGCCCCTCTCCCTTCTTTTCCGATGACGAGCTCGCCAGATTCATGCGGGTCGGTCCGGTCCATGGCTGCTTGGAGGGAATGAGGATGTATCTCGTCACGATGTTGATGTGCTTCTGTCGGAATGCAGTAAAAGTCTCTACTGCAGATGTATAAGCCGCCCTCAGTCGGTGCTCTTCTTCCCGCAGAGGATCTTCAAGATCAAGTGCAAGCTTGCGGATGCTGCCCAGGCGAGCCACGTGCACCAGGAATCTCGCATGGGGGCCCGGCATATAATCTCTGGCCTCTTCGTGGAAGCTCCCCTTGCTATCCGAGTGGCCCTTGTGCATGACGCCGAGGACGATGTCCCAAAACGCAATGAGTGAGCTCTGGCCATTGCTTCCGCCCCTGAGCTTCCTCCACTCGCCTTTGCCGTTTCCTTCATCATAAAAGACACCCTTTGGCAGGCCAGCAGCCTCCATGTTCATGCTTCCGGCAAGGAATGGCCTGATCTGGTGATAGAATGTCATGGGATCGCAGCGCTCGTGCATTCTCTCCAGCAGAGTTCCAACTTCTTCGATATGTGTTTTCAGCTCTTCCAATGCTTTGATAATGACCTGGTAGTCATGGACCTTGATTGCTTCAATTGCTCGAGTCATGATGGGAATGATGGAGGAGGCCTTGGCCTCCATGGCAACACTGATGAGCAGAAACCAGGACTCGGATTCAGTTCCAGTAAAGGACAATAAAGTACTGAGTTCCTCAGGGTTGGAAAAGTCCTCTCCGTTACAGGTAAAGTTCCAAAGATTGGCGCCAGCATAGGTCAAGGTAGGAGGCAGCTCAAGATGAGCGGAGACACGGAGATACGGAACGGTCAGTGAAGGTGGCAGGATCTGGCAACAATCTGTGTCAGCATACAATTCTCGATCAAAGATTGTGCAGGGCAGCAATCATACCTGTTCGGGGACTTCTCCGCCCCAGATGTATGCGTGCGTGAAGAAAGACAGGATAACATAGGCTCTCCGCCATTCAGCTTCGGACTCGAGCCCATCAGTTGATAGGATCGGAAGTTCCCTGATGGCATCATGGATACGGCCAGCCTTGATCAACTCTGGCAGATTGTGAGCGACGAGTTCCCACGGCTCATAGTACGAATCCGATAACATCTTGGGGGGGCTGTCTTCGGGGAGAAAGGCGTGCCTTGAGACGGCGAATTTGGACAGGTCTGTCTGCTCTTGGCTCAAGGCCTCTGGACGGATAGCATGGGGAGACATGATGGGTGCTGAGGGTTTGAAACAGGATCTTCGTTGTCTATCGTGTCCGTTTGGTGGATGATATGAAGCAATAAATCAGAGATGAGACTGTTATTTTCTCTTGGATCCTCCTGGTTAGGGACTTGGCTTCTGGACCGAGCGAGCACGGTGTTATATGATCCTAATCGGAGAAGTTGAGGAGTTGGGAGCAAGAGTCCCCTAGCGGATGGAGAGGAAAAGAAAGAAAAACATCACGCCATGTGGACACTCGGAATGGTTCAAAAGTAATCATTCTCTTTGTCAAGATTCGTCATTAGCCCGGTCTTCTACGGAGCACGGAGCATGATACAGAAACTAGTCCAGCAAAAGGAGAGAGTTTGATCGCGAATTGGGAAGGGAGATGATATCGTATCCTTCGATCCGTCTACATCCGAAGATCCGTGTTCCATCACGGGAGACTAGCGCCGTGGAAGCGGGAGCTGTCAAGGGGTAGACTCGGCTTTCACACCGACCAGAAGAGCACTGATAACTGACCAGACTTATTCGGAGCATTGAGGCTCTTGGATATGAATATTATTTTCAGATGAGGCGGTCATTCACGTGCATTCATCCTCCAGCGTAAGAGCACACCACGGATATAAAGAGGCAGCATCGCCATGATATCAAGTCTTTATACCAGATACACTACTCGATACAATACTCGAAATCCAGCTGAGATGAAGCCAAGGTTAGAATAAGCACTTGTTGGCCCAGTGTATACTCGTACATTACTGTATGTCATTTGACTTACATGACACGAATCCGCGTCATATACCGTAACAAATGTGACAGTTGATGCGGAAGCACTTTCACGGCAACTCAAGCTTAGTCACGTGTAAAACACTAAAAAGCCCAAAGCAGCAAGTTTAGCTGTCTGTGCGTCTCTTTGATTCGCCGGTGCCGCAAATTCCTGTGTTCAGATATCGTAAAACGTTGGCGCGGCACATCGGACGCGGAAGTTCGGATGGCGGGATCTCGGAATGCGGAACGACGGATTGCAACCCGTTTTTTATCGGCCGCCCTTTTTCTCCCTTGCAATCGATAAACGCCAGGGGTTTTTTTACGGCAGGACGCGGATCAGAGCGGGACAGCGACAGCGCTCTTTGGGACTCTTTGGGGAAGATAAAGTGAGTGTGATTACCAAAACGCAACTACTAGAGAGACGATGGTTCTTCACGTCCTCACCAAGCTGCACTCGCCAACAACAAGAGTCTGGAATAGGCGTGCGTTGATTTCATTCAGAAGCTGGAACAGAGCAATTAGCAGCAGCATCATAAACAACAAAAACAACAACAGCAACAGCAAAATGGACTTGCCGGCATACGTAGAGCGGCTTCGCAGCGGCGCCCCTCCCAAGTTCCCCGCGGACGCAAACTCGCTGCAGTTTGCCCAGAAGCTCGACTCCCAGGACTCGCTGCGGCATCTCCGCGATGAGTTTATTCTGCCCACAAAGGCCTCGTTGAAGAAGCGGGCGTTGGATGGCTCAATTCCTGGTAAGCAGCAGAATCACGGGCGCCAATCTACCCAAGTTCAGCTCAGGCATAAGCACCACCAAAGCCATTGAACTCTCACTCATCTCATATCTCATATCTCACTCCTATTTTCGCATACTCATTGACACAAACTCAAACTACAAAGATGCTAATCATATACCGCAGGTGAAGCCAAGAGCACCGCCAACGGCACCAACGGTGTCAACGGCGCTGAGACTGAGCAGGGCATCTACTTTGTCGGAAACTCGCTGGGCGCCCAACCCAAGGCCGTCCGCGACTATGTCAACGCCCAGCTGGAGACGTGGGCGTCGGTGGGTGTCAACGGCCACTTCACCGACATGGGCCAGTCGCCGCTGGTGCAGTGGCAGGACATGGCCGAGGACTGCGCCAACAAGTCGGCCGATCTCGTGGGAGCCTCGCCCAGCGAGATTGTCTACATGAGCACGCTGACGGTCAACCTGCACATGATGATGGCCAGCTTCTACAAGCCCGACAGCAAGAGGCACAAGGTCATCCTAGAGTGGAAGCCCTTCCCCAGCGACCACTACGCCATCGAGAGCCAGATTGTCTGGCACGGATTGAACCCTGAGGAGAGCATGATCAAGATTGAGCCCAATGAGGATTATCTGATCCCCACGGAAAAGGTCCTCGCTACCATCGACGCCCACGCCGACTCGGCGGCCTTGATCCTGCTGCCAGGCATCCAGTACTGGTCGGGCCAGCTGTTTGACATCCCCCGGATTACCGCCTACGCCAAGGAGCGAGGCATCGTCGTCGGCTGGGATCTTGCCCACGCCGCCGGCAACGTCGAGCTCAAGCTGCACGACTGGGACGTCGACTTTGCCTGCTGGTGCACCTACAAGTACATCAACGCCGGGCCCGGAGCCACCGCCGGAGCCTTTGTGCACGAACGCTACGGCAAGGTCGATTTCGTCGACAACTCGGAGAGTCCAAACTACCGCCCTCGCCTGTCCGGCTGGTACGGCGGCGACAAGCGTGTGCGCTTCAACATGGCCAACACCTTTGTGCCCACCCCCGGCGCCGCCGGATACCAAGTGTCCAACCCTTCCGCCCTGGACCTGGCCAGCGTCGCCGCCGCACTCTCCATATTCAACAAGACGAGCATGCGCGATCTCCGGTCCAAGGCCCTCGTTCTGACCGCCTACGCGGAGCACCTGCTGGACCAGATCAACGCCGAGACCGACGCCGCCAAGCCCTTCTTCAAGATCATCACGCCGCGAGACCCCGCCCAGCGAGGCACGCAGCTGAGTGTCCTCCTGCGGGAGGGACTCTTGGATGACATTGCCCAGGCCCTCGAACAGAACGGTGTCATGTGCGACAAGCGGAAGCCGGACGTGCTGCGCGTGGCGCCGGTGCCGCTGTACAGCCGGTTCGAGGATGTTTGGAAGTTTATGCAGATTCTGCGAGGCGCATTGGGTCTCTAAAAGAAGGTTCACGAGCGTGGAGTTTTTTTTTTTTTTCCTTTTTTTGTTGTTTTTACTATCATTTTGTTTGTATTCAGCATGACTTAGAGTTTATGTGGAAATGATGGGACCTTTTGATTGAGAATGGAATCGGATATGGGTGAAACTGGGTTATGAATTCACATGCAGGGTAGATTCTACCACCAGACACATGTAGATACAAAAAAGACTGGATTCTATCTTCTATATGCTATTACATCCTAATATCCAACGCTAAGCCCATATCCTTGAGCCATTATGCATAACAGAAAACCCAACCTCCGCCTCCCTCCTCAATCCCCGTACTCAGTTAAGAGGAGAGTCTGTGCTCCGAATAACCTCGCTCCATTCATCGAGAATCTTGACGGTGCTTGCAAACTTGTCCCTGACGACCTTTTCCGTGTCACTACCAAGCATCACTCTGACAGGCAACTCCTTGCCGCTCGCAACACCAGTGCTCGACAGCACATCGACAATCACCTCCGCGCCCTTCTTCACATCACCAAGCTGGTTGCCATCCGTCTTCACAATGGCCCTCCGCGTCTTGCCCGTCGGCGTGTTCTCATCTTCATACGCATCAACCCTGGCCTTGGACGAAACCCTCGTACCCGGGTTCAAAAATCCAGTGCGGAAGTACCCAGGCTCAATAACCGTCGCCTTGATCTTGAACGGCTCGAGTTCAGCCGCCAACGACTCTCCCAGCGCAGAGCAGCACCACTTTGTCATGGAATAGACTCCAAAACCCGCCGAACCGCGCCAACTACCCAAACTTCCAAACGTAGCGACAACGCCCCGAACGCCATTATCAGCCAGCGGCTGCGCACGCATATGCGGCAAGAATGCTCGAACAGTATTCATGGTGCCAAAGACATTCGTGTTGAAGCTATCATAGACCTCTTCGGGACTGACCTCCTCAATGGATCCCTCAAGGATGTAGCCAGCGGCATTAATAAGATAGTCGACGCGGCCGTGCTCGGCAAAGACTTGCTTGGCCACGCCCTCGATGGTGGCCAGCGGAGAAGTCACGTCAAAGGCGAGAGTGTGAGCACCTGCGGCGGCGAGATCTTGGATCTTGGATATGTTGCGGGCGGTGGCGATGACGGTGTGGCCGCGGCGAAGGGCTGAGAGGGCGATGGCTTGGCCGAAGCCAGAGGAGGCGGCCGTGATGAACCAGACGGGTTGGATAGCCATTTTTTGTTGGTGTTGTTGGTGTTGATTTGGTTTTTGTTTTTTTTGTTAGAGTTTATATTGAAGAGTTGTATAAGTGTCTCGTTGTTGTATGTTTAGAGATGCTTTGAGAGCTGTTGTAAATGATGCTAAAGTTGCTCGATGATGCTGAACAAAAAGCCATTCACAAAGGTGCTAACTCATGGCCTTTTATCTCTCAATTCATCCATCACAGCAAACACCATCATCGGCTTTACGAACCAGCTCCATCTCCATCTCATTCCATCCACGACGTCACAGCAACGCCGCCCCCGAAATGTTGAGGCAACCCCGAATTATTGGCGCCTTATCGCCATCATATGCTTTCGGCGTTTAAAGCCTCGACCGATGGACCAAACGGCCCCCTGGCGTCCCGGATCTCGGCTGGTGCTGCCGGGCAATCCTAAGGGTCTAGCCTATTTTGTGTTATGTCCGCCAGCCTATGAGGAGAGCGATATTGGTGGGAGCGTCATACTCTTATTATCGCCGATGATTTCTGGGCGTTTTGATTACCAAAGAATTGTTGCGGCATGTTTTTAAGGTAGACGGCGTCGGCATATGGCAGCTTTGAGACTTTTTGGCAGCACATGCCGCAGCACGTGGTTTTTATTGTGTGCGTGCCCTTGTATGCATCTCATAAGGCATGTATGTAATTTGAGGGCTCTCCGACATCTCCGTTGGAGTAAATTCAACTCAGCTATTCCATATCTACTCGACAGCTTCTTTTTCATCATCCCTACCAAGCTCGTATACGACGCCCATTAATCCGTCTGCCCTCACACTACAACAGCAGACGGAACTCGAGCTCCGTCTCCGTCAGCGGGGTACAAACGCGCATACAAAACACAGCGACAACCAGAAAAGGCGCGATTGCTTCACGCTCATAGGTGCAGATGCCCATAACTATGTGGTAAATTGGAGCGGCAGAAAGATGAGCCATTCACACTCTGGCTTGGCAAGCTGAGCAGGATAAAAATCCGCGATTTAGGCCTACATACTGCACATTGCTGGATGGAGGGGGAAAGATGGTGTGTTTACACTAGCACTTACAAGGCGGCATGGTCTCCGCAATTGGTGCGGGACAGGTGGGATATCTTAAGCCGAAGGGAAGCTTCATTGAATATCCCGAATTGACTCTTTGATTCCCGATTCCTCAAATTTTCTTACAGCAAAAAGCAGTATATCAAGTCGTCTAGGCCAGGGAAAAGAAACAGTTCAAAAAACCAGCATTAAAAACGCAGACACAGACACAGACGCACACAAACACAAACACAAACACAAACACCATGGCCGCAGCAATCCCGTGCCCTCCCCGCGGCATCTACGTCCCCGCCGTGGCCTTGTTCAACCCCGACGAGACAATCGACTTTGACGCAATCCGAGCGCATCTCACGCGCCTGGCCAAGGGCGGTGTCGACGGCCTCGTCATCCAGGGCTCCAATGGAGAGGCCATGCACATGCTGCACGACGAGCGGCAGCAGGTGCTAAGACTGGCCAGGGAGGTCTTGAATGAGCACGGCAAGCCTGGGTCCGTCATTGTTGCGGGATGCGGCGTCCAGAGCACGAGGGAAACGATCCAGCTGTGCCGCGAGGCCAAGGAGGCGGGCGCCGACTATGCGCTGGTGCTGTCGCCGAGCTACTGGGGTGAGTTTGTGGACGATGGATGGTGTTAAAGGAGGGAGGTAGAGGATGAATGCTAACGAAGCTGTCATCATCATCATCATCAGTTGGCGCAATGCAAAAGCCCGTCATCTTCAACTTCTTCAACGACGTCGCCTCCGCCTCCCCCATCCCCATCGTCCTCTACAACTTCCCCGCCGTCACCGGCGGCATCGACCTCGACTCGGACATGATCATCAACCTCGCCGTCGCCAACCCCAACATTGTCGGCGTCAAGCTCACCTGCGGCAACATGGGCAAGCTGCAGCGCATCGCCCACGACCCGCGCATCGGCCGGCCCTTTGCCGCTTTCGCCGGCAAGACGGACTTTTTCCTGCACGGCCTGGTCGGCGGCTCTCATGGTGTTATTGCCGCCACGGCGAACCTGCTGCCCAAGACGCACCAACACATGCTGCGGCTGTACGACGAGGGCAAGCTCAAGGAGGCCCAGGAGCTGCAGACGAGGTTCAGCAGGGCCGATTGGGCGCTCGTCCAGCTGGGGATTGCGGGCATCAAGGCGGCGCTGCAGAAGTACTATGGGTACGGCGGTGGCCGGAGCAGGAGGCCGTTGGGAAGCACCGTGGATGCGGCCAAGCTGGATGGCGAGGTGGACGTGGCGGTGGGAGGGCTGATTGAGCTTGAGAATTCGTTGTGAGGGAGAGAAATAGAAGGATAGAAGAAGACGCACCAAGTAGACTATATACTGTAAGTATGTACGACACAATACAAACATGTCCAAGCGAGTTGATATCAATACCAAAACCAATTCTCTCGCTACAATTACGTATTGGCATCTTATACACACATCCCCATCTACCTAGGTAATCTATCTATCAGCTTCTCTTTAATACAGCATACACTATCTATACCCCGTTGTCCCACTTCTCCATCCAAGCACTCCATCAATAGTCTCGGTTCATCTTCATCCCTAAATCCCCCCAAATCCATCAACCAAAAATACCCGTCGCCTTTAACAAATACTCCTAGCGTGCCCGCCACCCCCAAAAAAACAAGCGCCACCATCCCCATCAGCCACCAGTCCGTCACTCTCTAGCCATCGTCATTCTCCAAAATCTCACCTCCACTAATTAAAAAAAAAAAAAAAAAAATCCAATCCCATCGTGGCCTCCGGCTCCTCGGGTTAATGTCCCTCCAAAACCAAAAGCTATCTCGGCTCCGTTGCCCTTTTCCATTTTCCCTCTTCTAAACCCTTCCGAGGACTAGATAAAACCCCCCCACTCTCTTGCTTCCTGCATCTGCATCAATCTTTTTTGTTCTCCGCTATCAAAAAATCAATCCACCCCTGAGAGAGCCACTCCCCACTTGAAGCTGCAGTCTTAGCATGGCGGGGTAGTTAGTATGTAAATAAAAAGGGGAGCAAGGGGAGAGAGCTTTGGGATAGCAAAGTTGGAGTGAGAGAGTGACGGAGCTCGTGATGTGGCAGGCTGCATTGCATTAATACGGTTCAGCTTCTTTCCATCTCTTTTCATCCATTTCCTCCTTCTTCTTCCTCCACACTCCTCTTCTATACTCCAATTGAATAAACCTCCGTCAACAATACAACACCCTGTCATCTCCCCTAAATCAACAACACCCCCAACCATGGCCTCCTCCCAAGACGACCGCCTCATCCTCCCCATCATCGACGCCCACATCCACATCTACCCCGAATCAGAACTCTCCAACCTCGCCTGGTGCACCCCCGACCACCCCTTAGCCGGCCAATTCTCCGTCGACCAGTTCAAGCACGCCGCCCGCTCCGCCCCGTCCCTCCTAGGCTTCATCTTCGTCGAGACAGACCGCAAAAACGACCTCGCCGCCATAACCTCCGGCGACGACGCCCAAGCCGAAGCCGGCTGGGACGGTCCCCTCAAGGAGGTCCGCTGGCTGAAGCGCGTCGCCCTCGGTGAGCCCCTCGAAGGCGAGGGCCACTCCGCAGAAGACAAGTCCTTATGCCTGGCCATTGTGCCCTGGGCCCCCGTGCCCTGCGGAGAGGCCATCATGGAAAAGTACCTCAAGAGAGTCGAGGAGGAGGCCGGCGAGGCGTGGCCCAAGATCAAGGGGTTTAGGTACCTCCTGCAGGACAAGCCGCACGGCACCATGCTCGAGGACAAGTTCATCGAGGGCCTCAAGTATCTGGGCAAGCGCGGCTTCGTCTTCGAAGTGGCCATCGATCAGCACCGCAGAGGCCGGAAGCAGCTCGAGGAGACGGTCGAGATGATTGGCCGAGCACACGAGGGCGTCCCCGACGACGAAAAGGTCACCTTTATCATCAGTAAGTACAAACTGTACAATACCGTCGAAATCAGATCCTTTTTCTAACCTCAAACAAACAGACCACCTCTGCAAGCCCGACCTCACCGTCTACAACGTCTCCTCCGACCCCTCCTTCACCGCCTGGCGCACCGCAATCTTCTCCCTCGGCAAATGCGCCCGCACATACATGAAGCTCTCCGGAGGCTTCGCCGAAATGACCCCCGCCCTGCGCGAACAGGACCCTTCCCACATCTTCCAGTCTACCTTACCCTGGCTCGGCGTCGTCCTTGCCACGTTTGGCCCGTCCCGCATCATCTTTGCCAGCGACTGGCCCGTCTGCGCCGTCGGCTTCGAAAAGGACGAGACTGAGGACGGTGATGGAGAGGGCGAGGCCTGGCCCAAGTGGAGGGAGGTGGTGGAGAAGATGTGCTGGATGGCCTCGTTGACCGATGAGGATCGCGCCATGATCTTTGGGGGCACGGCTAAGCAGGCGTATGGGCTGTGAGGAGCGGGCCGATTCTTTTCAGGGTTGTTATTCTTGATTTTATTCATGAAATATGTGAAATGAGATTTCTCCATCTACTTAATAGTAAATAAAAACACCATTTACACAAAGCCTAAAAATAAGCATATTCTCAACGTTTATCAAAGAGCTTCATTCATCATCACATTCTCAACACACACAAAAGGCACAAAAGCGAATAAATAAGATTCTCATCAGCATAAATCATCATCATCTAAATTAATAACCCCCCCCCCCCCCCCAAAAAAAAAAAAAAAAAAAGAAGGGCAACAACAACAAGAAGAAGACGAAGGAGACGAAGGAGAAGAAAAGTGTAAGAAATGAAAAAGTTATCAAAAAGCCTCCCACACGTGGTGAACACAACAGCTCACACACACATACAACCAGGATATCATCATTCACCAACAAAACAAAACCCATGCAGGCAGCAATTTTTTTTCTTTCGAGTTAAAGAGAAAAAGAAAAAAAAAAGACGGCCAGCGCACGCTTTCGTACAATTTCATTCATTCTTTCCTCTCCAAATCCGTTTGCCGTTCCAAATCCAACCCTAATAAAAGAAAGAATGAAAAGAAGAGAAGAGAAAGATAGTGAGAGAAAAATGTGTGTGGTCGTAGGAAACAAGACCATGTGGTCTAAAAAAGAAAGACGGTTCTAAAAAAAAACCAAAGAAAACATGAAGAGAGTGTGAGTGACGAAGTCGAAAAGAAAAAGAAGAACCGTCATTGGTAAATCATATTCTTCCCTTCATCACTATGCTAAGCGGGGGGCCGTAAACGTCGTGTTCATCTTTGTCTTTTCCCTTTTCAGCCCCGTGGGGAAGGGGACCGTATTTGGGTTAATCGTAAATCGCAGAAATCAATCGCGTCCCCTGTAATTGCCCATCTTCTCAATAGAGTTCAAGATGCCACTGCCCCTTGCGCCACCCGGCCGAGGCAAGCCTCCTCCGATGCTGCTCTTCCCCCGCTCGTGCGGCGGCCGGAGCCCGGTTCCCGGCGCCCTGAGTCCGGAGACGGAGATGCGGTTCGGGTTGGCCCTCGACGACGTCTTGGAGGACACCGAGTCTGATCGCTCCAGCGCCGGCTTCTTCGACACCGACTCTCTTCGCTCCGGCTGACGCAGGGATGATTGCGGTGGCGGCGATTGAGGCGCCGCCGGTGGTGCAGTTTGCTGGCGTTGCGGCGCTGGAGTTGGGGCAGCAGCAAGGTTCTGCATGGCCATCAGTTCCTCCGCGAGCTGCACCAGCTCTCCCTTCTCCACTCTCTCCTGCTGGAGGTTAACACGCAGCTCATCATTGTCGCGGCGCACCGTCGAGATGACCGCCTCCAGTCGTTGAACATCCGCCTCCAGCTCCCTGATCATGGCATTGTCGCGCACAGAACGGGCCTTCCACTCCTCCATATCGGCATGGTCGACCATGGTCATGGTGGAGTCGTGGCCAGCCCTCAGCTTCTCGTTCTCCATTGTCAGGCCCTGAATCTTGGCCTCGAGCTCTCGCACCTTCTTCTCCCATCGGTTTTCGTACGACTTCTTCAGCGCCGCAACCTTGGTCTCGTGCTTGGTCTTGTAGAGGCCGTGCAGCTCTCGCGCCACTCGCTCAACGGCAATCTCCACCTCTCGCGTATCCTTGGGCTTCTCGGGGGATGCGTTTCTCTCCATTTCCCTGCCAGCACGCAGGCCGGCCAGCTTGCTCTCTGCCTCTTGGTGCATCATTTCCGACGCCTCTCTTCGCATCTCGCTCTCCTCCAGCTCTTGCTCCAGGTCCTCCTTCTCTCTCTGCGTCTCGATAATCTCTTCTCTCACAATGCGCAGCACGCCCTCCATCTGCTCCTTCAGGCCACGTTCCTCGCGCAGCTTCTCCATCGACTCGCCCACCCGTTTCTCAGCATCCGTGACAGCCGTCTTGAGGGACTGCACTTCTGCCTCTTTGCCGCTCAGCGAAGCCTTGAGAGAAGAAATCTGAGACAAAAAGTCGGACTTGAGCGTCTCCAGCTCCCGCGGGGTGATGGACGGAATGCTCCTGGGCGTCTTGTCATGATCGAGGAGGTTTGAGAGCTGGCGGCTGGGGGTCAACGTCGACGCCAGGTTAGGCGTGGTTCGGGAAGGCGACAAGACGTCTCGCCTGCCGGGGGGAGACCTCTGAGAGCGTCCGAAATCCGCGAGGCTGGAGTTGTCGTCCTCCATCGCGTGATGCGCCCTCTTGGCCGAGGACTCGCGGCGTCCGTTGGGCGTCTGCCCCAGCTTTGCGAGCATGGCCATGTTGGGCACTGCGGAGAAGGCGCTAAAGGTGCTGACGTCCATGGTGAAGTCCTCGTCGCCGGCGGTGGCATCGCCGCGGTGCAGCCTCTCGGTGTCGTCCATGCCCGCCTCGTCCTCCTCGCGGATGCTGCGCGGGCCGTCCTCGTAGATGGAAATGGGCTTCTTCAGGCCGTTGCTGTCCTGGACCACCTCGTCGATGCTGGGCGACTGCGTGTCGTATGTCGGTCGCGATGGCACGTCGCCCGAAAGGTTGATCTTAACAGGAAACCGGCGATCGGGCGACACCTTGCGTGGGCTGCGCACAGCGCCTCCACTCACCTTGAGCAGCGAGCCGTCCAATGAGCTCCTCTGGCTCTCCACAATCCTGAGCGGTGACAGCTCTGTGCCTGACATAATGCGGCTGTGGCGGGATTTGGCGGGCGAAATGTTTTCCTGATTAAAGCGTGCGTCGTCGGTTCTTATTCGCGACGGCGGCCTGAACTGCTCCGGCTGCGAAACGTCTGTTGTCGGCGTGCTGGTCATGTCATCGTAGGCGTCCTCATACTTGTCGCTGACGGTGCTTGACGCTGACGAGGTGGAATTCAACATTGCATCGGCGGCCGGTGACAGCGGAGACGACATGATGCGAATGCGGTGTGTTGGTTGTTGCGCAACTTGTCCTCCCTGATTTGCGCCCCTGATTTTGGATTTTTCTCGATTTTTGGCTGGCGGTTTGTGTGCGCGTTTGCGTTGCGCTTCGGTGTATGGAGATGGAAGCTTTGGTGTCACTTGGCCAACTTTCGCACCGCCTTCTTAGTAGTAGTTTGTTCAGACCAGGGCCCTGCCTGCTATTAATAAAAGTGAATTGAGGGCTTCCTGTTGTTTATGCGCTGCATTGTTGACCCGGTAACTTTTGCGCGTTAAGCCATAACGGGGCTAGCTCTGCGCTGATTTTCACGTGAGGGGACATTATGAGGGTTTCACAGTTGCCAAACATGCCCCCCCAGAGGCCCTGGAAACCCTGGAAAGGGGCACTGGCTAGGCCCCTGGAATGCTGCCAATTACGAACAAAGGAGCGCTAGCCTCGCTGTGGCCGGGCTGTTCCTGGCCTGTCGCATCCGCCATTCACTATCCACCAAGACGGTTGAACTCCATTGACTGGCATTGGATGGGAGAAGCCTCAACCTCAACACTTTAACTGGCATTGAATGGAACAAAGGGGCTTCAACAGGCAAAAGGCTCTGGGCCAGTGGTATGCATCGTGGACTTGGAAAGTGAAACTTAAACAGAAAAAAACACAAGACTCTATTTTTTTGGATTTCAACTTATACTCAAATAGCTTTTATTGTCGTTTTCATAATTCGTTACCTAATAACGCAACCCATCCAATGCACCGTCTGTAGTGCTTTTTATGGCTAAGAACCAGAGAAGAGAAAAGCAAGGGTAGGTCATAAGGTCATTATCAGGACTTGCCCCGACGTCTTCTCTCATTTCCAAAAGCAAAACCCGCACGTCTTTCGCGAAGAAACAATCCTCAAAAGCTAACAAGCAGCAAGAGAAGAAGCAAAGAAAAAGCGATCCAAATAGACCCAAAAGGCAAAAAGAGAGAAAAGAAATGGTAAGCAGAAGCAAAAAAAAAATGCAGAGGGACATAATAGCAAAAAAGGCCAAATATCACGGGAGAAAAAGCCTCTCTCGACCGTGACCGACCACATCTCGCCTGAGATCATTACAGGAATCCTCTAATCCTCACCGCCCGTAACACTCCGCCTCTTCAAAGAGCCCACGGGAAGGATAATGAGAGAGAACGAGTAAAGCGTCAACCATGTGCCGCCTTTTTTTTGTGCAATTAAATTCCTCCATGCAGAAAAAGCCGTCACTCATCAGCCATGTACATCCGTGACAGGGCATCGTAAGTAACACAGAATCGATGGCTAGTCGTGAATTCATCATCGCGTCTTTGGCATGGTGCGAAAGCCCATGAAGTCGTCTGCGGGTACAAGAAACCAAAAAAATCCAATACACGGCAAGGAATGTCGTTACACCGTTGGAGAAAAAAAATCAGAACAAGCAGAAAATGAGAAAAAATGGTGCCACAAATCGCTGCAAATAAAAATTATTTCATGACGCCGCCGCTACCCCCCCACCGTGGTTGACCTGAAGATGCTGCAATACCTCGAGAACATGGAACTCAGTGGAACATGAAACTCGTCAAGGCGGAAAAGGTTAGATTACGTATGTTGTGTATGTGTTTTGTTTCTTACCGCCGGCGGGGAGCAGCGATAGCCGAAGCAGGTCGGCTCATGGCGTCGTACGTAGGTGCGGATACTGTTGTCTCCAGCATAGTCTTTCGTCGCTTCAGGTCCAGATTTCCCATGTCATCGCCTTGGGGGCGACCAATGTCATCGTCGTCATCCCGTCCCCTCTTCATGCCCGCACCGGAGCCATTCATCACCGGGGGCTGAGGGGCGTAGCCGTTCGACATGGAGCTAGACATGTCGGCGGGTGGTGCATATACATCATTACCGGGAGCACCGTTTGTCGGCGCCCGATCGTTCGTCATCACATTGTACAAGTTGCTGGTTGACTGCTGAACACGCTGCGGGGAGTTGTAGCCATTGTGATGCTGGTAGTAGGGCTGGGGGGGCGCCGCAGTCCTGGGTGTCGCTCGCCCTGAAGCAGGGGGGTGACTTTGAGAGTTGGCCATCTCGGATGGCATGTTCGCCTCATTGTTCATAGAGGCCACGCCCGCGGCAGTGTTGTAGTTGTACGGAGCACGACCGTGATCATAGGAAGCACTGTCGTGAGTGTACTCAGCCTCATGCTCACCCTCATCTTCGGGATGGCTCTGGTGCTGCTGATCAGCAGAGACAATGCCATTAGGACCCTTGTCTTGAGATTGATCGTTAGACGGGAGGGGCGCAGGTGCTCGGCTAGCAGGAGGGCCCATCTCGCTCTTTGAATAAGAAGCGGCTTGGCTGTACAGGCGGTCCGGGGGAGGGTTCGCCGAGTTCTGGTAGGGAGACTGCTGAGTAGGGGGCGCATTGTACATCTGGCGCTGGCTGTCATAGCCTTGAGCAGCAGGGGGATACGGCTGCATGCTCTGAATGGATCCAGGAGGGGTTGCAGCCGGAGTGTTGGGCATCGAGCGTGCGCTGCTGATGCCGCCATCCATCGACATGGAGCTGCCGCCCTGAGATCCGTTCATGCCTTGGTTCGGCCAGTTGAAGCCTTCTGAAGTTGCCATGCTTCCCATGACGCTGGAAGCGCTCGTGGGCGGCGTGGGGAAGGTCAAGGCTCGGTCAAGCGGAGGCCGGCTGGTGGCAGACTGTGAGGGGAGCGATTGCTGAGGACCGGGCAGAGCCAGAGAGTGGTGCCCTCCTCCGATGGATGGAAGACCAGGGGGAGGCGGGTTTCGCATTGGGACGCTCTCACGTCTTTGTCGGTCAGCAGCGGTCATGACTTGGCTCGTCCTTCCCGGGTTAGCGCTGGGGTGGTAGAGGAGGGCGCCGATGTTGTGCACAAAGAGCGGGTACAGCATTTCGGTAATCTTTTCCTTGTTGGCAAAGTCCAATGCGCGCTCATAAGGGATCCTGATGAGAGGAATTCCATGTTAGTGTTTTTATGGCTTTTGTCTGAAAAGCGAGGGGCTCAACGTACCAAACACCCTTGAGATGCATAGGGCCAATCTTGACAACGTGGCGAACCTTTTCGCTCTTCAGGATGCCATCACGGCGGCCTCGCGTCATTCCCGCGACATTGAGCAATTTTGTTCCATTAATCATGTGGTTGTCTGCACCAGTCCAAGTTAGTGAAAACTGCTCAGACAAAGAGGTTGTAATACCGGGTTTACTATACCTTCTCGCCTGGCCACGCAAATGCCTCGGGCCTCGACCTGGAAACAAAGGCTGCCCTCGTCCTCCCACAACGTGGCAGTAACGCGAGGCTTCATACCTGGGGGAGGCTGCTGGCCCGTAGTGTCGAAACCGACATACTGGGCCTGGCCTGCAACCCCGGGGATGGAAGGCAGCACAGTTGACGGGTTGCCCATGGGATTTGATACTGAAGGGGGAGGAGCTGGAGGAGACGTCAGGCCATTGGCGTAGCCATACTGGCTGTAGGGAGCCGGATTGGAGTACGGCGAAGGCCCAGGGGGCAGCAGTTGAGATTGATGCTGCGAGTAGTGCGCCAGACCGCCAGAAGTAACGGTCTGAGGAGGGGGCGGCTGCCCAGCTGACATGTGCTGTGTGGCGTAGTACATGTCGGCACTCTGGTTCATCGCGTCGTAACTGACGATGGTAGTGGCCGGCCCCGTGATGGCTTGGGCAGGCAGCGTGGGAGACGGGGTCTTGGGGCCGTTTGACGATGAAACAGAGGTATACGACGACAGAGACCCAGTATGAGAGCTAATTGACGATGCAATGGACCCAACTCGGGGCGAAGAGGTGTTTGAAGAATCTGCCTGGTACGGCAGCGGCGGGAGAGACGGCACTCTATCGCTGCTCATAAACGATGAGCGGGAAGCGGCGTGAAAGCCCAAGTACGGGAGGTCTGAAGGCCCTCGGGTCTGCACTTGATTGTGTGGCAAATCCAGCTTTCCGGTGTTGGTCTTGTAAGAGTAGGAGGATGGAGCAGACGAGGATCGAGTCTCGTCAAGACAGGAAAAAAAAAAAGAATGCGATGGAAATCGACGCTAGCCACTCAACAAAGAACGCTCGCAATGAAAGAGTCCAAAGCCAATCAAGAATGACAAGACAATTGAGAGAGACGGATGGTTTTTTTCCAAAGGTCCAAACGGGGGCTCGGAAGAATCTAGCGGTGATCGAAAACGCTTGACGTGAGAAAGACGAGGCGAAAACTTTTTTGTTCTTTTCCGAAACAGTAAGAGATACTCGTAAAAGAAGCGTCTTTAGTCGTAACAAGGCATCAAAAAATTCAATCGTTTCGTCTCAATCGTAACATCCGAACTGGTGTCTCCAAATCGTTGCAGGCGCTTGCAGCGAGTTCTGGTTCTGAGGTAATATCAGGCAAAGTCGGTGATGACGGGCGGTGCAACAGACGCTGCAACCAAGTCCGGGCAAGGATGACTTTGAGTCGAAAAGTGAGAGGAATGGGAGCTGCGATTGAAAGGACAAGGTCGGCTTGAAGGGTGGAGGAAGCTCTGGGACGGGCCACAGCTGTGTGCAAACAAACTGCAGACGTTTGTTCGCTTCCTGGTCAGGTCACCCACTACTGCAATGCAGACCGATTAGCTGCGTTGAATGCCGGATAAGAGAGAAGAAGAGGCGGGGGGATGCGCAAGAAGAAAAAAGAAAGAAAAGAGAAGGAGAACGAGGAAGACAGGAGAGGAGGGTTATGCGGACGAGAGAGAAGATGTAGAGACTGAAAGCCGTGGCCGGCAATGTCTCTCTCTTTTTTTCTCTCTTTTTTTCTTTTTTCTTTTTTTTTTCCCCTTGACCTTCTCTCTCTCCTCTCAGTCGGCTGACAGCAGTGGGGAATAAGACGGCGCCAACGGACAAGGCACAAAAGACAAAGACTCAATGCTCGACTTACCTTGGTCCTGGCCTTTCAGTCTCGGAAACTGAACCACAAGGGAAGAGAAGGAAAAAGTGAGGAGGTCGGTGGAGTCGTGAAGACAAGAGGAAGAGAAGCAAAAAGACTGTCGCCAGGCCAGGCTGGGGACGGTTTTGTTTTTGGCGGTTGAGGGGAGCAGACCAACGGGGCCTGGGACGGGCCAGGGAATAGCGGTAGAGTCAAGGTTCAGAGTGGACAAGGACAAGCTCGGGGTGGGGAACTTGAGCGCTGCCAGTTGGTTACAGTGGAGGGGGACGGGGACGAGGACGGTAGGGTCTGGTAGGTACTTTTCACTGTCCAGCGGCGACTTGTACTTGGACAGTGCTGGGCACAGTCGCCGGTGCGTACGAGGTACCGCTCAGCCAGCCGGTACATCCAGGCCATGTCCTGTCTGTCCTGTCCCGGCCCCCTTGGGCGCGTACGAGCCAGCGGTACAGGTAGGGTACAGCAGGGGGGGGTCTGGACAAGAAGACCAGCCAAGCAGCCCTTCGCGGTTAGGCCAAATTGTGGATTGGCGACTCGGCCTGGTGTGGGCTCTCTCTTCTCGCGCTGCTGGCAACATTTGAGGTTGATGGGCATGGAATATCACCGCGACTGTGCAAGCCATCCTGGTACCGGTACATGGCGCAGAGGCCCATCGCAGCGGCCGTTGCTGAGCGCGATTGGCGCGCGCAGGTACGAGTACAGTCCCGACGCATCTCCAGCCGCCGGGCTGCTCCACGGCACAGTGCCTCGTACTGCCCGCTTCACTTCAACCCATCTATGGATGATACCCCGGGCCTCGCCAGGGCACTCGGCGCTGGAGCTGCCCGCTGTAGCTTGCGTCGGGGCCGTTATCGCGCTGAGGGACAACGCACTGGCGCTGCCTCTACCTCCCATCGAACGGCTCTGGTACTTTGTGTTTCCACGCTCGTGCCATACAAACTGCAGGTACCTCATACGGGCGCCAGTCGCTTCTAGCGGAGCCCCTCTCCTCTCTTCCCCAACCTCTCTCTCTCTGGGCTGTTTGTCCCTCTTTCGCCCTCTCGCCGCCCTCAGGTCAGCTTCTGCTGGCTAGGGGCGATATCCTGCCATCCTTCGCCCGTAGAGGCCTAAACGCTGCAGCAATCGACGAACCTTCTTCCTGCCAGCATCTGCAGGTCTCTTCCGCCACGGCGCCAGCTCCACAGTTGGGCGCGCACTGCTTGCAGGCTTGCAGGCTTGCAGACAAGCTGTCTCCCGAATGGTGCGAAGGAGTTCCGCAGCAAGAAAAAGGCCCACGGCGCGCGGACGGTACTTGTTGCGAGACCAAGCACGTACGAGTACAGACTTGCGATTTGGGGTGGAGCTGGGCGTCCAACGCAGGGCCTGGCCGCGAACAAGGGTCAGAGGGGTGTGCCAGCGCGGCGTGGGTGGATCAGCGTTGCACCAGGATTCAATGGAGCCAAGGTGAAGTGGTGATGGTCGATGGTCGTTAGCAAGAGTTACGGCCCACCTGGACTTGTCGACAGGGGAGGGACGGACAACGGGCAGACGGGGCTTCCGGCCACAAATCCCAGAGTGCTGACGGCGCTTGCTTGGCTCTTCCAGAGCTCTTGTCGTTCCCTTTTGACTCTCGTCCACCGCTTTCTCGTCTTCCCTCCATCTAGCCATCTGTCTCTGTCTGTCCCTTTGTTGGGCATTGGGCATGGCCTGACATCCACGGACCCTTCTTACGACGGATACCATGTGCGTGTCCAGGCGTGAGCCCCGTATGTACAAGCACGAGCACTGTCGGTCTGAGAGCGGACCTCACTCTGCTGCGGATGCAGAGCCTGGTGCTACCGTACCATGTACTCGTACATGGGACTAGGGTTGATACGATTAGACAATCGCATCAGAGATCTTGCCTAGATAAGACGATTCTGGGTTGGGGGGGGGCCGGGCGATGAATGGTGCTAGCCACCCTGCGATGACTTAGCGAGAGCGCAGGCTAAGACTCGACAGCCTTTCGGGGAGACACAAGCGCTTCTCTCTTGGGAAGTTTAGAGGAGGGGGGTTAATATCCATGAGCTTCCCGTCCCTGCCTTGGCACCAGGGAGGGGAAGGAAATCCTGGTGGGCATTGTGGCAAGCAACATGATCAGTGCATCCTATCCTCTCTTTTGGGATTGCGGATTTACAGGCGCGAGCATCAGCAGTGCTCCGTCCTGATCTGTCGGCATCAAGGGTCCAGGGCGCGACAGCTGGCCTCGAGCGTGTGAGATACCGACACCAGCTCGGGATGAGCATCGACTTCAGGCCATTGGCTCTTGTTGTGGCTTGCCTGTGCTAGTCTGGGAGCGGCTTAGCCGTCGGCCGACGAAGCATTTTCGAGCGCTTCGGCTGCTTTTGCCCAACGGAACGGCAATGCCAGTGGCTGGGCCACCGTCAGCAAACCCATTTTGCGTATGTACACCGTCCTTCAAACCGATCCGCCGAGCTGCTCAGGCGTGGCCGAGACAAGGCCATTTTCGTCTCGATACGAGTGGTCCAGCTTACCACTGCCTTTGTCTGTACTTGGTCCTCAACTCAGCGCCGAGCAAGCACTCGACTCAGGGTCAGCACATTGTTGGCATCTAGATGATTCGACGTCGCGGGCTTACTTGCCCAGCACCATTCAAACAGCTAGCAATCCAGCTATGAAAGCAAAATGGACACTTGTGCGTGAGGCCGGGGAGTTGAGCTCAAGTTTATTCATATAGCCGGCCGCGGGCCAACTCGGAAGGCTGCGCCGTCGCCGAGTTGTTGTGTTTTTATGCAAAGAAGAAGCACAAGGCCGCAGTAAACAGCTCAGCGGTGGCGCCCACACCAATCTGGAAGCCATTCTCCGCTGATCAGCACAATGCTGCCACTGGTGGGCAGATCACATCAACACCATTTTTGAAGAATGTAAAATGTTGATTTGCGCTGCGGCATACCAAGCTGCTTCCGCGGAACTTTGTTCAAGCACTAAACCAAGTGGCTTTGTCATAATCAAACTTCTAAAAGCACAAACACGTGCGCGATACCCAACTTCTGGTAGCCTTTCCGCATTGTTCCTCGGCCTGTTCCTGAAAGTTTGATGCTCAACTACCCACTAAAAAGCTGCCCGGTTAGCACACTTGGAATGTTAGCTTGGCTCCGGTCTTCGTATTCCACTGTCATCAGAGGGTAGACTTTGTACTATGCGGTTGCTACGATTAGCACATGCGCTATCAGCCCATATCTACAAGGTCAGGTAGTCTACAGTATACTAGTACGTGGAAACCTGCTGCCCAGTGACATCACATGGGCTTTTGTCAAAGGAGAACCGGATTAGCATGGAAAAGGCCAAAACTTTGCTATGGGCATTAGCCTTGTGGGCGAAAGAGGCTACGCATACCGTCCGGCTCGGCTGGCTAGGGCGCACAGCCTCTGCAGGTACTCGTTTAGCTGTTTGCCAAGGTGGAGTTTGCGTCGGTCCAAGTACGAGTACAGTATTGGCGTGAGTTTAGCTGCACTTGGGAAGCTGTTCGGCAATGCTGGGGAAATTGGCCAAAAGGCTGCAGCGAGTTGAGTTTTTATTTTTCACTGAATGTTTTGTTGGGCCTGGCGATGGCAATGCGTCGTGATCTTTGTGTTTGTGGCTAGAAAACGCCAGACACGTTGACTGTTAACGGATATAGTAGACACGTGCGTGACAGCTTACTTAGCATTGACACGTTTACAATTGAACTTACAAGCGGTACAGTACATGTATCAGTGGGCGCCTCCAGATTTTAGTCATCAAATTGCTGCAGACTTTTGTAGGTACATGCTGCGCTTCTGCACAGTATCGATAAGGGCGTACTGGGCGGAACACCCCGCTTCGGATCGACGCTCTGCAGCGATCTGAGGGAAGGAAGGTAGAGCCGTGTGGTGCATGCTGCTGTAGAAGGGTAGAAGGTGGAAGTCACTTGGACAGAGCTTGCGACCACTCACCGAGCAAAGGTGGCCAATCCAGCTTCATCCTTCATCCCCAACAGAAAACACCATCACCTGTTAATCTGCATCGAGCCAAATCGATCCTCGGCTCGCTTCCGCTGCAACGCCACGCCTGCAGCCTCAAGCGAAAAGTGCCGTGAGGATTCAAACGATCAGGGTGGCCAGAGCCTCGACCTGACGCTGCCGAAAATAGAAACGGAGCTACGGACCGACACTGGATGCTCTACTGTCTATTATACAGTATGTACGGAACAGAACAGACAGACTCCGGAATACGGGCATAGACAAGTACAGGCATAGGGCTCTTCTTCTCCGCGCGAACTTTTGCAAATAGTGTGGGCTTTGCAACAGGCAGTCGATTCAGGCGATCTGGCATGGCATAGCGCCAACGTGCGCCCATAGCCGGGCTGGAGATGCAAGATGCACGCACGCATGATGGGGAACGACGCACATTCGCATCAGGAACAGAGTTCCACGATGCATCCATCTTGCATAGGTCCAAGCGCACGGCAACGGTTTGCAGGATCCTGCATGTCCGGGGGGAAACGCTCCTCCATGGGGTGAGCCGCAAGTCCGAATGCGCCTCTGCAAGGCATTTTCGCAACTCTTGGTTCGACACAGGGCCGCAGCCATCGTGCTTGAACTTGACCCAAGGACGCCTTGATACGTTGACCCCAACGAGCAGCTTCGTTGCCAGCTAGCCCACAGCCATTTGCGTGCAACACTGCCTTCGACTGGCAACCATTGGTTGCTCTCAACCTGGGCTTATGGTCGCGTCATGGCGTGGGCGAGACAATTCGCCCAGAAACAATCTAGTTTACGGCCAATGGCACCAGCTGGCCCTAATCACACCTGCCACTCACGCACTGCCAGTCCATCAATGCTAAACTGCTGCCATCCAAGACAGTCTCTCATTAGCTCCCGCATATGCCTATGCAACGCTTACCGAGACAAGTTTGTGCTACATGTGCCAAGTGTGCACGAATGTTCAAAGATGCAAGATACCCGGCATAACCTCAGTCAACCATGCTCCATCCACAGCGGCATCACATGTTATCCTCAATGCGGTATATACTTCATCTGACTAAGGCGCCTGTTCGGCTACACATCTACACCCCTCTCTCGATGCGTATATATGGATAGCCAAGATAACCTCAGAAGCCGACATTGTTCACCGGGGCATCCTATCCGTCGGAGAAATTAGACAAGCAGCAATTACAAGCGTGTCATCATTCGTTGCGCAGGAAACTCAATCGACACATTCCCCTGGCTTCCCCCAAGGGCGCCGCTAGGGAAAAGGCAAATACAATAAGCACAACTGGATTCTGCGCCTTATCAAAGGGTGCAACGCCGACCTCGATATCCATTCGTTCTACGGAGCATAGTCTATACCTCCAGCCCGGCGACCCCACAGCCGGAGGATAACTTAACCAGGCGGGCGTTTTGCGATCACCGAGGACCTGGCATATGTGGAGAGGCGCAAGTGCAAGCGCAAGTGAAAATTTGCAAGGTATTCCCTGCCAACCATTGCGATCCCGGAGAGTTCCCTTACATTACACTCTCCCGCAGAGCAAGGCTGGCTGTGGAAATACGGAATTGATACCTTTCGACTGCGGTTCTCGCTCTCCCCGTTCACAGCCATACAAGTACTTGCTATTCTACCTTTAGAGTACACGTACCATGGCTATTTTCACGCAGGTCCTGAGATGGGGGACGAGGATCTGATATCCGCCACATGCCGGCTTTAGGATGTGGTGCCACTGCAGAAGGAGAGTGGGGTACTGCCGACCGAATGCAAGATTCCGTCGGGGACTAAAGCGCCTCCCATCTTGCCTGATGCACGCTTGCCACGGCGTGTGCAAGAATCCGTACATGCATTGACACAGCTTCGCCAGAGAAGTGTCTTGCACATATCTTGCATGAAAAGGTTATGCACAGCCGCGGCAAACAAACCTGTTGACGATGTTCGCCACTAACACTGCTGAGGATGGACGCTTCACGGCCGAGTTACCGACACGCCGTATCTGCAGTCAAGGCATCCTTCTTGTTGTGTACGATTTCTCTGCTCTGTATCCGTACTCCACATAGATTCCCGTGTATACGATTAATTTGGGCCATGCATCAACTACATTATCTGCTCTACCAGCTGCAGGATAGAGCAATTCTTTTCCCCCTTCGGTAGAAGAGGCTTAAGCATGTCGCCTGCTTGGATTTGCGAACAACCTGTTTGCCGGGGTATCAGTTGGAAACTCATCTCTCTTACCACTTTCCTCTCCCTTTTTTCATAAACACTGATATGCCAGCCGTTGGACGCCAGAAAAAAATCCTTCCGCAAAGCTGCCATTGCTGATGTCCACAAGTACCAAAAGTACCTGGCCTTGGTCAAGATATGGTGTCGGTAATTTACTCGCACTGTACACAGGTCACTCCCGCCGTACAGGTACTTCCTACCAGCCATCCATTATCGAAGCATGGCCTGAGCTTAGGGGGAAGGAAGTGGAGGGTGATGGGGGAGGGGGGTATGAGTTGGCAAGCTTTCTCCCGCTCTCTTTGATCTACCTCGACCTGCTTCGACTTTTCGTCTTCTCCCTCCGTACATCGTCGAGCTCAAGGGAATATCTGCTTACGACGAAACAGACGACTAGTATGAGAATGGGTCAGACCCAGCTCAGACGGCGTAAGAGATCCTCCCTAATTTGAAGTTCCATCGTGGCCGGTTCTCGTATGTCACCAAGAAACCTTGCAGGAGCGGGGATACCAAAAGAAAAAAAAGAAACACCCAGCCAACTAGAGCAGTTGTGGTGTCTTGCATCTGGGGAGGCTTGACAGCTGGCCGTTCCCCACTGGCTGTATCATCTCGCCAGCACGTTTCAACAAAGGACACATGGCCAGCCACACGACCAACTCGCTCTCGGAAGTTAGTATAATTTTGGCTACAATCTTGATCTTCCTTGTCTTACTTCGGAGCAACCATCACGCAGCCTGCGGAAAGGCCAATGAGGGCTTTGTTATCCTCAGTGGAGGCGGTTAGCTGTTTTCTTTCACGTGTGCCAAATCAAAACGGCCTGCTCCGGCGGTCGGGAGTGGTAAACTGTACCACGAATCAATTGAGTAGCCATGGTTTCGAAGCTATCAGTGAAAATTAGTGCCTGACAAGGGGCAGGGGATTGCCACCCAGCTGGATGCGAGGTCGTTGGCAACAATATTGGACCAAGCTCGAGTCCTCGTTCATGCTACGCGCTTAACCACGACCCATGCACGGGGAAGATTATTCGGGCTGGCATTGTTTGGAGATTGCCATCAAATGACAGCAGCTCTTGCTGCTTCGCACTCGGCTCTTTGTCCCATGAGCACCAAGGGTGGGCACATTGCTCTGCCTCCTTGGAGGTACCAGTTACGGATACACTGCACAATGTGCGCCTGAGACTCATTATGCATGACATGCTGCAGTATGAGCCGCGGGTTGATCTGGCATAAGGCCATACCGACGACCCCGGCCAAAGCATCTCATTCATAGCCCTGCTTCGCTGCCGTTGGCAAAGTCTCAAGCCGGGAGCTACGCCGCATATGCCGGGTTGTCATCAGAAAATTCAGTCGCCCTCCAAGGGGCTCGGCTCCTAAGAGTGCAAGCGTGTTTTCTATCCTATCTTTCGGTCTGGAATCCAGTGGATTTGCTTGTTACGGGGTGGTTCCGCAGGTATGTTAGCCACACTTGCGTGCAAGCTGCGCACTCACGGCACTTGATGCTTCTGGCCCCGTCAGCAGGGTCCCATATCAGCAGAGAGCCATTGCGATGCATGTGTTCATCCATTGATCTGCGCTACATGCTTTACTCGTTCTCTCTCACCTGGAATCCAGTAGTTTGGCAGGTTGAGACAGGAACTCTGGCAATGACGTCTGCGTCTTCCAAAAGATAGCCCCTCTCTCATCGAAAGCCCTCGTACAAGATACAAATACAAGTTTCCGCATGGAATACTGTGACACCGAGTCTACACACCACGCGAGCCTGTCGTACGCTGCATAGCATCTCGATGATTTGGAGCTCCAGAGTGTCGTCAAGTCCTTTCATCGTCATACAAGAGCTCCGGTAAAATTCGAAGCCCACGTCGCTGTTCAGGCCTGAGAGTCACGCCTTCTGCGCCACAAATGCTGCTCTCCCCAATCGGATCATCAAACCGCTCTCCCTGTCATTAAGGATGAACAAATCAATGTTTCACCAGCTCACCTGGACAATTCAACGGTGCTGGCCAGGCGTATCCTCGTTAAAATATTGCCATGGCTGAGGCCAAATGCTCCCTCGCTTCTCATTCCGTCAACCCTAATTCGAGGTTGAACTGGCGGCAGAGTCCCTGCAGCCTTGCTCCTAGCTTGAAGCTTTGTTTAGGATGATACTACAACCCAAGCCAGAGGAAGAGGGGGAGGGGTGGCCATGCTAGCTTTGCAGCACTTGCATGATGCACAGCGGCTATGTATGTCTAACACATAGCCAATCATACCCGTTGAAGTGGAGTCTTGGAATAGACATGGGGTCCCTCCTGAGCAGTTTCAAGACCAGCCATTTCCAGCCCTCGGTTTTTTTCCTTTCCAACCGTCATGGTTCGGACTACGACGTACGACTAAGAGATCTCTGCCTGGTGCTGACCCGGTAGCTTGGCAAATGGGAGAGTCTAGCATCTGGCTTAGACCCTCTGATTGCCATGATCTGAATATTACTCACCAAATCAGCCAAGAGGGCATGCACGTCCGTCCCTTGGCATGGGCTCTATCCGACACGACCGTCCATGTACAATGGCTGAAGTTCTTTCAATCTCTCCACCTTTGTGTACCAGTGTCAGTTTCGGTGGAGGTTGTCGCTCTTATTTGATAGATCCTACATTAGCCTTCCCGTCTCCTCTGGCGGCCGGATGCGAGCATGTACTTCCGTCAGCCAGCAGGAAAGTAGGTACCGACTCCGGAGCAGCTGGGCGGTGGTCCCCGTAATGCACGTTTTTGCGGGATGGTTACCTACCCACGCTGGGCGCCTTTGAGTTTGAACTCACAATGTCACGCTTCCCATCATCCACCACCCACTCGCTACAAGGCCAGGTCGAAGGGTGAAGCTCCAACTAGTGCAAGAATGTGCAGATAGTGCTGTGACTCCAGTACCATGCCGGAGGTCTCTTTGCTAAGGTTTCACACAATCTTGATACAAACACCGGTACAGCTTGGCCTTAGCTTGATTTCGTGATGACATGGAGACTTTTATTTTCACCTGTGACACTGACACTGGGAATCCTGTTGGTGGTATGGCTACCATCTCTGGGATACGTCTCCCGCAACCATCCCACTAAGAAACAGCACGAGGTATTTCCACAACATCTTCCGATCGGAATGGATAGAGATTTTCTTACTTTCTCAGCTTCTGGGCAAGACAGCCCACCCATTGAGATGCCATTGGCCGTGGGCTGGGTCGATTGATCCGGTGGCCACGGTCTAATCCGCGGGTAATTTCTGTCTCGTTGCTCTCTCGGTTTCCTGATTCTGCTGCCAGGGCTTAGGGGAGACGAGATGAGTCTTTGGTGCTACTTTGCGGTTGTTGTTTTTTTTAGTGACTCCAGTGGCCAGGGCGGCGAGGGTCCTCAATATCAGCCAGGCCAATGAGAGCAAACCACGTCTCTGCCATACCACACCAGATCCCGCGAAGGGCCACCGTCCGCCGCCGTCGCCGGCGCTGTTGTGTGGCTTCCCACCCTAGCACCAGCCAAGCACGTCAACGCCTCTGCAGGGCTGGACTTGTTGTGGGAGCATTCGGGCTAGGGAAAAGCATTTTACTGCGGTTTTGTCGAGCCAGCACATCCAGCGTCTGTTGGAGCTTTCCAGGATGAGCTATCCAATAACTCAATGGAATTGATAAGCGAAGCTGTACAGGAGCCCTGCGACCCGGAGCTAGTGAACTGCCTGCACCATTGGGCTCTCGCTCCGTATCTCGTGTTTACTCACACTGTGGCTTTCTCAGCCGAATCTAGAAGTCGACATTCCCTCTTTATGCTGGTCATTGTCAGGCGTTTGGCAGAACCCCCTGGCCCCGGTCCCTCAATTCACAATTCCCTTTGCTCTACGGAGTAGAGTGTCTACTGGACCTATGTGATTGAGGCAGCTCGACGAAAGGAAAACGGCCTGGACCTTGAGCAAAGGAAATTCAAATTCAAATCCACATTGCCAGATCATCGTGGTGGGTGCGCAGCTGCCTGCAAGCATATTTTTTTTTTTCCCCCCCCCCCCCCCCCCCCCCCAGCTCGGCATTAGAGCATAGGGAAGAAGTACATGCGTGGAAGAACGGTCCGCTTCACATGGAAGACCGAGGGCTGTTCTTTTTGCTTCCCCTCATGAGTCTGCCTGATAGCAATATCCACTGCTACCCTATTACGAACTACAAAGTACACCCAACGTTTTGTTTCAAGTCGTGAATGCACCACAGTTGCAGACTACAAACAATTCAAAGTACCAAGAGGGCGCGTCTTGACATGAGGATGTGGCCGTTGGATTGTCTCGCCCTGTGAACTCCCGCAGTCTTAGTGACATGCTGAGCCTGTCGGTTTTCATTTTCATTTTAATGAAATGGCAGCAGTGGCGTTGTCTATCAGGTCTTACATGTACGAGTGAGTAGCAAAACCGTCCAGGTCTACGTATGGCAGCCCGATATTGGCAACTTAACGGTGCCCTACTCCGTACAATGTATGCATACGTGCACATCCCGCAGGCATTGGGAAGAGATAGCAAGGTGGATCTTTGGCGTGATCAATTCTCCGTCTTCTTTTCCCTTCCCTCAACTGACAATTCATGCACAGTCTCTATAAGCGGTTTGCCTCTTTGGAACCACGTGGTCAGTGCTATATGTAGTCTGTAATCCTGACGTCCGTTTGCTCTACACCGAGTGGAGCATTGGTCCCGGAGCAGAGAACGTGACATGCCGTGGTTCGTTCTCTGCTCACGCTTTTTTCGGGGCACCTCCCGGCAGTCTTGTCAGACCGAACATTGCTCGGCCGCCCATGGGGGAAGGGAGGGGGCACCATTGTATGTCCGATGATGGCGAGAAATTCCTTGCGCTGTGAGGCCCTTCCGGGAGGAGGAGGGGACTTGGCTCTCTCCCCCCCTTGCTCGCCTCCAAAACTGGAGACGCAAAGACTCTGGGGCTTTGTGGTTGTGGCCTGGCTTTTTCTTGTGGTGGCTCCATCTGTCTAGCGCCTGGCCCTCTCTCTCTCCCCTCACCGCTTATTGCGTTGCTCGCACGCATGTTGATATGGAAAGAAAGCCCCCTCCCTTGCATACCCGATTTTGCATGGAGCCCACACTCTGGGGGGGCGTGCGGACTGGGGGGCGTGTGCACGATTCGGCTTGACTTTGAACAGAGCGTCTTATTCCTCACGGGTTTTCTCTCTCTACTATCGAACCCGCTCAACCGCTTTGTTTTCTCCTTCTTGTCTTGTGTTGGGCCCTTGCCAGCTCAGAGGCAAGGGATCCGCCCGCCAACGAGATGGTCCGTGGGCAGATCGCACAATTCCCTTCCATGGTCACGGTACAAGTCCTCATGGTCGAGCTGTTGGTGGCCTGCCGGGAGCCACCAATACGTGTAGATATGACAGGAGAGACGGGCGAGAACCATCCCCCCATACGAGGGAGAGAATTAAAAAAAAGAGAAAGAGAAATCCCAAACCTCGCTTGACCAATGTGGCAGTCAAGAAAACATGCGATATGACTGACACGAGTAAGCAATGTTACCGTGCAATTGTAGGACGAGAGAACAGGGCGGATTGCGGGCAACAAGGGCGGCGGCTGGCGGCAAAGAGTGCAAGAGAGTGAGAGAGAACCTGAAGGAGGAGGCCAAGAGAAAGCCGTGAGAGCAATCTGCGTGGTGTGTGTGACCAGGACCAGCCCCCGGTCCCTCGCCCCCCCCCCCCTCGTCGTCGTCGATGCTCCTTACAGCATGATCACCATCACATATGTACATACAGGTAAAACGAGACGTTGGCGAGGAGGGAGCTCTGCCGATAGGAGCAACGAAAAATGGCTGGCAAGGGCAGGCAACCGCAACCTGTACCGTTACTTTCAACAACTCGGTACGTCTACGTAGCACCGCTGCGTGGCTTGCCTGTACGATACGGTGTTGAAGGAGAAAGCCAGCCAGCCTGCGAGGTCCAAGCTCACCAAGATCTGGGCGGTTGATGCACAGCAACTTGCTTGACCCTCTCTGTCTCTCTCGTCCCACGCAAGCAGCATGTGTCAGGATGTACAGAGTACAGGCTGTACAGCATACGAATACTGCTAATCGTAGTGATACATTAGCTCTCCCGCCGCAGGCGCACCATGAAGCCAATGACTGGGGCACTTCTGCCACGACTTCCGTCTGACTTGTTGTAGTAAAGGTTGCGCCCTCAATGTCCGGTCCAAAGCTGCTGAGCGAGCAGACTAAAGGACGTACAAGACGAAAATGAAGCAACAAAGTATCTGTCTGGTCTCTTGTGTTGGTGGCGTATTATGCTCGTGCATAAAAGCAAGAAGCGTTGCTGTGATATGTACACTCATGTAGGTCCCTACTGACGTACATGTGCATGGAGGCTCATCTGTCTCGCCCATGCATCGATTAGCAGCAACGCCTTTGCCTTGGTGGCCTGCACCACGGGATTGGCTGAAGTGTGTCCCCCGGGACTCCGTGGGAGCACGAGGAGCAATGCTGAGCCGACGCCGAGGATAACCAGTTCGACGACGCATCTCGGCTTCGTACGATGAAAGACAGGATAGCTCCAGATGCTTGCAACGGCGGCGAGAGTCTCACGAAAAAGCCTGCAGGCCTTCCCGGCACGTCAATGGCCATGCACATCACGCTCCCCTCGCTGAGAGATTAAATGGCTTTTCAATGTACCGGTACTCTGTGCTGGGCACGGGAGGAAAGTGCTTGCTTGTCGTGCCAGCAGTGCTACTAGGAGCACCCATACGCCTCCGGGACCCTTGCTCGGGGTCCATCTCACATAAACGAGCTGCCTCGTAGCCGAGATCGCAAGCCCAGTGTTTGCGGCGAAATACTAATACCGCCATTGCGAAGGGAGTCTTGCCCACATCAACAACTGTCACGTACTAGTACCTGCGAAGAGATGCCAAGCAGGCGCAAGCAAGCAGTAATATCGGCAGCGCTCCACGCTTGTAAATATTGTACATACATGCCAGGGCGAGGAGTATCGTATCGTATCACAATCTGGTGGGGGACCCCAACTAGTGATCTGCAGCAAAAAGCGGCCCGGAGGCTGGTGCGCTGCCCCCGTCTATGCCACAAAAGGTCGCCGTGGTTTTCAGTCGAGGGGGCTGCAGTCTAGACAAAGGGCACAGCACAGGGCCTTGCACTGCGCCGCGCACAGAGCAGACGAAATAGCTGGCATGAGAGAGATCTGCTTACTCGTACACCGTACGTACAGCGGGAGATATCAGCTGCAAAGCAGGTATGATGCGCATAAGTGCGGCGAGGCAAGATGCCATGTAAGGTGCCGTGGTCCTGACATGATCTGGTAGGGAAAGGCGCACAAGCACAGGGCCAAGTAGGGGAGCCCTGTAGGACGGAACCTGCCACAGCCGCGTTGCTGGGAGAATTGGCTGAGCGGCTTCGTCGGTTGGTTGGTCGTATCGTGCACGGTCACGGTGCGTAGTCTTACAACCGCCGCCGCCGTCGTGCTCGTCTGAATACATACTTTGTACGGAGAGTATCGTGAAGCGGGCCCGTTGATTTGTCGCGGAGCTGAAGGGCGAGCAGGGTCAATAGGAAAGACGGTGGCTGTTGAGGGATGAGCAGTGACCACGCCAGCCATTTCGAGGGTCGTTTGTCTCTCTGGAACCGGGACCTCTATCACTGCCCAATATGGACATGCCGCCCTGGACTCATCAGGGACTCATCAACTTGCTAAAAGTCCGGTCCAAGAAGGGCAAACGGATGATAATGAAACAAGCCGTAACCAGGACAGGGGATGATCTGGTATAGTATGTACTTGGCAGTCGATTGGACGCACAGACTACACCTGCTGACCAGAGCTGTGTCCAGTGAACAAGCATTACGTCTCCTTGGGCATCATGTGCTCTGATAGAAGAGCCAATCGTGGATTCAAGTGAGGCGGACAAAAGGAGACTCTCCTTTACAGAGCGGCTGCCCTAGAGCCGCGGTACAGGCCCCACAAGGGAAGAGAAATGAATGATATGATGATGGTGATGATGGCTGGAAGCAAAGCAACAGTATCGTGCTCCAGGTATCCAAGCCAACTAGTGTGCTTGTCTAGTTGAGTTGTGTAACCATCACGGTGGAAGAGGAGCCAGAAAACTTCCGCGCTTATATGGATCCAAGGGTGGCATCCGAGGAGAGTTTTGCGCATGAACCTCACATCGGCCAGTCGGCCAGTCATCTGGTATGCAGCCAGGGGCATCCAACCGGCACATCCCCAGGCGAGGCGCATCATGGGTGCAGACTGCATTGCAGTACAGTCGACGAAGAGCCACGCGAATAGCCCTGCGTCGGCAAGGTTGCTGTGCTGTGCTGTGCTGTGCTGTGCTGTGCTGTGGGTGTGGGGGACTTGGCTTGGTCTGACGGGATCGGTTGAGTGAGATTCCGACAAGATGGTGGCGATGGCTGGTGTAATGGCTGGTGGTCTGTTCACTCCCAGCAAGAGAGGAAGCTGAAACATTTGGGGATCGCTGGCCGACTTATACCGGATTGTGTGGCGATGATGGGGGCTGGATTTGGCGGTGGCGGGGAGAGAGATTGACAGCATGACTGATCCAAATGCCCTCATCAGCGGGGAAGCAGGGGGCAGACTTGATAGCCTACAGGGAAGACATTGGGTCATGATGGATTATGATGATGATCCATCTCGATATCAAATTGACTTTGTGGGAGGAGAGACGAGACGAAGGTTGTGGTACAGCCCAGCGTCATGTGACCTGGCGTCAAACAGGCGCCCGTCTTTCACGACGTTAGCGGGACAAACGCGCCGAAACGCGGGCAGAGGCTCAAGGGCTGCTAAATGGCCGTTTGCAGTGAGTGTCCTTTTGTCCCCTCTCCCTTGGAAAACAAAACAAAACCGGAATCGTTGGTATAACGAGCAGCTGTTCTTTGCTGTATACAACACGAGTACTCTGTACAGCTACAGTTACAGCTACAACTACAGCTACTAGTCCCAGCGGCAGATGCACGCCATCTGGAGAAAAAAAGCGACATGTCACCACCCAAACCCCTGTCCCGGATCTCCGCCACGCGGCCCTGGGACCCTTGGAACTCGTCCGCAACAGGCCACCAGCGAGCAGAGACGCAGCCGGGCACGGGGTGGCGACACTCGCGGACCAGGAAGCTCAACAGCCAGTTCCGGGCCGGCGACGGCTCGGGTGGCCAGCGCTTGAGCGACACATGGGACGCCGGAGCAGAGAATCCCGGTGACGATGGCCATGGCAAGGCAAGGAATACGAGGACAGGTGGCGACAGAAGCAGTGGTGGACAGGGGGATAATAGTAATAAGACGAGCGTCGTGGACATGCTGACTCGCCCAGGGCTGATGCGTGAGACGCTGGATTCACGCCGGCCAAACGGGCCCGAAGCACGGGACAAATCAGTGCTGGGGGCCCATACCACGGTAGAGGGTGCCCTGATGCATCAGAGACGGCTGGAGGACGAGGAAAAGCAAAAGAAATCCCAAGCCAACCCCCGCAAGCTCTTTGATGGAGTCACAGTCTACGTCAACGGCAGCACGTTTCCCCTGGTGTCCGACCACCGCCTCAAGCAGCTCATCAGCGAAAACGGCGGCAGCATGTCTCTGAACCTGGGCCGGCGAAAGGTCACGCATGTTATCCTCGGGCGGCCCAACGGTTCAACAGAGGGCAAAGGCACCGGGGGTGGCCTCGCGGCGGGCAAGCTGGAAAAGGAAATACGCAAGATTGGTGGCTGTGGCGTCAAGTTTGTCAGTGTGGAATGGTAAGTTTGTCTTTTATTCAGTCTTCGCAACGTCTTGGCTAATTAGATCCAGGGTTCTACAAAGTCTCCAGGAGGGGAAGAGATTGCCCGAAGCGCGCTTCTCCAACCTCAAGATGGCCGCAAAGGCACAAACCAGCGTCTATGGGCTGTATTCCAAGCAAAACGCCGTCTCTAAAACCACACCATCAGATACCGCTTCTTGATTATCTTGATGATTGATCGGATGGTTTGTTCCCCGTTTATGCATGGAAGCACTGCATGAGCCTAGTTGGACGACAAACTTTTATTACGATGGACAAGGATGGACGAGGGAGGAGAGAAAGAGAGAACAACAGCCTATCACATTACACCGATACGAATTTATGATATATCAGTTCTCATAGACCACAAAAGGAACCACATTCCGACGCAGGTGCTAGCACCAAATCCTGTCCGAGGGGCAGAAGAAAAGAAATTCAGAATACAATTCACCCAGCCCTCTCAGTATCAAGTCTCAACGTGCCACCGCCCTAACTATGCTTTCTTGAAGAAGGAAAAGAAAGAGATTTAAGCAGCGATCTAACTGACTTTAGGGCCTGTCCCGGGCTCACAAGGGATGTTCCCTCCTTACACAGACACTGGATGTGATATTTATATATCTTTCCGAGCTGTGGCGGCTTGTGTTTGCATTCGCACGAGCAGTACTCGCACCAAACGACCTTTCCGAGCACCACAACAAAAGATTTACTTGATTTTCTTGATTTTCGCGCTCTGGAGATCCCCAAGACCATCAGATACACCCTCACAGGCTCACTCTCGCCACACGTCTTTCCAGGCTCCAAGCAACAACAACTCATATATCAACAGCCTCTCGTCCAAACCCATTCACAGTGAATAAAATCTATTTCCCCATATTCAACAGAACAAATAATACAAAATCTCAAAGCCATTCTTCCCCTTGATGATACCCTCACAGAATAAAACCCCCCCTCCTTCTCTCTATCCATCCCATCCCGTGTCCCACCTCCGCCGTACAACTATATCTCCCGCCTCCTCGACGCGCCTCAATGTAACAAATCCACCAAGATCACAAGTTGAAATAAACAAATAAAACAATAATTAATTAATCAATCTCGGTCATTTAGAAGTAGGCTGCCACAAAGATCAAAACCATCTACACACAAACCCCCCCCGCAACACAAACAAATACACCAAGAAGTAAAAAGAAGAAGAAGAAAAAGCAACCCGACAAAAAAAAAAATCTCCCCGTGTCACTGCTGGCCCTCCGGGGTGGCGATTTTTTTTTTCTTCTTCTTCGCAATGTAGGACAAGGCGACGCTGCAAGTCTGTTTCGAGTTTGGGGGGATACGAGAAGAGGGGTGAATATGAATATCGCCAGCATTGGATGATGAGTTGAGTTTATGCCGTGGAAGGGGAAAAGGGCTGAATGGCGAGGTGTTTTCTAGCTGAATTCAAGTGAGGGAATGGAGATATGCAAGGGAAAAAAGTAAAATGCTCACGGGAGATCGTGAATAGCTGTCGTTTGAAAATTCGGTGGAGGGAAGTGTAGGGTAATTTGCTCTTCAATCACAGGGCTGTTAATATGGGAGATTTCTTCCATTGAAAGACTCGTTGAATTGAGGTAAGTCAATAAACACCTATATCCAACAGTGTTATTTTTTTTTACTGCCTACCTAGAGTAGATATCTCCATCGCAGTTGGTAGATAGTTGCTTCATATCATAGCCCGATTGATCATGTTGTCAATCTTGAACCCGACGCCCACTTTCAAATAATAATCCCAAACCGTCATATACCACGCTCATTACAGCTTCGCCTTTATGCCTTCCTCAATAGCGGAATGTTTCTCGCCCACAGTATCAAAATACTCCTTTACTTTACGTCTGGCCACGTCCACAACCGCCGCGTCCTCTACAGTGCTCGGCACCGCGACTTCTTTGTCAAACTCGCCCTTGGCGGCATTCTCCAGCAGCTCCCTCAATACACGCCTAAGAGTCTTGCCGGAACGTGTCTTGGGAATCATGCCTTTACCCTGAATGATGCCGCCAAGTGAGGCGATGGCACCTACTTGCTTCCGAACAAGGGCCTGAATCTCAGCAGCCAGCTTCTCGTCAGGGACTGCAGCTGTTGGGTGAGATGGGGTAGAGAGAGTGACGAAAGCAAAAGGCAGCTGGCCCTTTACGGCGTCAGGGACACCCACGATGCAGGCTTCGGCAACGAGGGGGTGCGAAGTCACAGCTTGTTCAATACCACCTAGACTTTGTCAGCTGAATTGTTTCAGGAGTACATATGTATGGCAAAAGCAATAAAAGACTTACCACTCGACAGTCGATGTGCGCTCACATTCAACACATCGTCATTCCTGCTCATGACATGCACATAACCCTCGGCATCAATCCAGCCCGAGTCTCCAGTATCAAGCCACTTTCCTTGGAATCTCTTCAAGTAGCCCTTGTAAAATCTCTCCTCATCGTCCCATAGAGTGCGGAATCCGGTTGGCGCCAATGGCATCCCCAGCACAATGTTGCCCATGGTGCCTCTGTCGACCTCGCGGCCCTCATCGTCTACGACACGGATGTCAAAGCCAGGCATGGCTTTGCCAGCACTGCCGGGTTTGAGGCGAGGAGGATCATGACGAGCCTTGGCCTTGCGGTCGCGACCCGCATGGGGGACGAGAGCACGGCCCGTCATGGGAGAGCCAGTCTCCGTGGACCACCAGTTATCGATGACATGAGCGGATGGCGCAGCGTACTTGTCTAGGAGATCCTGATACATGGATATGATGCTTGGCTCTGAACGTTCTCCGGCCAGGAACAGGGCGTTGAGTGTGCGGAGGCCACCTCGCTCCCCAACCTTGGCCAAAAACTTGTTATCAGGATCATCGCGCTTGATGGCGCGCAGAGCCGTCGGGGCAGTGAACATGGTGTTAACCTTGTATTCCTCGACAATGCGCCAGAAGGCCGAAGCGTCTGGTGTTCCGATTGGCTTGCCTTCATAAATGATTGTGGAAGCGCCAGCCAGCAGCGGTGCGTAGACGATGTACGAGTGGCCAACAACCCAACCGATATCTGACGCCGTGAAGACAACGTCACCCGGCCCGTGGATATTGAACAGGTAGCTGATTGAGAGGTGTAGACCAACAGCGTGGCCTCCAGCGTCTCGTAGGACTCCCTTGGGCGTGCCTGTTGTGCCAGATGTGTGGATAATGTAGACCGGATCAGCACTCTTTACGGGGACACACTCGGCCTTGATGCCTCTTGAATGTGCACTGCTCATGACCTTCTGCCAACTTGCCTGGCCGGCGCTGCGGTCTGTGGGTGCCCAGGGAACTTGTTCACGCTGCCAAATGAACGTCCGGCGCGGTTTATGAGTGGCTAGCTTGAAGGCCTCCTCGACGAGGGGGCGATACGGGATAGGAGGCTTGTTGCCGTCAATGCCACATGACGCCGTCAAGAGGGCGACGGGCTTGCATGAGTCGATACGCTGAGCGAGGGCATTGGGGGCAAAGCCGCCGAAGACGATGGAGTGGATGGCGCCGAGGCGGTTCACGGCCAGAATGCCGATCAGAGCAGCGGGAATCATGGGCACTGTTGATGATTTGTGTTAGCGACAAGGAAACCGTTAGGTATAAGTGAGGTGAACGCGTGAGTGTAAGTAGACTTATAAGAAGCAACGTACTGTAAAGCATGACTACATCCCCTTTGCGCACACCATCTTCTCTCAGAGCTCCCGCAAAGACCTCGACCTCCTCCAGCAGCTGACGGTATGTGTACTTCTGCTTGATCTGGGTCACCGGGCTGTCAAAGTAAATGGCAACCTCATCGCCATGTCCAGCCTCAACATGCCGGTCCACGCAGTTGTAGCAGGTGGAAATCTCGCCGCCAGGAAACCACTCCCAGCTGTCGTGCTCAATGCCGCTCTTGAGCTTCTTGGCTGTAAGCTTTAGTGTTGAGCTGGGCTTCTTGTGCCAGTAGAGATGCTCAGCCTGGTTCGCCCAGAACTCCTCGGGGTTCTCAAGGCTGTGCCGCAGGATATCATCCTGGACATGGCTGTCTTTACCAGACATTGTGAGCTTTGGGGGGGAGGACACGATTGGGGATGATGGCGTTTTGGTATAAACGAAGGAGACGCGTGGAAGACGCCGGACGGAGTGCGAGCAAACTTCCAGAGTTGCAGTCACAGACCAAATTCTGCCAGATCAATTGCTTCTCAGGCCAGATATAAGTAGGTAGGATTCAGCACAATCGACTTATCCTCGGTAATCCAACCTCATTATCTCATTAGCCTGATGACTAAAGCAGATGAAGTTCGATGGTGAGGCGAGTCAATGGGGGAAGGAGCCAACGGTAGTTGAGGCGTCCAGAAGACGCGGCAGGTAATTGTAACAGCGGAAGCCACGGTGGAGCTTGTTGCCGTGCTGCAGCTCCGTTGATCCGCTGGTCAGCGTACAGTAGAGAAGGCAGGAGCTGGGGCCCCGGATTTGCCCCGCCTTTTGGTGGTGAGCTATCGATAGCGCTGCTGAGCATCGTTTGTCGGTAGAGCTCGGCAATGGGAGTCCGCTATCGCCACGATGTAAGAAGCGGCATGTTCCAGACAGATGCAAAAGTTGACATCATGGCTGTTTATGAGTGGGTGTGTCAGACGGTTGGTATGCAGTAGAAGTACAAATGTCTAACCAATACGAAGCTAGAATGCCAGCGCGCATCACAAACAGAATACATATAGGCAAAGCTGTAAAACGAATACATGTCATTTGGCAATGTATAACACTCGCAGTGAAGAGTGCGAAACAATTCTCAAACTACTTGGTTCTTCAATACACTAACACTCTCAACCAACTCTCTTCCGGCTATCCATTTATATGTGAAGCATTAATAATGTATAGATTGTCTAACAGTGTCAGCAGCGTCTTTGCCCCCGACTTCGCCCCGGCAAATAAACTTCTGTCTTCTCCAGATAATCATTTCCAATCACGCTCCAAGCGTTAACAAGCCTCAAATACGCCACCGCCCATATGCCATCAAACGGTGTTGACCCTCGGTTATATATCCCAATTCAAAACTCCCAAGTTGGACAATCCGTCTGACACAGACAATACCAAATCCAACATTATAGGCTAAATGCCTTCTACTAGGTACTGCCAATTGGTCTCCTGGTGTCCGTAGGATCATGCAAGGCCTGTATTAGTCCGTAATCCCTAGCAAGCACCAAACGGCTCAACTCCAGGGACGGCCCGAAGCCACCTTGGCCTCGAACCTCAGTGAACGGACATTGACAAAACAAGTGACATCCATGCCCAAGTACCTACTCTCCGGCTGTCAAAAAAACGGTGAGTCGACAGAACAGGGAGAACAAGGTTACATGTAATAATACATGCAGGCAAAACCGGCGGCTATCAATCACATCACATCGGAAATTACACGTAAATCCAGAACGCAGCGCTTGCTTGGCCAAACTTCACTTTCACATTTACACATCGACAAGGGCAGAGCGGTGCTGAATTTGATTTTTTGTGTTTGCTGGGCCAAAACTGCCCTCTCAGTATATACTTTTGTGCTCACCTGAACTACCAATGATGTGATAGCTAGGCTTGCCCAACTTTAATATATAAAAAATATTGACAAGAGGCCATAAACACGCCCAGCTTAGATATGTGTAAAAAGGGGGCCTTTCGCGATGTGTAGAAGAAGCGCCCATCGCAGCGAAAGGAACGAAGAAGTATTCGACAAAAGAAATTGGAATCGATGGTTTTTCGAGGCGGGAAAAGCGTCCTTTTCTTTTTTAGGTTTCTTTGTCAATAGGGTGAAAGACGCGAGAGAGGTAATGGCAGACCCATCCTATTTGCTGGAGAAAATGACACATTATATTCCAGCCCGAGAAACGACCGCACACAGTTTGATATTGTAGCGCATCTTTCCGTGGGCGATCAAAAAAATCGAGTTCCCTTGAAACACCGAGCTTGCATGTCCCGTTAACCCAAGAGAACCCTTCTCTATACATCCCAAAAAATGATCCACTCCCTTAAGGTATCCCGTCAACGTAAACCAATAATAAACCCCAACACTTTGTGTTTTCCCCCCTTATATCAAAATCATGAACGGAGGCCGAACCGACGACTTCCAAGAATCGTAGAACCAAGAAATCGTAGCCGGTAAATTGGCGAGGTGTCGAAATTTACAAGATTTACAGGACGAAGGCGGCCAGACCGACGATACCGGCAAGGCCGGCGCCGGAGAGGACGGCCTTGCTGGCACCGCCAGTGGGGACGGGGGGAGGAGCAGTAGGAACAACACCACCAGTGCTGGCAGGGTGGCCGGCGGGAGGGGCCTGGGTAGGGGTGGTGATGGTGGAGTTGGTGAAGGCAGGAGGAGTGTAACCACCGCCGTTGCCACCGGAGGGAGCACCAGTAGGGGCGGCGTTACCGCTGTGGGAATTCCGTGTTAGTTGAAGATGCACCAGAACATATTGAACATGTTAAGCTCGACTTACCAGGTGTTGCAGACAACGCTGCTGGTGACGGTAACGGGGCGGGTGATGGTGCAGGGGCAGTCGGTGATGGTCAGAGTGGTGGGCTAAGAAGGCGCATCTTGTTAGTTCGCGTGGTTCTCTCGCTTCATATCCAGATATTCAGATTGGATTCGAAAGTACCTCAGTGACGGTGTAGGTCTTGCTGCCGTGGGTGATCTGGGTAGCGTAGGGGCAGTAGGTGACGTATTGGTCAACGACATCGGTAACAACGGTGACGTTGCTAGGAGGAACGTAGACGGCAGAAACGCCAACGGCGGCGAGAGCGACAGCAGCGGTGAACTTCATTTTGTCGGTATTAGGAATTAAACTCGAGGGAGCTTGATTAAGATTATTGATGCGGTTGTTCTTAAAGAATGAAATTGACAAAAGTGTCAAGGTAAGTTTTGCAGGTGCTTAGCGAGCGTGAGTGTGTGGTGAAGGAAGGAAAAAGATCAAGACCCCGATGGGCTCTGGAGGAGTCGAGCTTTATAACCAATGTTTGTGGGCAGAAGCACAGCGGAGTCACAGTACAGTAGACCGCACGAGAGAGAGAAAAAAAAACAACCAGGCCAGGGGAAGTTGCCAGGGGGGTGCAGCTCCAAGGGAGAAAGTGGGTGGGCCTGTGATGGGGGGCAAAAGCCAAGATTGGACCTTTTCTCGGGGGCTCCAGCTGCAGAGGCAAGACAAACAAGCAGCGCAGAAGCAGGTCAAGCAAGGATCATGGATTATGGATCATGGGATGGGTCTGAGCGAGATGCAGGGGTGGGCACGAGATGGAGTGACTTTGGCCTAGCTCCAGACGCCAAAAAGCCACACAATCAAAGGGACGCGTGGTGGCGCCTTGCTGCCGTGTTTATTTTAATCTGTCGAATCAAGCGCTGTACAGTAAAGCAAGGGACGGTGGGAAAGTTACTCGATGAGTACGAGTAGGTATTGATACGAAGTCCAAATTGCATTGACACCTTTCGGGGATATTGGCAGAATAGGTACATGTAGAATATGGTACCATCCAGTATTGATGTCCATGCTTATCATTCGGATTCCGGGCTCTTTGTTGGCAGCAATTATTATCCCGCACCACAAAATAGTGACTAGTTCGTATCTACCTATCTTGTCCATATCTCTCTCATGTGGTAATTTTGGACAAGCACACCTACCGAAAAAAAAAAACACCCAATAATACCAATTAATCTAATCTAGTGGACGTAGTACCGAATGTAGCATGTAACCGTAGCATTCATGTTGGTCTACAACCAGGGCATACTACCTAGTAGTACCTACACACATCAATTGATCCATAATAGAAAGAGGAGCACGGGCTCAAGTAAGCTTCTATTGATCGACCACACAGGCCCGTTTCGAGCAACCCCAAGGCCCCAAGTCTCCCCGTCGTGCTCCGTTCATGTACCCGCGTTTCGCATCCTCTTCTATGCCAAAAAGCTGGGCAGGGCTGGATGGGCACTGGTGATCCGGTTCCAAGCGGAAAACCCCCCTTATTCTTACCCATGCTCTGCTGCTGCCGTCTCTCGCGCAACCCGCTGATCACGGCGATGAATCATGGACGGGCAAGAAATTAATTGCTGCTGCAACTGGCGATATTGCTGGCCAACTATTGCCTCTAGCAGCCCGCTAGCTTCTGCGTTTTTCCCCTGTTAGGGCGTGACCCCCCCCAAAAGCTCCCCTTCCCACCCATCCATCCCATCTGATCAGCCTTTTTTAGTGGCCCTGGGCGCGTTGGCGCTAATGCAGGAACCAAACATGGAAACGTTTTTGTCAGCTTCATCCCCTGGCCCAGCTCGTTTATTCGCCGTGGCCCAGCGGCAACAGGAAGCACGACGGCATCGTTCCCAGCTGGCTTTCGAACCGCCATTCAATCTAGCCCGGGAAAGGCGTCAATGAGATCAATGGGCCTCTTGGTGCTAGCCATGGACATTTGAGAAGCGGGATCATACAGCTACAGCTACAGCTACAGCTACAGCTACAGCTACAGCTCCAGTAGTACGACGGGAATCAAAGCGCCATGTTACTGTAGGTATCGATTCGTATCATATCAGCATCCATGGGACAAGAAGGGCCAAAAAAAAAGGAGGAGGATTCTGAATGCTGCTGCTTGCTGCTCATGCAAGGGTGCGCATCTCTCGCATCCACGCCCGCTCTTGCTTGCCTATTCCAGCTCCTCCAATCTGGGCTCGCCCGCCTATCAAGCAGGTCTTTGAAAAATTTCCACCGTCAATGCGGACTGATTATTATTACGGGGGGCCTCGTTTATGTGTGGGCGTGGAGGCGTGACTTTGCAAGCAGCACCACGGCTTTCCATTTCCAAACAAGAACCAACCTAGGTGAATCACGTGCCTCAGAGTGCAAGCGATAGATGCCAATTGGACGGGGAGCGAGCCCGGGTTCCGCTTTTTTTCCTTCTCTTTCGTAGTTGATGGATCACCTCCGAGGGCATTGCACAATGGATCAATGTGTTTTCAATCTGTGACTCTGGCGGCTTCGGAGGGACCACAGCTAATAACAAGGTACAGGTACTCGTACTGTCACTCCAAGATATCGCCACTGACTACCAATGTACAGTACGAGTAGCTCTCAGGCATCAATCAATTTGATCTTTGTGCGTGCCGTTAACCAGAACTAGCAGTACCGCACCTGTGCTGTACTGTACTGTAGTGCCAGTTGAGCACTTACTAGCAGCAGTAGCACCGCCGCTAGGTGACATGCCCTGTGCTGCTGGTGCTGGTGCTGTGCTCCCAAGCTCCGTCGGTGAGCGAGGCCACTGCAAGGCCCAGCGAACCATCTCACTGAATCTTGTCGCGCCGACGCCGAACGACCCTCCGCTCATTTCCCGCGCATCCACTCACCTCCCAGGATGCTGGCCACTCATCCGGTTTTTCTCTTGCATGGCTTGTCTTCGCTTGCGACAGGAAATAGGGGAGAGACGTCTCTCATGCATGTCTTGTGCGCGCAGGCAAGGCAAGGGGGGGAGGAGCCAGCGTTATTGTTGTTGCCGTGCCCGTATCGTACGTCTATTCGTGTTATTACGAGTCTCACCGTCTTGTTGACGGGCGTATTCCTGCTGCAAGGCGGTTGTTCCGTTTGTTGTTGTTGTTCGGCTCTTTCTCTCTCTCTGGGCAACGATCATCGACGCGGCCCCCTGATCCATCTCGATTTCGGCCAGCGATCCTGATCGACCGCTCTTTTCTTTTTCCTTCTGCTGATGCTTCTAGTACGAGGATATGCTTCGAAAAAGCATGTCTGGGCGGCGATCACCGGAGTCGTCGGGGACCGAGTTGCGAGGGATCTTCAGTCCTTATCGACTGGCGCATTGACTACCATCTTTGGCTTCCACTTCCATTTTCTATAATTATATACGAGCGTTGACATGACTCCGTTTATCGGATATACAACATACCGATGGATAGGTACGATATAATACCTTACTCGTACAGAGTACGAAGTCTTCCCACTTGTAGCTACTGTACGATATCGCAACATCTTTATCCAAGATGGACTTTAGATTTGAACAGCGGTTCTTAGTAGAAACATGATACTCGTATCTCGTATGCAAGATGTACTGTATGGAGTCCCATCAATGGCCATTGAACATGAGCAATTACCGGCCGACACCAAGTGGATAGACCCCCAAGCGCCCCCAAAAGCTTGACTGTCAAAGCCAAGTTCGGCAAATCGGCTCTTCCGCGCTGTCTCGCAGAACTGTGAACTAGCATCAGTCACAATCATAACAAGACGGGAAACCTTTTGATACGGAGCTGCCCTACATTTTGTCTCATTGCCCCCAAGTCCACACCGGCGCCTTTCATACTCGTACATGGCGCTTCCAACGGGCTGGGGTTGCATCTGCTAATTTCCACTTGATGCTATCAAATGCTGCCGCTGTTTCGGGAGATAGCCAGTCTAGTCTACTGCATGTGCTCCATCGGTTGACATTGAGCTAGGAGCTTGGCTCTCCGATAAGATGCAGGTGTCCGCGTCTAGATTGGCGTTAGTTGGGTGGCTGTGCGATGCATCAATGTTTTACAGTAATGTCGAGAGAAGCCGCGTTATCATGCTCTCATATCAGCGGCAAGCACTTCATTTTGCGAATGAGTCGGCGGCAGCAATCTCAATTTTTGCCACCAAATATAAAAGCCCTATTGTGACTTCTCAATGGGGCCAATGCCGTGTCCGAGGGCCGCGGCAACAACCGTCTAAATCCCTCAGTCAACGTCAAGTCTGTCGCAGAACCACTCGAGACTATGGAGTACGATGTCTCACAAGTCTTGAGACAAGAACTGGGGTATCAACTAACAACACTTGTATATATATGCTGGTTTGTTTTGATGGCTCACCTCACCAAGAGATCATGGGGGCGACGCATGTTTTGGATCTCCTTATCAACTTGTGAAATATGACAATGGCAGCTGCCGTGTTTTGGTTCAATGTTATGCTGGCTCAGTCCAATGTCTGATATCGACACATGCGTACTTTCGGAGTATTACTAGGTGTTATTGCAACTATCGGATGTGGGCGATAACATGCATTGAAACCGCCCAATATGTTCATTTAATTTACAGAGCACGCTAACAACCGCTTTCAAAGACAAAATAACCGGTGGTAGGGCGTTGGGATCAGTATTGTACAAGATGCTGTTTAATATGAGGAACACTTCTCAGTCAATACGCAGTTGCGTTGAAACATTAAACCGGAACATGCTGTTGTTGCCAAAGGCAGTCAGACTGACTCAGCCAGCAACAAGACACTCCCGCCTCGGCAAAGGCAAAAGTAGCCCAAGCTTATGCCATTACAATCCGAACAATTCGTATCTTATGCAACCCTCTCAGAAATCAGAGTCTGAATCCCCTCAACCTCAGAGGTTGCTCCAGCCTTTCATATAAAATTCAGCTGGCAATGGTAGGTATTTCGAGCCCTTTCGTCGGCATTCGGCAATACATGGCCCGCCCAAAGAGGAGTTGCCGGGACCGAGTTTGCCCTCCGACTCCTTACTGCATTACTAATGATTTGCCTATTTGCCTAGGCACAATGAGTGCTGAATAGGTGGGTTTGTGACGCAATATTTTTCACTTATTAAAGATGGAGTCATGGAAGGAACTGTGTTTGTGATTCAATGAAAGTGCAGTAAATACTCATTGCAGTAATTCGGCTTTTGCCCTATCAATCCAACAAAATTTGCAATACTAGGAAACAAAATGGCCGCCACAATGCGTGCAGTCGGTACGCCGTCTTACAGGCGCCGTGAAGCCATCCGAAACAACATAGACACACAGTAACTAACACATGCGCAATAGACATCAAGGGCGGGAAAGGCGAGAGAGACGCCCTCTTCATCAACGCCGAAACTCCCAAGCCCGTCCCCTCACCGGGCCAGGCCATCGTCAAGATCGCCGCCTTTGGCATCAACCGCATGGACATTATCCAGCGCCGCGGCTTCTATCCCGTCCCCCAGGGCGCTCCCAAGACTCTCGGCGTCGAGTTCAGCGGCACTATTGAGTCGTTTGGATCAGAGAGCCACAACGGCTTCAAGGTTGGCGATGAAGTGTTTGGTCTTGCGTACGGTGGCGCTTATGCCGAGTACATCGCCGTCAACACAAAGATGCTGCTGCACAAGCCAAAGGGCCTGACGCACGAGCAGTGTGCCGCTGTTCCCGAGGCCTGGATAACAGCAACTCAAGCACTGCACTTGGTCCTGGGATTCGTAGAAGGGAAGAGCATTCTCTGGCACGCCGGCGCATCAGGCGTTTCCATTGCCGGAATCCAGCTCGCCAAAGCCGCCGGCGCATCAGAGATTTATGCCACCGCAGGTAGTGACGAAAAGACAAAGTTCATCACATCTGAGCTCGGCGCCACCGCGGCCTTCAACTACAAGACCCAGGACTGGGTCAGCGAGATCAAGGCCAAGACGGGCGGCAAGGGCGTCGACTACATCGTCGACTACATCGGCGGAGACTACTTCCAGAAGAACCTCGACGTGGCCGCGCTTGACGGCAGCATGCTCATACTGGGCACTCTGAGCGGCGGAAAGGTGCCCGATGCGGACATTAGCATGATTCTGTACAAGCGCCTTCGTGTTTTGGGCAGCACGTTGCGAAGCCGCGACGTGGAGTACCAGGGCAGGCTGAGAGACAAGCTGGAGACATATCTCCCCGATTTTGAATCGCACAAGTTCAAAATCTACCTGGACTCTGTGCTGCCGTGGGACAAGATCCAGGAGGCGCACGAGCACATGGAGAATGCAAAGAACTCGGGTAAAATCGTCTGCACCATTGTTTAGGTAGGTATAGCTTCTTAGGGCTAAAGTAGGAATGAATGAAACCAAATAATGAATCATGAGCCTATAATACTTTTACTGAGAGTAAGTGCGATATTAGTGTTCCTTCACCCATGCTAGCATCTGCTCGTATGCCGTGACCTGAGCGTCCATGATGGCTGATTCCTGGTATTGACCCGTGACAGCAAATCCTGCTACTGATGAGACTATGCTTCTCTCATTTCATAGAAGTTGGGAACTTACCGTGTGGCACTCCGGGATATACTTGAACTTCGTGTTCCAAATTGTCCTGCGTCATAATCTCTTCTCCCACTTTTCGCACCTCATCCGGGAATAAGGCATCGTCCTCAACACACACCAGACTCAACGGCGCTTGGAGATTCTTGAAATCGTCTGGAGTCACTGATGCGGCGTGAGCTAGAGCCCCGGCTTTGATATACGGTCCAGCCTTCACCATGACAGCCTCTTCATCGTTACCACCCTCATGAGATCCCTTGGCCAAAAGGAGCACGTAGCGACCACCAACGCAGTATCCTACAGCGTAGATCCCTTCACCGTACTTGATAGGATCGGGGTATTCTTCGTGTGCTGCTTCAATCACCTTGCGCAGTATGGGCATGATTTTAGCCTCTGTTATTCGTGCCAGCCACATATCGATCATAAACGACTTTGCAATCTCCACGGCCTTCAACTTGACTTGCTCGAGAAGAGATGTCGAGTTATCTGTGAAGGAGCTACCTTTTCCTCCTGGAGCTGTTTCTCCCGCAAACATATCTGGCATGAGGACAAGAAATCCTTCAGAGGCGTACATGTCGGCTTGAATCTGGTTATTGACGGACTTGATACCGGTTCCGCCAGTGAGAAGGAGGAGAAGGCGGGAGGGTGTATGAGGAAAGTCGGCTGGTTTCGAAATGTACACCTGATATCAGCTTGCATTAGATGCATATTTACGGTAGCTTGATCCTCGGGTTAACCTACATCGATGTCGTTGAGTTTGATGATTTCGCCAGTGGATCCCTGTCCGGCGGCTATGATTCGATGTTAGTGAGAGTGCTTGTAGATAGAAACGCGGTCGCATGTACGAGTAGGTCTGTCTTTTACGCAGTGTTCATGTTCGCCCATCTGCGAGCTGTCATCTGTCGGCTCGATCATCGAGGAATCTTCTTGCGCATCGCTCTCCGGCGCCTTTGTTGCAATATCTATCTCTGTCATGGCTGCTTGGGGGGTGTGGCTTATGATGGCGCGCATATACGGAATGTCCCAAATGATAAAAGGACACGACAAGAATGATAATGTGAGTGGATGAGGCTGAATGATGATAGAGAGTCTTGAATATGGCTGCTGACGTGTTGTTTGTCTGAGAATAGCACGGGTCCTGCGCTAAGTTCAACGTCATGCGGTTTCATGTAGAAAAATACGAAGGGAGGGAGTGGCTCTCCAGATGTACCCGGGATAAAAGGTACCTGAGCGCCCTGTGGTGGTTGGCGGGGAGAGTAAGTACCTCTTTCCGCAGTGCTTCTTGCGAATGGGAAGCTTGCGAGAATGTCTCTTCTCAGGTGCTTGTACTCAAGCGCCCAACAGATTTATTTGGAAATTCCCTCGTTGATAATATTTGATATTACCTTAAAACTCATACTTACTACAAATACCAATACTAACACAATAGGAATATTGCTAAGGAATGTCATTTCAGTCACTTGGATCGGTGCTGTGGCTCTTCTACAAGGTTCTGAAATGTTATACCGAAAGTGTTAGGTTGGAAACTTGCTAAAGCACGTCCATTTTGTTTTAAGACCAGTGAAATATTTAAACACATTATATTACGTCTGTCAAATTAGAAAACGCTAACCATCCATCTATTTGTAGTAAAACATTACATCTGCCTCATGGCGTGGTGCTTTTGAGAGGCACAAGTACCTTAGTAGCAACTCTCACTGTGTCAGGCACCCCGCTCACCCCGCCATCACGTGATGACTCGCCTCTCAACGCGTAAAGAGAACGCGTCGCGGGTTTGTCAGAAGCCTTGACGAAAGTGCACGAAACCCAGAGCTTGTGAGGCAAAGCTGCAGACATCACAGCTCGGTTTGACGAACAAAAAATCATCACAACAGCACAAAATGGGCGTCGAATCCGAATTATCGCAGGGCTGCATAGAGTAAGTTATTTGCCGAATCTTACTTAGGCCATTCTTCATTCTTCATATCTGACTGACCCAAAACGTGCAGGGCCATCTTCAATGACCCCGATCAGGCGGCACAGCGCTTCCCTGTGCCTGTGATGCAGTGCCTACAGATCAAGCAGATGGCGCCGTCAGGGCAAGGTGGCGATAGATATCGATTGGTCATGAGCGATGGACTCAACTATGTCCAGACCATGCTTGCTACCCAGGCAAACCATGTCATTCACGACAACAAGCTCGAGAGGGGCTGCCTAACTCGAGTTAAGCAGTACACTCCCAACAACTTGAAGGGAAAGAAGTAAGAAGATAGCAAGGCGTTACATCTCCGACCAGATGACTGACATGGTCAACAGCATCCTGGTTATTCTAGACCTCGAGGTCATCGAGAATCTCGGTGTGCACGAGAAGATTGGTGATCCAGTGGTCCTCGATCCCAAACCGGCCGAGACGACGATCGCTGGCAACGACTTTTACGGAGCCAAAAAGGAAGAAATGGATACCAAGCCACAGCTGCAGTCGATGCCGTCGAAATCAGCCACGCACGCTGGTGCCAACATATACCCCATCGAGGCCCTTTCACCCTTTTCCAACAAATGGACAATCAAGGCCCGTGTAACGTTCAAATCCGACATTAAGACGTGGCACAAACCGACTGGAGAAGGAAAGCTTTTCAGCGTCAACCTCCTTGACGAGAGTGGCGAGATCAAGGCTACGGGCTTCAACGACCAGTGCGATGCCTTTTATGACATGCTTCAGGAAGGCTCTGTCTACTACATCTCTAGCCCCTGCAGAGTTTCTCTGGCCAAGAAGCAGTTCAGTAACTTGCCGAATGACTACGAGCTCGCCTTTGAGCGGGAGACGGTTATCGAAAAGGCAGAAGATCAGACCAACGTGCCCCAACTCCGGTTCAACTTCTGCACCATCCAAGAACTGCAAAGCGTGGAAAAGGACAGCACTGTTGATGTTATTGGTGTGTTGAAGGAGGTTGCCGAAGTCAGCGAGATTACGTCAAAGAAGGATGGTCGACCTTTCCAGAAGCGTGAATTGACGCTGGTGGATGATACTGGCTATTCAGTTCGCGTCACGATCTGGGGCAAGACAGCAAGCGCCTTTGATGCCAATCCAGAGTCAGTTGTGGCTTTCAAGGGCACCAAGGTATCAGACTTTGGTGGCAAGAGCCTTAGTCTGCTCTCGTCGGGAACCATGACTGTCGACCCTGATATCCCTGATGCCTACCGTCTCAAGGGTTGGTATGATTCAGCCGGCCGAACAGACACTTTTGCGACTCATCAGAACCTGGCTGGTGTGGCTGGCGCGACTGGCCGAAAGGAGGAAATCAAGACCATCTCCCAGGTCAAAGACGAGAACCTTGGTGTGGACGACCAGGCGTACTACACGATCAAGGCTACCATTGTATTCGTCAAGCAAGACAACTTTTGCTATCCTGCTTGCTCTAACCAAGGATGCAACAAAAAAGTCACTCCTATGCCGGATGGTACATGGCAGTGTGAGAAGTGCAATGTATCACACGACAAGCCAGACTACCGCTACATCATGCAGCTCAATGTGGCTGATCACACAAGTCACCAGTGGCTGAGCTGCTTTGACGACACGGGCAGGATAGTAGTCGGCATGTCTGCCAACGAGCTGATGGAGCTCAAAGAGAATGATGATGCCAAGTTCATGGCCGCATTCGAGGCAGTGAATTGCAAGAAGCTGGTGTTCAGATGCAGAGCTAAGATGGATACTTTCGGTGATACGCAGAGGTAAGTCTTTCAAAGTGAGCAAAACAAAGCAAATGACAGCGACTGACAACAAGCTTTAGGGTGCGATACCAAGTTCTGAGCGCTTCTTTAGTGGACTACAAGACAGAGGGCAACAAACTGGTGGAGCTGATCAAGCAGTTCAACATTAACTAATTGTTCAAAGTATAATGACCAAAGAGTGTACAAAAGACTATAATGGCGGATTTGGTGGGTGATATGACTTTTATAGCTAGGTAGCTATTTCATGAGGAAGAACATGGGGATATAAAAAATTGAATTTGCTTGAGCTGCTCTTGGCTGTCTAATACGTGCTTATACGCACTTTGTAAGTGCTCTGTGGGAGACGCCAAGATTCGTCAACAGCTGCCTCGTGACCAAGCATTCCCTCATCAGAGACTGTGGGCAAATGAGTGGCCGAACCTGCAGTTAGGTGTGCTCCGTATTTAGCTACCAGACAATCCTACTCACACTTGGGATGGTGTTGGTGCTTGTCAGAAAAAGGCAACCTGCATCAGCGTCGGCCCCTGCGTGGTCCAAGAGAGGAAGCTGGGGGTCTTGGACAGCTGATAAGGATCAATCTAGGAGTTTGTACTCCGGACGGAGCATTTGACACATGTTTTCTAGTATAGATGTGCCAGTTTTGTAACTGCATGGCAGAGGCATCGACACCAGGACAGTACGGTATGAGGTTAGAGCGGCGTGGCTCCCAGCCACCAGCTTTTTTTCCTACTCTCTTTATGTGAATCCCCTGGGTGGTATAATTAGCACCTCGTATATTACGTACGTATACTATTGGTGATTGACAGCATTGCTTTCTGGTTTCATTTTAGATGCTGAATGATGGGGTTATCTGAGACTCATGGCCATGTGTCAAGCAGGGCACCTCTTGACCTCACCCTTACGATTGAACCAAAGAGGGGAAAATGGAGACCAAACAACCACATCCAACGATGGAGCATTTTTTTCTTTAGCCCTTTGTTGGTGTGGGCTTGCAAGAGGAGCACATGCAAAATGGTGCTAGGCCCGCGCCGTCGCGGATGTGGAAAAGAGGCTTGATGTTGATGGATGGTGGCACCAGGCACTGTATCTGGTAAATGCCTCTTTTTTCCATCCAGGCACATGACGGTCAAATCTGGCGAGGGGGATCTGTGTTAAGAAAGAGGGCGCACGCACATGATGCTTGTTTCGAGAGAGAACCTCTGCATATGCATTTTTTTGCATGAACGGGGTGGCAGCTATGAAACGTTGCCTGGTTTGGTGGTTTGAAGAAATTCATGTTAACATGCAAGACATGTCGAAGTTGGTTTAGCTGGGGAGAGGAGAAGCGGAATTGCGTCCCTCTTCACGGTTTTGTGTATATGGATAGCATGAATGATTTACCAGCTGGATTCCCCTTGATGATTTCCTCTTTGATAATAATGGGAGAACGTTCAGGTTTCAAAGACTGAGGTTGATGTGGCTTCAACGATGACCCTCAACTGTTCTTTGTACCTGATGGAACTTGGACCTGTCACAGCGCCTGTAGCGCTTGAGGAGCCCACTAGCGAGGGCTCGGGCACAGCTAGCTGAACATTAGCAGCTGGTGGCGCCGTGGTCTGTCGTCAATAGGTGGCGATTGATCGAATAATCCCTCCCGTCAAAGACGGAGCTGTCTTTGCGCTGAGAGGGCCACTAAAAACTGTCCTTTGCAATCCGGCTAAAGCTGCATCATAGCATCGGGGAGTGATTCTGCTTTCTGCCCAGCATCTGCATCAATCTGCATCGACAGCGCTGTATGTACATACATGCTGCCGGGTATCAGGTACCTGCTGCCTACTGTACCGTCCACTGCCAATCAATCCAATAGTCGCCCCGCCCCAGTCAGACCAGTCAGTTTCATTCTGCCTCCTACACATCACCTCACATCGCCTCGCCTCGCAGCGCATCAAATCACATCGTCGCTGCTCTGCTCCGTATGTACAGCACGTACTGACTGAGTGGGCAACGGCACATCTCTTCCTTTTCCCTTCCTCCTGCTTCGTCCCGCCTCGACGAATCGAATCGCTTCCGCCATGTGCCATCGGTCCATCGTCACCGTGTCACCCCCTGCATCGTGAACCTTGCGATTCTCTTTTCGGAACGAGCCTTGAATCAAGGCTGGAGACCACGGGGGGGCCCAGCTGCTGCTGCTACTGCCAGGCGTCTCACCAACCACCTCGTCGCTCTATTTCCGCTTTTTTTTCCTTCTCTCCAGCTTTGCGCCTTTCATCGTCCTGGGCTTCGTTCTTTGAGCGCCAGATTCCCTTCTTTTGCTTCTCACTCGCTTTCCGCTGCTGCGTCCAATCATCAGCTCATCAGCGTCTCACCCGTCGCCTCAGCACCTGCGCCCGGCCCTTTGTTGGCCAGCTGTACGGCACGACGGCGTGTGTCTTTTTTTTTTCTTTTCTTTTTCTTGCCTGGGCTGTTGACGCAAACTCAGCCCGTTTCCTTTGCTTACACTTTGCTTTGCTTGCTGTTCTCGTTTCAGATTGGCCCTCGTCGTTTTGGGACCCAGCACACTTGTTGCTCGCCTCGCTCCTCCGTCTGGCCATTCACGACCGCACCGCGCTCTCATCTCGATTAGCTGGACTCACCAATTGTATCGCCTGATCAGGTCCAGCACAACCTACTTGTCCATCATCATGCAAAGCGGCCCCTGTCTCAACCACGCCGCCGCCACGTAGTCCGTGAAATATACTACTAGTGGCAGCCTGCGCTTCCTTTTTTTGCTCGCAGCTCCCAGCAACAGTTTTTACGATCGCCACGGTGGCGGCGCCTTCTCAGATGAATCCCACCTCCGTACCTGAGGCTGCGGCGCCGCGCCAGTTCAAGAAGCACCGAGTCTTGCCGCGGCCGCACATCGATCAGCCGCACGATGGCTCTAGGCGCAAACCCAATCTAGCCAGCGCGGCGATGGTGCCCAGAAGCTCGACGCCTCACCCGACCGTGAATCCACAGCCCTTAAAACACCAGCTCAGGAGAATAAACACCGGGCCTGATTTGCCTCCAACTCCGCCCGCGCACTCAAACGCATCCTCCAGCAGCCACTCTGCCGCCGCATCGAGCCCGACGAGCACCGAAAGTAGCGTCAGGCTGCCGAATGTCGTCGCGACTCGACCGCCAGCCACCCCTCCGGACCAGCGCAGCCCCCCGACCCCAGATGTCACCCCGCCGCATCCTGCAAGCCTCGCCAAGAACCCGCGGCCCAGCATAAAGGACCGCATGGCTTCGGGGAGCACAATGGGCACGGAGTCAAGGGCCGAGTCCTTCATCACTGCCCGTGAGGAGGTGACGCCTTCGGAGGACGAAACAGTAGCCGAATGGCCTCGCAGGGTTTCAGCGGCCTCGCATACTACCATCATTCCGTCTGCTAACTCTATTACCACTAATCGTGATGCGGTGCGACCAATAACTCCTTCGGATAGAGCACAAAGAACGCCGACTGGAGATGGAAGACGAGAAGAAGGCGACTCTACGCCAAGAGCGAAGGCAAAAGCTTCTGAATTTGTCGACAGACGGGACGCTGCCCCAGAAACTGGGCCTTCGCAGGATGCCCCCTTGTCGAATGCGGTTATGCCCCAGAAGACCCAGTATCGACGTCGACCCTCGGGAGCCTCGCGGCCAATTTTGCATCATGATCCTGTCGTTGAAGACAAAGTATCCGTTGGGCCTACCGACGCCACGAAAGCTGTGCGCAACATGCAACTCGAAGAGGCAGCACCTGTAGTCTCGTCTTCGAAGAGACCCAATGATGGAAAGCCTGCAAAGTTGGTCCATCCGCAAGTAGAGGCGACGGCAAAACGAGAGCGACCATTAAGCACCTCTAGCCAGTCAACTGTGGTCGAAGTTTTTCTTGTTGATGGCCCCCCTAAAAGGGAGAGAACTCTGCGACACATGCGAAAGCAAAGCACTTTGAGAAATGTTGCTGAAAGCAAGGTAGACACTGGTTCGGTAGCCCGTATGGAAAACGTGAAAGAAAAAGAAGAGGAGGCTCCTAAACCTTCCAAGGTTACACAAAGTCAGCTGGATTCCTATGATCGCGAGAGTTACATCTCAACCGTCACACACTCGACAAACAGGTCCATCTCGAGTAGAACCGCGAGAAGGGAGATTTGGAAGAGTGGTGGTATCCCGGTAGTCATTGTCCCTGAACGACGATCGTCGAGGGGTCCCAAGAGCAGGGAGCCTTCTCTTCGATCGGCATCTAGCAGGCACTCGGACAAGGCAAAGAGCGTCAACTCCGCCCCTGCCCGTGATGTATCGCCATCTGCAAACTCTGGTCCCGTCTTTGATCGCCCTGCTCGTCGGAGTCGAGCGTTTTCCGAATCTGATAGATCTGAAAGGACGATTGACTTCCCCCCGGTAATTCCGCAGCGGTCTTCATCGCTCTCAGCTCCAACCAGTCGCAATGCTTCTAGGCGTGGATCGATAACTGCTAGCAGCGTCAAGGTACACAATACCGAGATCGAACAGCAACTTGACGCTTCTAGGCGTGAATCAATAACTGCTAGCAGCGTCAAGGTGCATAATGCTGAGATCGAACAGCAACTTAATCGCCATTGCAGCCAGGAAGTGCACATCATCTGTCCTAGCACACCATCGCTGTCCCCTCTATCCCCTCTGTCTCCCTTATCCCCCGGGATGCAGGACTTGGAAAGAGAGGACCCGTTTGATACCCTTGGGGTTGATCAGCACGACGATGTACTTTCGGTGAAGAAGATTCCATTGCGGAATACGCCTTTCTCGGTTGCGTCCATGGAGACGTGTGCAACGGCCCCTGAGCTGGTGGAAGCCCTCGCTGTTCAAATGTTCCCTCATCAAAATTCCTCGGTTCTTATGGTCAATCACTCGAACCGGCCGTCAGAGGCAGTGCTGGTGAGGCGCGTTTCCAGCCCTCCCAAATCACTGGTGGCGCATTTGTATGAACAAGCCCCTGTCACTCCTCCCCAGAAGAGATTCTCCTCCCTCGAGGTGGATTCACCTCTGCGCAACCCGCGAGCTCCACCACAACCGCCGAGGTACCCTCCCGCAATCAACTTCATTCCCGCCACACCATCGGGTATGACGCCTGCAGCTGAGCGAGTTATTCTGCAAGGGAACTATTTTGAGTCTTTGAAGGAGAAGCCTCCTCGACGGCCCTCCATCGTCAGAAGAGCTTTCAGCCGCCGCCGCCATTCCATCGATTATGTTTCAACCTCGAGAGGGCCAGGCTTTCTTGCCAGGACCTTTTCTTTGTCACGAAGAACTCGTGATGACAGCGACATCTCTCTATATAGAGACAATGAACAGCCAACTGAAGAGGACAAGCTGCATCCGTTTTGGCGTCCCCAGTGGATCAGCGATGAGGATTCTGAACCTAGGTCCGATGAGGACGAATATAGTGACGATGAGGAAGATTATGACCGGGATGATGAAGTCTATCGATACCCCCCTGTGGACAACCGCCCGCGAAGACCAACAAGGAGCTTTAGCCAAAAGGTGAAGCAGACTTTTTCAATTATGCCATCACAAGAGTATCATGTCGATGACGTGCATGGGCCCCAGCGCCGGACAATCAAACGGACATCAAGTGGCAATCTGCGCATCGTACGCCGCAAAATCAGCGCTGAATCGATTAGACGACGACAGAGTCAGAGCAGAGACCCGAGATCGATTGTTGGTGAGCCTCGTAAACGGTTCTGGCGGAGACGAAGCCTTAGTCGAGGCAGTGTGATGGGTTCACGGCGATTTTCCATTGGGAGCAAGTTGGAAGAAATTCAGAATATTCCGCAAAAGATAAGCGAGAGGCGACGCGAGAAACGATCGCAGAGACTTCGACAGATGATTAGCGGGCCGAAAGAAGTTCGAGACGGCGTTGGTGAAGTAATCAGGCCCGGCAACGGAGCGGTTCAATTCGACCCAGCTGGACGATTTTAAGACTTCTTTTCTTTTTTAAGTGAAGAGTCTTGGTGCTGCTTGCTGGCGTTTTTCTCATGATGCAAGCAATGATGACGACAAAGGACGAATGATGTTTTTTATTTTCTTGAAGACGAAATGATGGGACACGTTAGTAGATGGCCAGCATTTTGCATTTACGATTAATTCTGCAACGATTTGATGATTTGATGCTTTGGACGACTCTGCCTTTGGAGAGATGGAAATGCCACAGTTTGTCCTCTTTTTTTTATCCATTGATAAAAAGACCCTGGAGGGCTTTTTTTCGTTTTGAACTTCGACGTCTCATTTTAATTTGCTCTCGTCAGGGTGTATATTTTGATAAGGGACTCCTCCTTTTTGAGTTACGTTTTTGCTCTTTTTTTTATATATCCTTTTTGCTCCTCTTTTCTTTCTGTCTTTTTTTTGCCATGTTGCTGGCTACTCTATTGGCCTTGCATGAAGAATACGGAATTTAAAGAATGGGGGCGGCTAGATTGCTTTTCGAGGCATCTCATGAACTGGAAACGAATGAAATGTCTTTTCTTTTTCTTCTCATATATCTTGCTTTACGTTTGCTTTTCTTTTTGATGTTTAGCTGTATTATAGAAGACGTTGGGGGCGAGAAATTTGATTGCTACGATGCCATTTTTTTTTCTTCTTTTTGCCGGCGATGATGTTATATGCATTAATGATTTTTGAGAGTGAAACGAGAGAAGGAACTGTTTTTTGAGAATGAAAATGAATGACGCGTGCTTTGGTTCAAAATGTGTTTGCCCAGATATAATGTACGCTTGAATATTGCAAAAGTTGATTTGAACAAAAAATTGTCCTATTGGATGGTTTTTTTCATCCTTTGGTTTACTGAAACTGGTTTATGTGCTGTGAAATGCCAAAAGAGGAAAACGCCCCATGCGCCAAAGATTAACCCATCTCCCACCATACACTCAAATCTCAACTTCAAAAGCAATTCACCTCCGCTCCTATCTCATCACCGCCTATCCTGTCCAGGAGCAGGCGGTCCCCCAGCAGGAAATCCAGGCGGAGGGAACGAATGCTGTCCAGGCGGCGGAACCGGCATGCCCGGCATACCCGGCATACCAGCGAAATTTGGCGGAGGGAAACCAGGGCCTCCGGGTGCTCCAGGAGGCGGGAAGGGAAGGCCGCCGGGTGGAGGAAAGGGGAGGCCGTTGGGGGGGATGGGAGGCATTCCGTTGGGGCCGGGGGGGAAGGGGGGCATGGAGGGCATGCCGCGACCCCCGGGAGGTGCTGGATATTGGGATTAGAATATGTGTGAGAGAAGAAGGGGAGAGGATGAGGACGTACGTGGAAGGCCTTGGGGAAATTGGCCGGGAGGAGCTCCAGGCATACCGGGGAATGGCGGAGGGATGCCTAATAAAATAATCGTGTTAGTTCAATCTTCTGTGCCTTCCAGATTTTCCCTTCTTGCCCTCATCCGTATTGTTTTCGAGACTGTAGACAGAGTGGCGAGACAAGGAAACCAGGGGGGGGGTGTAACATGACATACCGCCGGGGAAGCCAAAGGCCGGAAATCCCTGGCCGGGCTGGTTCTGAAGAAGCATCGGGTTCGCATGGGCCTGGCCCTCGGCAGCGTACGAAGAAGTAATCGAGTCAATAACGGACTGGGCCTTTTCGTGGCCGATTTCTGTATAATTCCATGGCACATGTCAGTGGCGGGATCGGGAGAGATAGAGAGAGAGACGTGAGGTCGGGACGAACGCTGGTAATAGTCTACGACGTTGCGTAGGTGGTTTCGGCCGCTGTTGTGGGCCTTGCGCACCGACATGGAGTCGTGCGTGAGGTAGACATCGCAGTAGTCGCCTGTTGTTGTCGTTGTTAGAAGAGAGGAATCTCATGAGGGAGCGCGTCGCAGAAGATGTTTTGGCTGGCTGGTGGATGGATGGATTTGGACCTACAAAAGACTGTTGAGATGCGTTAGCTTTAATTGATTGAGTCAGTTGGGGTGGGAGAGGGAGAGGGAGAGGGAGAGGGAAACATACACTTGGGCATCGTGATTAGATTATGCTGATCAATGTTGCTTCAGATTGATAACACAAGAAGAATCATACCATCAAGGCAAATGCATGCAGCTGTAGCAAAAGGCTGGGGGCTTGTCCCGAAAAAGAACGGCAAGGCTGCCCCACACGTGACAGCCAAGCTTATCACCCGGGCTGCTGATTGGCTGATGCTCGAAATGTCCCTTTATCGGGCCACCAGCCACAGTAGCCCCAAACGCGACACCTGTACCTTTTGCGGCTGGTGCGAATTAGAGCCAAGGTGGTCAGTCTTGCTTGTCCCCAGTTGCAATTGTAGCTTCAATCCCTAGGCTTTGGATGAACTGGGATTCCAATCAGCACGCCTGTCAAGCCTCGACTATTCAAACAACAGCAGCAGCAGCAGCAGCAGTCGAGATACCCAAATACACAGCAAAACACAGCCCCATGGCGCAATCGGCCCTCTCGCCCATGCGGTGGCTCTGCGGCCTGCTGCTGCTCGTCAGCGCCGTCAACGCCCTCAAGTTCGACCTCGTGGCCCACACCGGCGGCGAGTCCCTCAAGAAGGAGCGCTGCATTCGCAACTTTGTCGGCAGCGACACGTTGGTGGTTGTGACATCGACCGTCGATGGTTACAGGGGAGACGGCATGCTGGTCAACATTCATGTATGTATGGATGGCGGGGGGGAACAAAGAAACCAGGAGAAAGCTAACGAGGTGGAAATACAGGTCCGTGATGCCATTGGCAACGAGTACGGCCGATCCAAGGACGTGGCCGGCGAGTCGAGAATCGTCTTTACTTCTCACGCCGATGCCGCTTTTGACGTGTGCTTTGAAAACCTCATGGTTGGACGTACGTTGCCTCAACTGAACGGCCCCTCCCTCCCTTTTTTTCTCCAAACAACAACCCCCTTCCCCTTAACACTCAATTCGAAAACTACAAAATCAAACATGTTTACTGACATATATCTAAACAGCCAACAAGCCCGTCATCAACCTCCGCACCGTCGAGCTCGACATCGACATTGGCGCCGACGCAAAGGACTGGTCCGCCATCCAGGCCACCGAGAAGCTCAAGCCCGTCGAGGCCGAGCTGCGCCGCATCGAGGAGCTCACCGCCGAGGTCGTCCGCGACATGGACTACCTGCGCCAGCGCGAGCAGAAGCTGCGCGACACCAACGAGAGCACAAACAACCGCGTCAAGTGGTTCGGCGTCGGAACGACCTGGTTGCTCGTTATTCTGTGGGCGTGGCAGATTATGTACCTGAGGGCGTACTTCCGGTCTAAGCACTTGATCTAAAATATCCGAGAGCAAAACAGTACCAATTTATACAAGGGGAGAGAAGGAGGAGGAGAGGGGGGAGAGAGAAAAGGGGAGAGAGGCGGTTATGCTTGTTGGGGGGGCTTTGGAGCGTTACTATTACATTGCGGCCTTGCTGCGTGTTGGCATACGGATACAGAAGGCGGAAAGGGGTGGTGGGTATGCACTGGCGTTTGTTATATCATGATGTATGATCCATCGGGATGAGGAGGATACAAAAAAAGGGAACGTGAGGAGAAACCTTTTCAGCTTTAATAAAAGACAATTTAGATCCATGAATGATGGGTGCTGTCAGCGTACATTTGCGAGTTTGGTGGCTCACAATTGATGTCCTCAGAACGCCAACTACTCAAACTTCTGACTTTTGATCATATTTAATTGATTTCCTTTTATATATAGGGGTTTATTAGATATATCTCAACACTTATATCACTACGTCTCTGGAACTGGATCAACCGCCTATGCTAATCCCAATAGCTGCTCCATTGCCATAATCCTTTGCCTCGCTCATCTACATGCTGAATACTTACATCTTGCCTAACCGTCGCATCAATGGCATTCGAACCTTTAGACATGGAATCAAGTTCACCGGGACCAGGGCCACCATGCAACTCTGATATTCCACCACCAGCCAATTCAGCAGGCAGTTCCACCAGACCACCTGGGCCGGATGTCGTAGCATCCAATTCAGGCTTCCGAAAGGCAGTGCCATTTGGTCCAGAAACCACCAAGCCTTCGTCGCCAGGCAGCTCCGGCTTCGGGGTTTCCAGGTCATCGCCACCGTTGCCGCGTGCATCTTGCCCGAGCCCCTGTCCTGCTTGCAGCAGCTTTCGTCTTCTTCTATACCTATAGATGAAAAAGCACGCCGCCCCTGAAAGGATCACCATCAGGGGGATGACCACTCCGATGGCAATCTTCGCCGCGAGGGGCAGGCCTTGGTTGGGCTTGGAGAGAGGGTTCTCACTAGGAACGGAGGATGCGGGGGCGGATGGAGAAGGAACGGATGAAGTAGGAGCTGAAGATGTCGTGGTACGAGTTGCTGTATGCTCCGATGTAGCTGTATGTACCACCATCACTCTCATAGCAATGGCAAAGTCGGCCACTGTGGGATCCGAGACCGGTGGAAGTATGCCGGTACAAGTTACACCGTCCGTCACGGTAATGGGGCTCGCTGGATTTGATGTGCACAATGAAGCAATAAAAGTATCACAGCCGTAGCCGCTTGTTTTCAGGAACGAAGTCAGTGGATAATCGTAACCAGATATGACTTGTACATGGTCTTGGACTTACGTTGGACAGCATCCTGACACGGTTTCGCCAACATTCAGCAAACTCCATATTACTTCAGAAGCAACATTGTTAGCGTTACTCGCGATGGGATCCGACTGTCCTTTGCTGCGTGTCTGAGCACAGGCGGCCGTGTAGCCCGATGGACAGATTGACGCGGGCGAATAGACACCGACGTATTCCCAATAAGGAGCGGTATCCCAATCTTTGTTGTAAAAAGACGCGAAACCAGACGGAAAGCATGATTTGATGACAGAGACGCCATCAGAATCGGGCGCGTTCGACGACGATGGGTTGTTGCAAAAGAGAGTGGCGGCGATGTTCTGACCAACTGTGCTATCTTCAACGAACTGAAGACCCGTACAGTCGGTTGGCGGAGTAAAGGTTGTCGTCAGAGGGCCAAGATTCACGCGGAGATTAGTTACATTTCGTACTGCCATGGTTGGTAGCAGAGAGGGAGAGGGTCCGTATTTCGATCCCCCCCCAAGCCCAAGAGCTCCGAGAGACAAACAAGCCTTTATCAGAAGCGGATCAAAGTGCGGTTTAAGCAGTGTAATTCGCTCAATAGCTGCCATGCCGCATCTGATGTACACAGATCGCCATGAGAGACGAGAGGCTGGGCTTCCTCGGGCGAGCGGGGACAAAGAAAGATTCAGCCTTGCTTTGGTCTTTTCGGCTTAACCCCCTCATTTCCATATTGCTTCTAGCTATTGGTTGCAGGCTGTTGGTTGTTGGGTCGGCAGCACATCTGCATCTCAAAGAGGAAGGCTGCATGCCCTCCATCGTTTCATCCGTCCCGAGAGGGCAGAGAAATACCAAAAAGCACACCGGCAATATCTTCCAGAACACGGGGAAGAAAGCGGCGGTGGAAAGTATTTCTTCAACGCGGGAGAGAAAGCGATAAGCGACGAGGGAACAAGTTTTCTAGAACAGGGGGAAGAGAGCGGCGGAGGCATATTTTCAGAACGTGTGGGAGGAGAGCGACGGAAGAGAGCGACGGAGAATATCTTCCGAAAGCGCGGCAAACCAAAAATGGCAGACAAGTAAACCAGGTCAACTACCAGTCTCATTCCAAAAGGGGGAGAAGAGGAAGACTAGATACACGCTCTGCTCTGTATTGTCCCTATCCCTCCTCACCTCATCCAGCTTTTCCTCCTTCGCTATCCACCAGCCAAGGCTCAGCACTTGCTTTCATCCCCCCTTTCTGCCAATCAAATTGGTATATAATTCCCAACCCCAATTGCAACCCCAAAAAAACACACAGCCCACCAGTCTAACAAGCTTTGCTTTGTGAGAGAGAAGAAGTGCAAAACCAAAAGTATGGATTTCATTCAAGCAAACGGTAAACCAATCCCCCAATCAAAAAGTTGAACCCAAACCACCCCACCAAACGGAGGAAAGAAAGAGAAAAAGGAGGGCGGAATGAAAAAATCCATCAAATCAACCCGAGCGCCGTGCCGCCTCGTCTCGTCATCAGTATGTCTCATGAAAAAAAAAATGAAAATGGGAAACTAAAATAATCAAGGCACAAGTCCATGTTGCAGGTCCTTTTGTACAAGGAGTTGGCGAAAAAGGGAGAGAGAGAGAGAGGAGGGGTATCATGAATGAAGGAAAGCCTTTATGAAAATGCCAAGAAAAGCGTAAGGGAGAAAAACGATAAGGGGACAAGTCTTCTTTTTCCAACTTCCACAAATCATCAACCCCCTCCTTCGGGCAATATCAAGCTTAAGCTTCTCAACACCTCCATTATCGGCATTTCTTTGGTCCCCGCCCTCTTCCTCTCCTTTTCTTCTCGCTCCCGTAGTCTCACGGCGCTTAGGCTCAGTACTCGGTCGGCCTCCGTGCCCGCGACCTTGACCCGTTGTTCCAGTTTATGAACATTGTCTGCTAATTGATCCACTTCAAATTCGAGAGACGATTGGATGTTCCGTAGCCGTGCTTGTGTCTGTGATCGTATGCTTGCAAATGAATTGGTTTCATCGACGAGAAAGCCCCTTATTTTGCCTTCATCGGGGTCCAACAAGTCGAAATCGGGTAATGTGATTGTTTCCGCTTCCTTTTCTTTTGGTGTGAATAGAGGGGGCTGCTCAGGCGGTGGTTTTCGTATTGCTAGCCACGCCTTCTTTTCTTCTTGCAATCTAAAGTCGTGGTTAGTTGGCATCTATGTTGAGAGCTTCACCCAAACGCGACTTGCCTCTTGATTCTCGCCTGCAACGTTGCCAGTTTCTCGTCCAGCTCGATGTTGCGGGGATTTGGCCTTAGTATGACTGGTGCTTTAGGTGTTTTGTCTTCTCTGTTGAACCAGTCTGAAAAGTCGGATCTTGACGCAAAGTCTTTGAGCAGCTGGTCTTGAATCGCACGGGCTAGTAACAAACCAGTTAGCAAAATGGGAATATCATCATAAACACTGGTTTTTTTTTCAAACCAGAGGGGAAAGTTCTTACCTCCTAACACTGCTCCAGAGTTCAAGGTACCGCGCGGCTTCTCCGACAGCGCTCGTTCACCGCACCATATCAGCAGCTGCTTCATCCTCCGCGGTTCCAGTAAATCCGCCTCGATGTGCTTGTAAAATGCAGACGTGCTCACTTCGCGATGAGGAATAGCCGTCTGCCCGCTCTCGATTAATGAGCTCGCTCTGCGTCCACGAGATCCTAGACTGCTTCTCCGGCTGCCGTTTCCTCCTTTCTTTCGCATTTCTTTATTACGGTTGATGATGGGTGTATCGCTCATGGGGAGCGCGATCTTGGTTGGTCGTTCCGCCGTCTCCTCTACTATTGACATGTCCTCTTCCTCCTCCTGTGTCACCGGTGGCGGCGCCTTGGATTTTGACGCCTTCTTGCTACGGCTCTGGCTGGTTGAAGAGTCATTAGTCCGCGGCGGAGGCTGCTGCTCCTCCTCTAGTGCTGCATCTTCGTTTGATACTCGCGAGCTCTTCCTCGTTCCCCTCTTTGAAGTCTTGGCGGGTGGCTCGTCCTGTACCGCGTCACTCGACGCCTTTCGCCTTGATGAAGAAGTCTTTTTCGTCGATTTCCGGGCCGGCTCCGCCGTAATCAGCTCCACGTCCTCATCGCCGCCAATCGACTCCCTCACCGCCCGCTCCCTCGCCGCTACGGCCGCCGCAGATGGCCTTCCCCTCGATTTCCTCACGGGAAGATTTACGGGCTGCGACTCCTCGGCGGTCTTTGCCTTTTTTGATTTCCGCACAAACTGAAAATCGTCGTCCTGTTCATAGTCGGCGGCTGTTTTTTTCCTCGTCAGCATCAGTCTCTCGTCTTCCTCCGTATCCCCGTGTCTCTGGGTCATGGGGCCAACGAACCCGGCTGGCGCTTTGATCGGCGCACTGGCTGGTCGCTCATGCTAAGAAGTTCCAGCGGCTGTCGAAGGCTAATGATTGTCGTCATGGATGGCTTCTGCGGAAGCTCCTCTGAATGGATCGCATGAGAGAGTAAAAGGGTGCCGTCTCGAGGCGGGGGGATTTCGTGCCAGACTCCGGCGGTGGAAAAAGAGATGTTGCCGTCGAGTAACTAGCTGCAGAAAAGATGTCGTCGTCGAGCAACCGGCTGTGGAAAAGATGTCGTCGTCGAGTAATATGTCGCGTGTGCCTTTTCGGGGGGTCGAAATAGAGGCCCAGCTTCCTCAGCCTTGTCGCGTCAAATGCCTGCGCGCGTTTCGCCCGTCCAGCGCATCAAAGCCGCGAGCGCAATCGCACGCAAAGATTCCGTCGAAGCGGTTCCGAAAAACCTGCCAGGGTCCAGCTGTTTGTCGATGAATGCGCATGCGCTGCTGCTACTCGCCGGGGTTGAGAAGTCGAGTCTGTTTCGTCCGGGGAGACCGCCAAAGTGTTCCTTCTTTGCCTGGTTGTGTTTACTTTCGGGACCATGAGCGAAGAGGTATGGTTTTCCAAGACATGGCGCTAATCCGGTTTGGGCCATTCACTACCCCACCCCTCCGGTCTCAGCAGTGCGGCATCTGATTGGCTAATGGAGCTAGCAACATGGTATATAACAGCTGTCAAAATAACAGCTGTCAACTAAAAACCTACATCATCTTCACTCAATCTCAACTACCAGCTGACAACAACAGACTTGACTGTACTCGTATTGATAATTGATGTCAAGTGCAAAGAAGACCGAAACCACTTCAGGGGCTCTGCAGCGTTCCTGCTGAGACGCTGCATATGAGCAATCGGAAGAGTCACTGAAGTGCACAAGAAGACCGAAATCACTTCAGTGAATCTTCGGATTGTTCATATGCACCGTCTCAGCAGGAACGCTGCAGAGCGACAAAGGCAAAGCCCTGTAATCCATGGTGGGCAGACTCAACCAACATTGATGCGATCGAGCGGTTGACTTCATCTGCCGCATTCGACATAGCTTTGAAAGAGAGGATAAACCAGCTTGCAACGAGTCGAAACGAGGGATATCATCTGTAACGGCAAACAAGCACAACACACATCATTCATGCATTGACTAGCTAGCTGTAAAACCAAGTAATCATATAGCTGCCCGTTTTTTCTCTAGCTACAGAGTACCTGCAATTCAAACCGTGAAACACCAAGTACATCATCCCCTTGAAGAGTACCAGACCACCCAAAACGCCTTCAAACTCTGCATGATTTCCTTCCAAGTCCAACACCTTTTCATGTGTGTATACCTTGCCTTGCCACTATTTACGTACATTGTAAAGTAATACCGGGGAAGAGAGAAGTGTGAAGAGAAGATCCGGGGGGTGGAATATTCCCGGAAAGAAATGGTCAAGGCACCGCCTACAACCACAAGTGGTGTGGAAAAGGGCCGGAAAAAAAAGAAGAAAAAAAAAAAAAGACACGTCCTCGAAATGCCTGTCCGGCAACCCAGCCGAAACATGAATTTCCCTCCACCAAATTCGTTCGCCTTTGACCCCCTTTTATTATACAAGGGAAATGTGTACTGTATGCGTTCCGTTCCGTTCAGCTGTGGACCGCGTATATGATGCCATGCGCTTATGGGTGAGGTGAAGAATGATCACCTTGTCGCTCTTATTGCGGTTCGCGTGGCGGCGTATAATGGAATACATCATCCTAAGAAAAACGCCGCTGAACGCCTTGGCCAGCCATGACTTGCTGGCCAGGCATCGGGGCTGCCATGCCATAAGGGTTCATCTGAGGGTTGAAAGGCTCAACAACCTGTGACATGAAGGCTCCGTGAAGGCCTTGCTGCTGAGTAACAGGGCAGTCTTTGTGAGCAAGCAGGAGAGTCTTGAGGTTGACAACTTCCTCACGAAGCTGAGTAATCTGTTGAGTCAAGGCGTCATTCTCACTGCTAAACATCTCAACCTTGGTCTGCAAGTTTGCAAGCCATTGTTTCTTTCGCTGGCGACACTTGAGAGCAGCAACACTAACGGGTTCTGTTAGCATATTGTCGATGAAATCAAGAGCCGATGATGGCAAGATGTAATACGTACCGATTGCGCTCTAAAAAGTTTTTACGTTTCTCCTCGTCCGTCATCTTAGACTTTCCATTTCCGTTGTCGTCAAACTTATCCATATCGTCATCAGAATGTTCATCCTCGTCACCGTTGCTGCTAGCTGCGCCGCTGTTCGCCTTGGATTTCTTTGCAGGCGGCGCTTTGGCAGGTGCCTCGTCGGCTTTCCTCCTGCCGTTGGTAACTGTGGTGTTCTTCTTGCCCTTGGCTCGTGTCTGGGGCTTCTGGTCGCTTTCGTCCGACCCGTTGCTCATCTCGCTGACGCCTCGTCGCGGATCTACCTTGATGGAGGCCATGGGAGGTGACGTGTTCATGCTTGGTGGGATCACTGGGGCCGGGTGGGCGTGCGCAGTGGGTGCCGATGTCACGGTGAACTGAGGTGTAGGTTGAGTTCCGTTCCTCCCCTGAGCGAGCATATAAAGGCCGTTGGCAGCGTCGTTGTCGTGAGGGTCGAAGGGACCGGATGCGGGTTTAGCTTCGACTTTGGGAATGACAGGGACCGAGGTCATGTCTTGGGGTTGGGATGTGACGGGCTGGGGCTGTGGTGCCGATGGTTGGACTCGAGACAGGCCGTTGGCTTGTTCACGCTTTGCGGCAGCGCTCAGGGCCGTTCGATGGAAGTCGATGGTGCTGGGAGTGGCGCCGCCGCTGGCCAGCTGTGCGAAAAGAGCAGAGTTGGGACTTGGAGCCGGGAACATGGACCCGCTCCCGCCCGGTGTCAGTCCGGTGCGCAGAGAAGACTCGTTTGGCGTAGGGAAGCCGCCACGGAGGTGATGCGTGTCGCCGAAGTAATCAGTAGGGCCTGAAAGCATTGCTGGGCTGAGCGGGCCGGTCCGCAAAGAGCCTCCACCCCAGTTAAAGGGAGTCGCGTTGCTACCAGGCAGCAGAGAAGATGGAGACGTCAATGCTGCGACGCTGGGCAGTTTGGTTCCTCCAGGCGTTTCTGGGCCACCTCCCCCAAACGACTGTTCAAACGGATTGGGCTCCAGGCTGAGGGAGCCTCCGGTAACCTGAGGCGCGAAGTATTCGGGGGTATTTGTTCCTTGTTGGGATTGTCCTGGTCGAGGCGGCGGTGCAAGCGGCTTGGTCGCCGGAGCATTAGACGCAATGTCCGACTTGGTAAGAGAGTCGATCTTGGCACTGGCGATGGAACCTGTTGAAGCAGAATGATTGGTAAGTCGACGGTCGGCGACAAGAGGTGACAGTGACGGCGACGGTAAGGGCAAGGCAAGGGTAGAGGCAATTGCAATGACAAAGGCAAGGTCATTCAATGGCAAGAGAAGAAGACAGTAACGATGACGACAATGACGATGATGGAGATTGCTGGAGGTGATTGATGGTGATGGTGATGGTGGTGATGCTGGGCGGACAACAGACAATTGAGTTCGGTGACGACGTAGGTCGCACTTGGTCCGAGCAGGTGGTAGCGATGACGAAGGTGTAGGAGCAGCGAGTGCAAGGAGAAGGTATGACGATGCAGGAACCGCAAAGGGGAAGAGGAGAAGAAGGCTTACCTTGCCGTGTTGGGGATGATTGCTTAGGGGACTTGGACTCGGTTATGTTGGTCACAGTCGTCCCCATGATGACGATGAATTATATCGCAGACAGTGCAAAGGGAGGGGAAGCAAAAAAGGCTACCGTTTATGTGGGGGAAACGCAAAACAATTGCAGACAGAGCTCTTGGGATCTAGACCGGGCAAAGAAAGAAGAAGAGACCAATCTGGATGATGAGGTCAGAGGCAGGAGTAGCGTGGAGGCAGAATCGAGGCGGTGGATAGATTGGGGCGTTGTTGCGTTGCGATGGCGCGTGCTGTCAACTCTTTTTTTTTTTTTTTAACCCTTCTGCTCTCGAGTTAAACAAACTCTCTGTGCAGTAGGTTTTTGGCTCTTTTGTTTTTTGGGGGCGTTTTTTTCCCTCCGTAGACTAGGAGTTTTGGCACCCGAACAACAAGGCTTGGCCCGGTTAAAAAAAATTAAAAAATAAGAGAGACCAATTCGAGCAGGCGTCGAAGGCTCTCCCCGATTAGACCTGCAAATCACGGGAATTAAAAACTGAAGATGATATTCGCTTCCCCGTGAATCGAGGCGCCAAAACGCTGGCACAGAAGCAGAAGCTATGCTTGCGGCGGGGGTGCGGGAGGCTGCTTGTGAAGTGCTGTAACTGAGGGTGATGAAGAGTGCACGATGGAGGAAGGAAGACGTCAGAGATGACGTTGTGAAAAAAACGAAGGCGCAGGAAAAAGAAGGCGGGCGGCGGCGGCTCTGACCCTTCTGGGGGTCTCTTGCTGGCTGGGCTGCTTTTGGGCGCCTGTGAGTGGCCACGAGCGCTACCAGCCCAGGGTGCGATGAATTATGGAGCCGCAGAGACTTCGCTGACAAACCCTGGCCGCCTCCGCACTGTGCGGGACGCTGGTGCGCATCTCGCGATTGGGAAAACGGGTGGTGTGGACCGTGCGGATGCGCCGCCATCGTACACCGTATACTTGCTATCGAGACCGGCGAGTTGTCGAATGGGATCAAATGATTGACTGAGACGTTGCGGCATGTACAGTTGCTTTCTCGTCTTGTCGGTACTGTACGAGTATGTGCTTCATGCATGCCTGCCTGCGAGGCGAGTATTAGTGTAGACGGTAGCACCACTTTGAAAAGTCTCCAGACGGAAAAGCGAGGCCAGATTCAGCCAATCGAGGCAGGGCACCTCATACTGAGTACGAGTTACAGCACAGTACAGTTTTCGCACGGGCATCTGGATGTGGCGAGCTCAGGGGTCCAGGATGAATGCGGCAGCAGTACATTAGCCACGCGTTCAGAAGAGTGTTTTCTCCTCATATCAGCACCAGCACCACAAAAAAGAAGAAACAAGGGGGTAGTCAAAACGGCTTCAAAAAGCCTCTTTGCTTCAGGTTGTTCGTGTTCTCCCGGATTAGTCAATTGCTGCACGTCTGGCTTGCCTCCGCAAAGGAAGCAAAAAGTCCAGACGAAAAAATGGAAGACATCAAGGGACGGCGAGCTCGCACTGTATGGGCTCAGAGGATGCCCGGGGGTTGCTTTAGCGTGCCACTGGAAATGCAGCTGCGAGAGAGATGCAGTGAAGAAGTAAAAAAGAGGTGGGGCGCTGCAGGCATGGGTCTCGTATGTACAGTATTTCGGGCTCGTACCCAATGCTGGAGATGACGCTCCTCTTGTGCGAGAGACTCGGTGGACGTGATGGCTCTGGGAGCTCCCGGGCAGCGATTGAGCCTCTCTGTGTGCGGCGGGGGAATGTAGGCAGCCAAGGTAGCGTATGCGATGTTGTATTAAGGCCGGGACCTGGATTTGCAGCTGCGGCGTGAATTGCAGTACACTACAATTACCATACTCGCTAATCTGCCACCCACGAGGCCCATTCGTCGCTAAAGTCAACCATACTCGCATCCATCCCATATCAAAAGTCAGTTCAGTATGGAGTACTCGTCCGTGTTGCTTCACTTCTGCCGACATTCGCCTCACCGACTCAGCGAACAAATCTCCTAGCACGCAACTGTTATTTAAGAATCAAGACTGTACTGTATATTACTGGGTGAGGGCTCTACACACACCAAAAACCACCTCCCAGATTGCGGCACGTCTAATGCATCCGCTCGCTGTTGGCCTCTGCACAAAGACTACCTGATCTTAGGCTAGCCAACGGCCAAAAAAAGAGCCGTATCCATCCCGGTGTACGAGCAGAGGTAGACCATTTGACTTTTTTCTTTTCAACGTGGTCTTTGCTCACCACGTATTACTCGTATGCCGGTACCGTACTGTAGCAGTTGGGAGCATTGTCGAGTTGCAGCTTCATTACGTCACAGGTCTCAACTCTCTTCTTCTCCCAAGACATTGTATCGTACTGTATCCATACCATATGGAACATGGAACAAGACACACAACGCTCGCTGGCTCGCAAATGGATGCGTCTTCCCACTTGCCCGATTAGGCCCACGCAACAATCCATCCAATTCAATGCCCGACCAGATTTGTTTTTATGCAAACTCCGAAGCCAAGCAACCAGCAACCAAGCACCCAGCAATCCTCCCCCAAAACCACTCCAGCGAACCACAGCAGCCCGATGAGGCCAAACGGAGCAAAAACTCGCACACAGTGTAAGAGACGACCCCCTGAAATGTCCCGCCCGTCCCCACATCGTACCATCGTCCGTGACACTGTGCCGCGACTTTTTTTGGCCGTCCCCGGCCTGGCTAATTGGTGAGGCGCCATATGATCTGCCCGTGACGTCAGCATGAAATGTGGAAAAGAGGAAAAAAAAAAGAAGGGAAGAAAGAAAATATCCAGCGGAATAATGGCCCAAAGCAAAGGAGACCCAGGCTCGCTCCCTTGTAGGCTATCGGGCCAATGCTGGGCCTATCTGCTGGGCCTTGGCTGCTGCTGCAACGGTTGATGCCCTCCCCATTGGGTGCCCAAACAAAACAAACTTGTTCCTATTTTCCTTGGTCTTGGTCTTGGTCTTGGTCTTTCAATAAGGATAAGGCTCTGCTTGCTTCTGCTAGCCGTTCAAGCTGTTTCTCGCTTCGGCGCCACGTCTCCACCGCTCCGGCCAAGCTATGACGCACTTCCGTCAAGCATCGTGAAACACCGTCCCGGACTGTAACTGTAGCTCTGTAGGAAGTACATGCGTAGGATCTGGGAGTATCAAACCAGCGACACGCGACAGCTTCGTGTGACATTCTTATTATCATTATCATTATCACTATTATTGAACAAGATGAATCTATATTGCTCCCAACAGCGGCGACAAGGCCCTTCTCTTGCTCCCATCCAAAAAGTCGCGTTACAAAAGGTGGAGACGTGGCATAAGCTTCAGCCAGCCCGAGAGACGAAACGATACCAGAGACAAGGCCAGGCAAGTCAACAAAACGTCCGAAACTTTAAAAATAAAACGTCAACTGAAAACAGCTTACAGCTTGATTCAGTTTCTACAAGCTTCTTTGTTCCCAGACAAGCTTCAATATCTCCGAGAATGTCTTGAACAAAGGGGAGGAGGAGGCAAGAGGGTCTCACTCAAATCGGCGATCCTCGCCCATCCCTTTGCAACCACGAACCCCCCCATGGCGTCCCTAATTCCGAAGCACCAAAAACAAAAAGGATCGAGATCTTGGCTAGTTCTTTTTGTTTACAGCTTCCTTAGGCTTGGGGGGCTTGGGCTATTTTGGATACTGTGCCTGATGCTCGTGATGACACGATGATTACTCCTCTTGCTATTTTCGCCTCTGAAAAAGCAACAAGAGAATGATCGGCGGTTATGCTTATACATACATATTCCTCTAAGCACGATTTCAGGTGAGTCGAAAACATGATGGACTGCTCCTCCAACGTTTTGCCATCCCGGATTCTGCGAGCAACCGGACCAAAAAGGGTTTAAGGGGTAGCGAAAGGATGCCTGAAGGACTTGCCCGGCGTGGCCCCCCATTCAGCTGGCGCCCGTCCCGGCTATCTGCAGATGAAAAAGGTTCCATCATGGAATCCTGTTTGATACCGTAAAGGACGAAATGATGCAATCCTTCCGTTATCGAAAAACAACAAACGGTCGGGCTGAGAGGATTTGGTCTCATGGCCCGCCGATCATGAGCAGCTTGCTATGTCACTGTGCTTGAATTTGGGCATCTGAAGGGCTGCTGGGCTGGAAATGGCGTTGGGAGATCTGCGTTTTGGCTGTAGAACGGAGATGAAGTTTGTGAATCAGTAGATCTCTGGGGAAGTAACTTTGCTGCTTTGATGCTCCCAACTTGTGAGTTGGGTCGTGTGGTCTCTGAGTGTGACTGTACCATTCGGGACCACATCTCCACAACGGGCCTCTGTTTTCGAGTAACTATGCTCAAAGTACGCACTTGATTCTTAATCAGAGCACTCGACAACCTTATTACGACTCTGTGGGTGAATCAAAGATCAAACCGCAGCATTTTCCTTCGTTGCTCCAGGGTAGGTTGTTTACCCCTGAGTTGACCGAGATGAACGCTGCAACATGTTTTGTTTCCCACACGATATTTTACGCACGAACCTATGCGTCCCGGGGAAAAAAAAGAATAATACAGGCGAGGCACACGTATCTATAGATATAATTTGATGCTACTGGGCAACAGCGTGCGGCATTGATGAGCACCGAGATAGTATCACCACTGAAGAGCCCCCATCATCACCACGTCTTCAACACTTCAGAACCAAATATACATCTATTCTAGAAGAATAATACATGCTAATTATTACAATCATTGCCAAACATTTATCCTCCCGGATGATTCAAACGTATTCAAAAATAGCCGATCTATACACAGCGCCAAACAATCTACAACTTCGCCTCACTCTTCGCCTCGCCATCAAACCTCCTCAGCTTATACCCATGCCTCGGCGCATGAACCCTCACACTCTCCCCCTTTTCCGTCTTCACTTCAATCACAATCTCGTCCTTATCCAAACTCACCAGCCTCCCCACATCTTTATGCCCCTTCCCCGTGTCCGTCGGCGAAATCACAACCATGACACCCTTCTTCAACCCCTCCGCCACCGCCAACGCATCTACCTCATCCACAACTCCCTCCTCCTCATGCCACGATGAGCTCTCAATAATCCTCGCGGCTTCCTCGCCGTCCAACGTCTTAGGCTCCTCCATCTTCTTCTTTGCCGCCGTAACCGCCTCCTGGAAGCGCTTAATCCACGCGTAAACCCGCGGATACTTGTCCGCCGAAAACCCTTCCTTTGGCAACGCCCCAGGAATGCCCGATATCCAGTGAAACATCCAAACACCTTCAATGTCCGCCAGGCTCGGCTTCTCCGTCTTCAAGATCCACTCTCGCCCGTCCGCCAACATGGTCGTCTCCAGCAGCTCAAACGCCGCAGCAACCTCCCCCAGCGCTTCGGGCCGCACTTTCTTCAACGCCTCTACGCTCATCGGTGCCCCCATGTAATCGCTTCTGTCCTTGAAATACTTTGGATCCTTGAGGAATGGCAGTTCTGGCGGAAGTAGCTTGACGCTTTGCTGAAAGATGCCGCTGTCAATGACAAAAGCCGAAAGTAACCGCTCAATGCCTTTCTGATCTGCTGTGCTTGCTCCTAGACGAGGCAGCTCTGGATACATTGCCTCTAGCTTGGGAAGTTGAAGGCGAGTGTCAAGGTAAATATCCCTTCCAATAGACAAGATTGGGATGCGACGGTACGCCAGTCCGAGACGGGAGACATCCGGCCGTGGCAATACGCCAGGCTGGAGCTGAAGTCAGTATCCCATGTCAGCACTTTTACTTCTTTGAATAGGTTCATTTCAGGGTAATTGGCTGGAGACTATGTAAAAATGCAACTTACACATTGCTTATAGGGAATACCTCGTAGAGCTAGGTACCACACAGCGCGCCTTGCATAAGGCGAGATTTTGTAATGATAAAGTATAATTTCCCCGGCAGCCATGTTCACAAAACGTTGTAGGAAGTTTGATCCGTAACAGTTTCACTGGATTGTATAAAGAGTAAAGAGTCTGTTTCGCGGGTTGTTGACTCGTCGTCTGCTTGCGACTCGGGGAGTTTATGTCTACGCCCAGCCTCGGCTTATCGAGGTGGGGTAGCCGATGTGGAATGAATCGGGAACCGGACACACGGACATGTTACGTGGGAACTTCCGCTCGCATGACCTCCAGGACTCTGTGTTCTGAATCAGCTTTTATTAGGGATAGCACAATATATACCTTGGAGTGATAAACTATTATGCCTCCCATGATCCCATATTGCCCTAAGTTCCCCTATATAACCCGGGATGTAGCCACATCCCTAACCGACGACGCAGTAAATGACCCCATTAAGGGGCAACTATAACTCAAATGGAAAAAAAAAAAAAAAAGCAACGGTGTGTCGAGTCAGATATTCTTCTGGACTGCTGGCAATGGCAATGGGCTACCAGTCTCCGCCTCCGCCGCCATCTGCCTCACCATAGCCATCATCAGGCTGCTGTGGCTGCTCCTCAGCCTCGCCGCCGTATGCTTGGCCTTCATAGGCGTCCGAGTCCTTAGGAGGCATCTTGCACCTGACCTTGGTGTGTCCAAATTGCTCACAGTTAGAGCACTGGACCTTGGACCCTGTGATGTATTTGTTAGCTACAATGGTACCAATGCCTCGCCACGAAACTTACAATCTCTCGGCTTTGGGCACTCCTTGCTGAAGTGACCGGTCTCATCGCAGTTGCGGCACACCACGCTGTCCATATTCTTTGGTTGATCACAGTCCTTCGATATGTGACCCTCTTGGCCGCAGTTGCGGCACGCCCTACTTCCTCCGTCAGGACAGTCTTTGGCGAAGTGGCCAGCTAAACAACAGTCAGTTATTGTACCATCATACAGATGGATCCGACGTACTCTTGTTGCACTTTCGGCATTCAACATTGTCCATATTGGGAGGCTCTTCGCACTCCTTAGCGTTGTGTCCAGATTTTCTATAACATTGTCAGCGTTCGGATCAGCATACGTTGGAACTATAAACGCAGACTCACCCGCAGTTCTTGCAAGCAAACTTATCCACACGCGGCTCGGGACCTAGAGGGCTAGTTAGGAGGAAGGAGGAATGGTTACTGGGCGACACTGCGACTCACAGTCTCTCAAACGGTGGCCCTCGGCGTTGCAGTTGTAGCAAGAGATCTTAGGCTTCTCTGCATTGTGCTCAACCTTCTCCTGGGAGCAGCCCTTGGAAGTATGGCCGAGCTCGCCACAGTTGTAGCACTTTGGGACACCTCTGTCTACCACCACACCTGCGTCATCCAAGCGAGATAAAATCTCGTCAATGCCATCTGGCCAGGCATTGATCTCGCGAGGTCTCTCCGGCTTGTCGGAAAATCTCACTGAGACGCTATACTTCTTGTCGATGTTACCTTGAAGGTCCATGTTGGTGAAGGTATCAATCAACTCTCTCTGAGTGGAGATGAGCCAAATCTTGACATTTTCCTCAATCAGGCGCTCTTGAATTTGGCGATAAGTGACCTCTCCTGCTAGAGCTTTGACGTATTCCTCAATCGCTTCCTTGGCATCGTCGACATCTCTCTCACGGGCCGCTTGCTTGAGCTTGTCCCAGGCAGCGTCAGGCGTAGTGTCGGCGACGTGGTCACGATTGACCTTGCGAGCATTCTCACAATTGTTTCGGAAGTGACCTGTTGCCATTAGTAAATGTCATTGCCATCTCACAAGAGCAACTCATCAGACATACCTTCTTGGCCGCAGTTGGAGCAGGCCATGGGAGGCGCTTCTGGGCAGTCCTTTCGCAGGTGGCCTTCCTTCTTGCAATAACGGCAAGTCTGCTCTCCAGCGTTGGGACATTCAGCTCGTCTGTGACTGTAAGATAATGGGTTAGCAGTGTGCCTAACGAAGGAATGTGGAACCAAGTTACCCTTCTTGACCGCAGCCGAAACATTTGTCGTTTCCGTACCCTCCAGATGCTCCAGCATCATCGCCACCGCTGTTGTAGTTGTCGTCGTTGGAATATCCAACATTGTCGGCTGGGTGGCCCGAGTCTTGACCCCAGGTATCTCCTCCAGCATTTCCCTTGTCAGGGAAGGAATGATCGGCTGGAGCTGCCCAGCCACCATCCGCAACTCCGGAACCCCAGTCTCCCATCTTTGGCAAGTGTTGGATGGGATACGATGAAGTGGCAACCGAAACTCTTTATAGAGGTTAGAGAAGCAAATAATCAGATAAGGAGGATGAAAGGTGAGAGTATGTTCTTTGAGAAAGTGGAACTGGAGAGTGAAAAGATGACTGGGCAAAGTGGTGAAAGGCTGAGAAAAGAGTGTGAGGCAAGCCATTCAACGTCTCCATGTGGATGAAGACGAACATAGGCAACAGGGAAAATCATCCATGGGAGGGTGGGCAATCTGAAGGAATGAAGCAGAGATAGGGAGCTGAAGAAGGCGAGCTGCAAAAAAGAAAGGATATTGGATGAGCATACCTGAGATCTGGTTTCAGAAACACGAGATCAAAGTCGCGTTCAGTCAAATGGAACAGACTGCTGCCTCCTACGTGCACTGTTGACGAGTTAGTCGAGATGCTGGATATTCTTCGAAGCTAGATGCTTCAGCTGGTTACTCACAGGCTTTGATGTAGCTGGCGCAAAACCTGCAGCTACCCTCAAAGTTGAAGACGTGCAGAAAGCTGAGGAGGTGAGGAAGAAAGAAGAAGAAGAGGGGGGAGAAGTTTGGCAGTGCGCAGGGAAGAAGGCAGCCGGCAGCTGGCAGGCTAAGGCGGTGCGCAGGGCGGCAGAATGGGAGCAAGTTATTCCACTCCAGCTCCTTCCCTCCTCGCCTTTTAAAGAGCAGCTGGCAACCTATCTTATCAGAGGGAAGTGCTTCCCTTAGGCAGCCACCTGGCAGTGGCAGAGTCCTCGCTTAATGGAATTGCCTGTAGGGAGCAGCTATAGGGGAGCTTGATAGCTTTGTCTCGGGGAGGTGAACCGCCTGATAACGAGGCTTGATACATGCCAACACCCTTTAACTTGATGCATGAGTTGGTTGGATTCATGGAAAGACGGCTTTGTGCATAAGATCGCTGTTGCTGTTATATTACTTTGCTGTATCTGCTATCGTCCTCCGTTCAAACATGTTGTGTGCCACAGGTAGATGCATGTGGAAAAGCTTATTTGCTATAGTGCTGCTACAATCGGATGATGTTATATCAAGAATTCAATTACAGCTACCTGTGTGTTTTCTCTTCCACGTTGATACGGGAAGAAGCTTTTGCAATAACCGATTCCCAAAATGCATAGCGGCAGTATTGCACACTCTTACGATAGATCCTTGGCCAAGATCATGGCTTCTGATAAAGATACTACTAGTGATTTCTGAGAAAGACTGTTTCCACTTTTCGTTTACTATCTCTCTTCCAAGGTTGTGAATTTAATTACTTCTGTACTGAGAACATAACTTGGTGAATTCACCTGCCTACTCAACAGTTGGAAGAATAAAGCATAGCCGATTCTGGGGAACGATCACTCGCTAGGTAGATTGCAATTTCTCACGAATGAGAACACCCTGAGGACATATCGCACAACTGAACCGTAATTTTGCTCTTGATAGCGTAACAGAGAGCAGAACGCAAACGAGCAAGCCCGTATCTACTGTGATTCTACATTCATTGCGACCTTCACAGTAGATTAGTCCAAGTCGTATGTATGTTTAAAGTGCAGCGGCTATTAAAATGTACAAGAGCGTGAGACTAGAACAAACGTGGAACGCATTGAACATTCCTCCTTGTATATGGAGGTGATTTTTGACAATAAATGCTACAGTTATAGAGAAGTACCTACCTAGGTGAAAGCACACCAATTTAATCCACTGACAGTTACAGTTAGTATTGCCATTAGCCGTTGACACGTATTCCAGGTACTGTTTACAATATCGGCTCGGCTCGCAAGTCGCTAGCTGGTTCGGAACGCCGATATCAGTTAGTGGGCTGATGCTTCCAAGGACATCACACTTCCGCGGAAAAGGCAACTCTTTGCAAACAGCAAACACTACCATGACTCGTTTTGGAAAAGACGGTGACGATATACATGTAGCAAAGCGACTCTCTTGCAGCCCTCATCAATTAACGGCCGTAGAGCACAAGTCTCAGATTAGTTCTACAGAGGATACTGATATATAAAAAGCACATGCACATGCTTCAGAAGTCGTCCCAGGTGGATACCAGCTTTTAAGCACCCGAGATCCATCTCAAGCTCGGCCGTTAGGATGACCTGCAAGTTGGTCATCCGCTCGACAGCAATTGGGGGCTTCTCTTCTGCCCCTGCTCGTCGCATCCAATGAGAAGCGCAGAATACGTAGGTATGCGTAAAATGCATCTCCGCGTTCGGAGGGGCCGCATTTGCTATCGATTACTATCGATCCGACCCCGCGTGCACTATCCACACTGTACCGCCCAGGCTACGCTTACTGCTGACATACAGTGTCAACATCGTGAACCATTGATTTTTTTTAAGCTTTTACTAAGCGTCACTGAAATTATTATCCAACATCCGAGTGGGAAACGGATATTGTTTCTTACAAATCCGTTCCCTCACTTCTCTCGACATATCAACATCCTCTCGTTCCCAGCTGATTCTCGTTCTCGTCCTATTCACAGCATTCTTTCGCAATGGCGCCCTCCGTCGTAATGATAGACACCTCGGACGACTTCTTCGCTGCCCCGGTGGCAACATCACAGACGAAGCGAACTCTCCTCCTGGCGCCGCCGTCTCTCGCCTCTCACCCAACTGCGCTCACCAACGTCGTGTCTCAGTATGATCGCTCTGCTACAGATCTTCAGATGATCGACCGGTTGTCAGCCGGTCTCGTCAAGCTGCCGTCTGCTACATACGACCTCGTTCTCGTCCTCACCGATGCGTCTTCCTCTCTCAACGAGACCCTACCCCTCTTGACTAGAAGCATCCTCGGCCCCATCGCAGAGTCGCTCAAGCCCAAGGGTCGATTGCAGTCGCAGGATGGCTCAGATCTGGGTCAGAACGCCGCTGTGGCAAAGGAAGCCGTCTTGGCGGGCTTGGTTGCGTCGACTGGGGGCTTTGACAAGCCTGACTATGGCGACAGCGAAGGCGTAGTTTCTCTTAAGCTGGGAGGCAGAAAGAAGAAGGTTGATGCCGTGCCGGTGCAGAAGATTGAAGCCAAGCCTGTCGCCCCTGCTGGCGTCGGCTTCATCGACTTCTCTGACGATCTCGACGCCGATTACGACGATGACGAGCTCATCGACGAAGACACTCTTATGACCGAAGATGACCTCAAGCGACCCATCAATATCCGTATGCTTCATCCCACCCACAAACCAGCTTCAGAACTCACAGATACTAACTGGTTCATGAACACAGCTCCCGAATGTCAGCCCAAAGCCGGCAAGCGCCGCCGCGCCTGCAAGGACTGCACCTGCGGCCTCGCCGAACGCCTCGAAGCTGAAGACGCCGCCAAGCGCGCAGCCGCCGACAAGGCTCTCCAGAGCGTCAAGCTCGCCGTCGACGACCTCACAGAGGTTGACTTCACCGTCCAGGGCAAGGTGGGTTCCTGTGGTAACTGCGCTCTGGGCGACGCTTTCCGCTGCGATGGATGCCCTTACATTGGGCTCCCGCCGTTCAAGCCCGGTGAAGAGGTCAGGCTGCTGAACAACGAGATTCAGCTGTGAGGGAGCTTGCTTTGCATTTTGTTTGGGTTTCTATAATTATGAATATGGGCGAATTGCTGTTAACGCAAGGATTGCGTGATGGAGTCAACGGGCTATTCAAGACATTCATCAAGATTTGGTTGGATACGGGTTAACGAAAAATCAGGGAGCACAGCAAAGAACAAGGGCCATTAAAGAAAACAACAAAAGGCTAGAAGGTCTCTTTTTGTTCTCGTCCCCTGAACGCTTTGGGCGTAGACATGGCGTTTTCTTTTGGGCGTGGTCACTTCTATTTTTTTACGACACAATACTAGAGAATCAGAATTTTTATTCCATCTTTGGCAAACAATTAACCAAAAACACCTTTGTGAGAAATGTAAAATATACTCCCTATAATAATATATAATGATTCCGGCACCAGTTTCTAGCTGGCAGCTGCAGGAGAATCAGAGCAGTCCCCCCATGTCCAAGTAACAATGCTTTTGACATCAGGAAAAACGAATGGGCACCGCCTTAGTATGTCTAACTTGACCCTCCCTGGTTGGCCTTCCTCCTCTTCTGCTCCGCTTCTGACAAGCCATCGTCACTTTCGTCATCCCCTCCCACAGTGTACTTGCTCTCCGAGGCAGTCGGCGTTTCCACATGCAAATCGTCCAAAGTAGTCTCATCGAAATCCGCCGCCTCGACGTCCGCATGCCGTCTACGAGAAGAAAAGTTGAGACGAGAGCCGTTTCGGCTGGAAGGGTCGCTGCCGCTGAGTGCCCTATAGGCGGCGCGAGCTCTGCGCTGGCGCCAGATAAAGTATCCCCAAGCCCCGGCCGCGACAATGACGATGACCAGGACGATTTCGCCGGATCTCTGGTAGGCTGCCCACTTGGCGTCGTCGATTTTCTGGTGCGTCTCTTCTTCATGGGCGTGGGTGTTGTTGGAAGCGCCGCCGACTGTCGTCTCGATGCCCTTTTCACCATCGATGCGGCTGTCAGTTGGCTCGCCACCAATGCTGCTGATGTCGACTCCCATGAACCTATCCAACATGTCGCGTGTGCGGCGAGGGTAGTCAAAAGGTACCATGTGAGATGAGTTATAGAACAAGACGTAAGTGAGGTTGCGGGCTTCCTGCCAGAAACCAGCAACTTCGCCCTCAAAGGTCCACTTTCGACGGGGGGCCCAGTTTCCAGGAGTGATTTCGAAACCCTTTCCTCCGTTCCATTCCATGTTGTCAATCATGTTCTCTGTGCCAATGTGGTTGCAAATGAGATCCTCTGCTCCTGAGAATAGCAGAATAGGAATCTCCGTCAAGAGACCGGGGAGCAATTCGACCGAAGGAACAGACGTTCTCGCCTTGAAAGTAGAACTCACTGCTCCACTGCACTCTTGCCATCCATTGCCAGCGTTGGCGGGATTGATGTGAAGCGCCTTCACAACGTCTTGTCTTCTCAGATACGGGGTGACAGCAGCCAAGTCCGGCGGCCAGTTCATTCCGCAGCTGGGGAACTCATCTCTGAGACGGACATCATACATGTTCCAACAAGCGTCTTTTCCATTGCCGTTTCTGGTCATGTCTAATATTGAGCTGAGGATACTCTCACACTCGCCGTAGTCGACATGGCCCGGATCGCTGCCTTGCTTGTTCTGGCATATTCGAGTGCTGGATTGCAGCTTCTTGGCGACATCCCCATCTTTCGTGAGAAGGCCCTTTTCGAATGCAAACGGAAGATAACTGTCGTATTGCTCTCTCGGGGAGATCCAGCCATTGCCGATGAGCAATCCCTTCAGGTTCCAGGTTTCCTTGTCCTTCTTTTGCTCCGATAACTTCTTGTTCCGATCCACGATTGCTTTGGCAATGTAGGGAATGTACTGCCCGGCGTATGACTCTCCCGCAAAATACAGCTGAACGCAACATTAGAGTTTAATCTTGCCCGCCAAATCTGGTCTACTTACATCGTCATGCTCGTACTCGGGGAAGAGAGTAAAGAACTTTTCCAAAAAGATGACAAACTGGTCTGCCATTTCGTTTAGTTCCTTGAGGTAGCTGTCGGTATCGACATAGCTGAAGCCAGCGCCGACCGGGTTATCGACGAAGAGCAGATTGGCAAACTCGTGCCAGGAGCCATTGTTGGGAACCAGAGTGTTTACGTCCTTGACTCTATACGGTCCAATCTCCATCATTGCGCCATCCTCCGAGCTGCATCCTGGCCCGCCGTTGAGCCACACTACGGTTCGCTGGCGGTTCGCAATGTGCTGATTCTGGAAGTGCCAGAAGAAGAGGTTTCCGTTGTGCTCGGGAGTGATTTCGATGTGGCTGGTGGCGGAGTAGAGTTGCGTCAGCTTCATGCAGAATCCGGGGCAATCCTCCCTTGCCCGGTGCTTGTGGAATGCCTTACCCAGCGTGCATCTTCACGGCCGGCGCATTCTGCGGCAGCCCTGGAAGATCGTGAACATAGTAGTCTGCCGTCGTTTTCGATTGCTCAGCAACGGCGAGTGCAGGCCAGAGCGAAGCCAGGGTAACGGCCAGCCATCGCCATGAAGCTGGCCGCGCGGACAACGAAACCATGGCGAGAAGCGGCGCAATCGGCGCGACGGGACGGCGGAAGAAAGAAAATATCGGCAGAGAGGGAGCACAGCTTCCTCAGTCGTGGTCGTTGTAGAGGATCATTGACAGAGAATCTCGCTCGTCAAAGTGAAAGGTGAAGTCGGATGATGATGAAGCAAGGTTGGTTGTTGCGAGGCGCAAGGTGGCCGAATTCAGCCAATGTCGCTTCGCCTGCCCCTTGGGGATGTTGGCCTGGTTTGGGATGCCGTGCAGCTGGACAAAGCTGCACTGGGGCATTGGTCCCCTAAAACAGGCGGATGGAGTCGCTGTAACTGCAAGCGATATAGCGCTTCGGCCCCACACGGCAGGCGTCTATTGTCGCTGGGGATGTCAATAGCAAGCTCAAGCCAAGGTTCTCATTTGATAGAAGAGAATCAGACGTGAAGAAATCTTCAATACAGACTAGATGCATAAGAAAATGTTACTGTAGATTAGTACTAGGCAAGTACAGTAATTGTTGGTTTTTTTTTTTTTTTTTTCTTCCAAACTTTATACTTGCGTAGATATGTTATGGGTTATGCATCTGCTCTGCCCTGATACCTACTTGTTAGAAACCCGACTTCAATGCAGCTCGCCCTAGAATTAGCGTCCGTGGTTTAATGCACACAGAGATTGACGGTACATGGACTCTAGTGATGAATCCCACCAAAACAGATGTACTTTTAGTTTTAGTAGATCGCTGAGGGGCATTTGCTGCATCATCCCGCAGTACCTCATTTTTACTTGAATTTTTTCTCATACGGTGGATGAGGCCTCTCTTTCATAACAGTGCTCACAGACCATCACGCACCAATTCAATCACCTCTTCGGTAAGGCATAATCACATTTCATCTTCAATCATACTATAAAGCTTGTGCTCAAAAAAAAGGGTAGTCTACGCAGAAATGGCTTCGTCTGGCAAAACCTTCATCGTCGAGCATCTCGACCCAGAGCTTGGCCCTTGGTCAGAGCTCGAGTATCTAGCCATCGCAGCTGAGAGCGAGGAGACTAAAGCCAAATTCATTCTCTCCTGCCTACCTCCCAACTTTCAAGTTCCAGCTGCATTGGCTGCCAGCAAGGCCTTTACGGCAGAGAACCGCGGAGTCGAGGAGCTTTATGCCGGCCAGAAATCTCGAGTCTGCCTTCTGGATCCCGCGGCAGCGAAGGATTTGGCGCCCGAAGATGGCGAGACATTCGATGCGTTTCTCTTTGGAGGCATCTTGGGTGAGTGGGCAGACTAGTGGTGTGCCGGGAATGAGTGGAAATCAGCTAACAACTCATCTCATAGGTGATGACCCTCCTCGAGGTGAGTTTTGATGGACTTTATCGCGTATCAACTCATGTCTGACAGACCTTAGACCGAACCTCTGAATTAAGGAAGAAAGGCTTCGAGGGCAGACGGTTGGGCCCTAAGCAAATGACCACAGACACAGCCGTCCGAGTAACTCGAATGGTCGTACAAGATAAGAGTAAGTCAATGGCTAGGTAGGCAACACCCGAGAGATGACATAGTGCTAACCTCAGTAGTATCCCTTGACCAAGTGCCGTATCTGGACTTTCCAGAGCTCAAGTTCAACGAACATGAAAGCACCCAGATGCCGTTTCGTTACGTCTCAGGCGCAGATGGAAAGCCAATCATGCCAAAGGTGAGTTTATGCAAGTTGTATTGGTTCAGCCCAGCTTACCAAGTCTCGCAGGGAATGGTCGAATTGATACAAAAGGACGCTGATAAGTCTGTGGATGACCTATTTTGATGATGCTATTTTTGTTATTGGAACGGGATGTGGTCAAGCAAGCACACAGCCTATCGTCGTAGGCGATAGTGAATTATCTAGCAAACCATCTATAGCTGGCAACAAAGGCAACCAAAAGAACATTGAAGCTCTTCAGATCACTGTTGTAATTCTTCAGGCTCGACACTACCGCGGTGTGTCGGTGTATCGCTGGGACATCTCTTCCGCCATGAATGAAATTGTGCCATCAGCAGAGCCTTATCTTGCGGTTCCCAAGTGCTAACCTTTTGCCATCACTCGTAAAAGGGGAAACAGGGAAGAGAATTTTGCGGCAACGTGACATCACATCCATGTCTCGCAGAAATTACCAAACTAGTTCTACGCGCAGCTGCTCAGCTATAATAAACATGTTGAATGCTGACACGACACACGCTCAGCGCAGGTTCCGTGATTCCGGCAGTTCAACATAAGCCCCTACGGCGGATTCAACGAGGCTGCCAATAGGGAGCAACCCACACTGATTATGAAGTCAATATTAACTGTTGTCAGTGTGTTACACACTTCGGACTCTGATATGCCCTCTGCCGCAGGCATTGTGCTGCGGTCTGTGGGTATCCGAGCATACAAGTAATTCTCCGATGCATGTTTGCTTCAACCCAGCGCACCGGGTGAGTGAGCCCGAAATGTTACCCTTCGGCTTGGTCGTAGAAATGAGACAAGAGACACGTCAGATCTCAAGATTCATTTCCATAGGCGGGAACACTCTGTGGATGGGCACACAAGCGCCAGTAGCACCCAAGGTTGTTGTTATAGTTGTCGATAAATTCAAATCCTTGTGACAATACCCAGATAGACCTGCAGGCGCAGGCGCAGGTTCGGAATTCCAAGTCGTGACAACGTCGGAATAACAGATGTAGCGTCGTGATGTCGACTCGCAGCAGCTAGCCCAGTTGGCCGATCGTTCACTGTTACCCCCAAAGAGGAGCTCATTTCATGGTTCTGAGGCTCACGGGAGTGCTTGCGGCAGTCAAAATTCTACGAAATAGAATGATAGACTGAAGTTTGCGCTCTGCGAAGATGATAGCATGAAGCTGCCGCCAATCTTGCAGAGGCAATGTCGCTACGGCTCCTATATTGCCTGCCACACGAACTGCCACACGGCAGCCAAGTTGGCCCAAGCAAAGTTTCTGCACGGAGGAGGCCGATGGGCAACGAAGATGCTCCTGAGGATCTACCGTGCCATCTTGACATGCGCGCGAGGTGGCATTGGATACCTGTTGGGGTGACATAGCCAGGTGAAGCTGCTAGCTAATGACTTCGCCTATCAATTCGCTGCAGCTGAGTGCTAACCTATTAATCATTAAGAAGCAAAACTGCTGAAATCAAATTAGCATCTCCTTCACACTGCAGATACGGTGTATACGAAGGTGCACCGGAAGGGACTTTTTTTTTCTCTTCACAACAGCCAGGCGCCCATTAGCCTATTTTGCTCTTCATTCATAGTAGCAAGGCCTAGGGATCGTGTGCACATCTGCCAAGATATTGCATATGCCCCCTTTCTAGATAGGAAGGACCCTTAACAACTCAGACATTGCTATCATTCGGCCGTCTTCTTGGTAGAACTTTGGCCGAGGCCACCACGGCAGCTAAAGGCGAGCTAGCAAGATATCGGGACTTGCTAGATCGGCCGCCAAACTCTTGGGACCTGCAAATTAAAGCAGCCAGAATCGGAAACTACTGTAAGCGACAAGACGAGAAGCCGAGAGCCATCGTAGCCAAAGGAACTGGAGGCGGATTGCGGCTGAAAGGAAAGCGAACACAGATCTAGCGCTATCCTGAGTAGCGGAACGTAGATTGATAATGGGCTCGGGGAACATGAACCCTTGTCGGTGGAAGTGATATGACACGCGCATATGCCCTCATAGTCTCGGCTGGTGGACCGTCTGAAGTACGGCTAGTAGATAGTATTCTTTCATGATGGATGGAACACACCAGGGGCACATCACCCTTTCTAGGCGAGGCTGCCGAGAACTTGTCCATCCAGTGAAGTAGGTGTTGGACGGCTTGGGAATCCCTGCTACCCAAGTTCGCATAAGTGATCCTCCAGACGTTAGCCAGGGAAGGGTTACGCCATAGCGCGTCGCCCGCAAGTAGCCTCGCAAGTCTAGAAAACGTGGCTGCCAGGGCTTCTTTGAAGGGCCATATCCGAGCCGGCCGCTGGGGCCTTTTGGAGATGGACGATGCGAATCAATCATCCACAACGGCGCGGGATGAGCGCAGGGCCTAGTCCCATGGAAGCGTCGGCCTAGAAATGCAAGGCAAGCCAGGATCAACCCCCTAGCTAGCGTGGGGTCGGTTGAGCTTCCACAGAAGATCGATATTCCTTTGGAATCTCATTTGGAATGCAAACGTGACTGTTGGGCAAGTTCTAGGGTTGGCCTGGGGTTACCGACTCCATTTTTAGCGCTCAACTTGAAGACGACACACCCACTCCCAAGCTTAGGTCCGCCGTTGCATGGGTTGTGCTAAGTAGGTATTTCGACGAGGCGCTTCTCGCGATGCTGGCAAGCTGGGTAGCCCTTGATAAGTAGATGGCAGCTAGGAATTGATAGAGCAGCACTCGGAAACCCACAGAAGGATTGCCACAGAGGTGGAATTACTCGTGCGTGCACCTTGTTTAGCCATCACACGTATTGTATGCCCGTACGGGTCTTGACCGGTCAAGAGAAGCAGGAACGCGAACCCTGCCCAATGAGCCCGATGAGGCCCGATGAAGGTGGCCGTCTCGACTAATCATCAATTACGAGTACGCTTTGATACCCCATCGGATGCCCACCACTCACATACTATATTCGTACCTGTTGCATGATAGTACCTAGAGCTCTGTGCCGATAGTACCCTATACTGGTTTGACGACGCATCGTCCACAAGAAGTTATCTGATTTTTACAGGCGCTGCATGCGATTGCTGTTGGACGATGGCGACAGATCATTCATTGGTGACGAAGGAGGAGAGATTGGAATGTGTCAGCCATTTGCCATGAAGTATCTTGTAAGTACTGGGTCGCGTGCTTTGTCAAAACTTGTAAGAGCCCTTACCTGTCTAGGTATACCAGGTAGGTACCTTAGTATATCACGAGGCAGTCACACTGAAAAAGTCTCTTGCCGGCAGTGGTCACAGGTACCTTGGGAGTACTCAAGAACAAGAAGGAACGACAATTACCAGGTCCTTACTACTAAGGTAAGTACATGAGAGCACCAGTAAGAAATTGATTAGAACCATTGATCAACCCCTGCTGCAGAGACTGGGCTCCTAGACCTGCAACCTGTCAGCTACATACATCATGATACATGCACAATCGAATTCCGATGTGCTCACCTCCTCGTGGGCTCGCTAGCGGAACAAGACATTGCCCAGGTCCAGGCACGTCTCACACATTCGGCACTTAATTTTCACCTCGCACAGAAGCGCTCGATGGCATGAGGGTGGCCTGGCCTGGCTGTCGTCACCGCTTCGACTCTTGTCAACGGCGTCTGTGCGAGCTCTTCATCGCAGGAACAAAGAAAGGCGCACGTCGTGTAGCGTATCTGCATGTCCACGCACGGCTGAAACATGCGGCTGCACCCCGGCACTCGTCGATGCTCTTGTTCCTCTCTCTCAAGTCTCTCTTGTGCGGCATCTAGTCCAAGTCAGTCCGTCACAGGCTCTGCTCTGCACGGAGACTGGACGACAGACAACCCCACCCCGGCCTGGTCCAGCATCCTGGTACCATCGACAGATACGATACGGCGATGAAACATGGAGCCCGATCGCTGATGAGAGCGGCTTTGTGCCTTTTCTCCGGGGGTAGCGACATGGCAAGACGATAGATTACTTGTATCAATGGTGCGTCTATAACCGGTAGTCTACTTGCTGCGTATGTGGGTGGTAACCAACTGCTGGTCGTCTACCAGGCAATTTCTCCGTCTTCCGGCCTCCTATGATATCCACGCATGTAGCCGAACGCTTGGCCTCGGGGGTACCTAGGTAGCTGCAAGCGACCAGCCAAGAAATGTCAGGTTCTTGCCAATAGGACCGACATTCCTCTCTCGCGCCTCACCACCTCTACGAAGAGACGCGCCGCCCAAGAGGCCCGCACAGAGCAAGCCTCGAGGGCGTAGGCAATGCAGTACCAGGTCTGCCACATCTTCGTCCGCAAGGACTTCCCCTTCCTGGCCTAAAGGGACGCTTGTCAGACACACCCGCTTGCCTCACTGGCACTCAACCACATGGCATTCAGCAGTGTGATACTACGGTATGGTACCAGGCCTGGATGGATATCCCCTGCCATGTCGCCTGCTCTACCACACACCTATTCGGCACCTGTCTTCTTGCACGGCTGCAACACAGGCTGGTTTAACCAAGAGTGTAATGAGCATGGTCGACAACAAATTGCGCAGCGTCTCATCAGGACAGAGTTAGGCGACGGCGTCTCCCCGAGCCTGTCTGTGGATTCCGCGTCGGTGGCCGCTCTGGGCCCTCTGAGCCTTTTTGGTTTGCGTTTCGTCATATCAGACCCAAGTGTGCTGCAACTCATTCAGTCTCTCTTCTCGACGATCAACGCCGTGGCCCCCCTGGAAACAGGGCTTGGGAAAGTAGGGCCAATTTTAGGCTCATACTTCTTTTCTCCAGCCTCTGGTTAGTATGTGGGTGAGCAAGATGCGTCAGCTCGAAACCTGCCGATTGGACCATCCAAGACGAGCTCGGTTTCACGTCGTGGCCCCAGCTCATGTCTGCCTCGTTGAAGTGATAAACCAACGACCCACGGATTGATTGCTCGGGCCCATGTCTGCAAGTAACCAAGTCGACTACACACAACTGCTAAGCCATTCCTGTATCCTGCCCCCGCTCTAGCGGTAACTAAGCTAGTATGAGCAAGGATTTCAGAACTAAAAGGCTTTGGTTTACGATTCGACCGCAGGAATGGGTGGCTCAGCATGGCTCTCATGTTTATTTCCGAGTTACCAAGAAGAGACTTGTCGCTTGCTGGCCGAATCACAGGGGTGTTTTGAGAGATCCCACAAGAAGGAGGGGGAGGGAAATCAATATTTCAGCTGCTAACTGGTTTTGATTCAGCTGAATGGCAAACGTTTCGTCGCCTATGCTGTCAGCTTCAAATTTCGCCCTTGTACGTCTGTGAGCAACCTTTATCATGCCTAGTTGGTGATTGTCGTCGTGTCCGGTCTCATGGAGCCTCGACCTTTCCCATGCTGGTCGCCGCTCTCGCTTTCGGCCAAGCGGCGCCGATATAAACAGAACAGTACAACGCTGGCATGGTCGACATCTGCACAGTTTCTCAAAGTGTCATATGTAAGTACAGCGTTGGACAATCCAATGGTGAGGTTGTCGGTGGCGGCCCACACTCCTGCTCCCGACTTGGGCAATGCGCTGTCCTCTGTCTTACCCTCTTCTCCTCTCATGTCGTCAATGCTGGCAAACAATACGGTTCCCCGGCCTATTCACATCGGTCAACTCTCATCTCCCGGACTTTTCTCATTTAACGTTGCCTTTACTCAGCCTTACCTACCCACCCCCCAGTAGATCAACGTCGTGCCTACTAGGTTGGCATCCTGTCGCATATTGCGTCTCATCATATGCCAACGCCCCACGCCTCGAAATCGTTTGGGGTATTCTACTGCCTGTAAAAATAGCAGCAGACGATTTCCTACTTTTACCTCACCGCTGTCCTGTTCGAGAAAGGAGGAGAAGCCTCAAGGATAAAGAAAACTCCACGCCGCTGTACGATCCTGGTTTCTGTAAGCATAGCTCTACCTTGCCGGAAACCAGCACGGCATAAGTTTATGGGGGCCTCAGCAAAGATTTCTATAAAGCTTCTGGTGTCTTAGAGCGGGAAGATTTTGAGACTTTTCTGCATAGTGGTTGTTCTCGCTTCTCAAACTCAATAAAGAGCCAACGAATTCAACCATCTCCTACCGACCATCCGACTATCTGAAGGTCTCGACAATAATACCCAGATTCGTTGTATTACCCGCTTCTACGATAACGGCTATCAGACATCAAGTGCGCATTTCAAAGACCACAAGTGGCTTTGAAGGGGCTTCAATCTACACATCACACAGCACATAATCACTACCTGAAACGCCGAAACTGCCAACTTACGTGGCTAGGAGACACCTGACGCGCTACTTCTTGTGTGCCAACAACCGATTGCCCTTCACAAAACGGCCCTTATTTGAAGATTTTCTTGTACCAGCTCGAATCTGTCGTCACCTTGTCGGATCAAGTCGGAGTTTTTCCCTGTGTGAGGGCGTCGTCTGCCCGCCCCGCAGCTCTCTTACGTCGCACTTCTTATCTACTACCATCTATCTTGCCGTGGGCGACAACACTCGTGGTTATCCGCATTGATAATTTGGGAAAATGGATGTAACTTCGCTTCTCAACAATGCTCAACAGCCTTGCTACAGTAGAGGAGGCACAGAGGTCTCATCAAAGGATCACAATCATGGCAAACCCTTACCAATGCCTTGGGTTGAAGACTCCAGCCAGAGCTCAGGCAGAGATGACAGGCAAATTGCCAACTTCTGTGATGAAGGGAAAATAGCAGCACCCCAAACCGAGCAGTCGAGTTCTCAGTCAAGCAGTGGCCCTCCAACTTCACCAAAGCATGTTCACGAAACTGCCTTGGAAGCAAACAATGGATCAAAGCGACCTCCAATGGGCTTTCCATTCGGAGTTACGTCCCAATTGCCGATACAGTTGGCCAGGAACAATTTATCTTGGTGAGTGAGTTCAATTGTCTCTCTTCATTCCTTGTTGCGAAAAAGATGTTAGCAGCCAGACAGCTTCTCCATCTGCCAGCACAAATTGAACCACCTCGTGGCTGGCATCGAGAGAGCGAATCTCTTTTGAATCTCTACGTATCTCAATCTGTTGTACCTCTGAACTTACAATCTTCATCTTAGTGACGATGCTCACATATACTCGACTCGGTAAGCTTATACTCGATCTATGATTGAGTCGACGGCTTGGGGAGAATAAATCTGACGTGGAATACAGAATGACCCCTCAAAACCACCGTGCCAGCTTTCCAGGAGAAGCATCGGCAACTTCAAACCATAAATTGTCATTCAGCAACAGCAGTTTCGTGTCATCGGGGTCATCACTGTCGGAGCGTTATTCAAGGCTATCCTCTGTGGCATCTGTTAGCGGCGTATCTTCTTCGAGCATACCCATTATAGAGACGCCATCGGTCTATGCCACGCGGTTTGGAGCACATAGTCCTCAGATTGATCTTGACATCACTGCGCAGTCTCCATCTCCTTCACTTGCAGAAGAAGTCTCGGCAGCAATACAAAATCAACTGATCGTAACGGGAACCGTTTCAAATGATCAACCGGGTGTCATTTTTGGCCTGCGGAAGTTTGGGCAGCCTACTCTTCTTGGAGAAGCCTTACGGTACGTCTTTCATTTTTCTGTTCTCCTGGAAGGCCTGTGTCCATGCAACTGCTACCTGGGCATATCAAACGGACTGCCCGGAGCAATGCGAAATAACTTGGTTCTTTTAAGTGCTTGTCAAAATATCTCTGCCCCAGTTTCTGTTGACTTTTATCCCCCCTCCCCTTCTCTTTGCGAAGAGGAGTTACTCTATTCAGGGCTGAATTCTGCATGGCGCCTCCTCTCGAGCAAGTGCTCAAGCACCGTCTCATTGTTGAAAGACGGTGTGCACGAGCCGGCCGCCAGTGAATCACAGATGATAGCCCCTGGCAGCTTCTGGCAGAAATTCCTGACAGCTGAAGAACGTGGTCAAAGCCTGCCTTGACGGCTCGCGTGACCAAAAGTCAGACAGCTGGCGCTGCATCACTGTGAAGAATTTTCCTTCTTCTAGCTGCGCAAATTGCCTATTTATATGTCTTGATCCCAAAGTTCAGACTTCCTTTCTCACACCACACATCTCTTGGCATTTAACGTCAACGCACAGCATTGCCTTTTATTGCTCCTAGGGACTCAACACACATCCTGTCACCTTCCTGAAGACGTATTTCCCCTTTGTTCATCTCTTTAGCGAAGTTGTCTTGAAGGTTCTGAAGCTAAATCATTTGATGCAGTTCCGACTTAACGACCCGACCAAAGTACCATAAAAGAGCCACATCTGCTCCCCTTCTCGATTCGCGTATGGCAACATCGGCATCAGACACACTGAACGATTGCTATCCCGCGTCATCATCCACTGAGCTAGCTATGGGTAGCTCTACGCCAAAAAGCTTGCGGACTCGGGCAGAGGAAGCCAAGCCAAATATGGCTGCCACCTATCAAGATGTTGACCCCGACCACCGACTGCACCCTGCACTCAGGAATGGGCAAACAAGCGCTGCCATTGATATGCTGCTTTCTCGGGGAGCTGTCTTACAGCCACAAGAACAAGTCTCCGATCAGACATCCGATGCCACTTCTTTGGCACAATCGGCCCGCGACGTAATAACTCGAGAGGCATCTCTTGAAGCTTTGAGTCCTACATCAATGGCTCCGCTCGAAGAAGAGCCTCGGTGTATGTTTGTCAATGATTGTCAGACTGGCTCACAGCTACGCAAAGCCATTTCACACCTTTTCGGACGCAACAAAGCTTGCACCCTTCGGATCCCAAAGCAGGTGTGGGTATATTATTGTCGCAAACATTATCAACGGATTAGGTATCGAAATGCCAAGACCTACCCTCTCAACCAGATGTATCTTGTGAAGATGCAGATTAACCGACTCCAAAGATGGAGCAATGAGAATCAACGCCAAGGAACCGGCCCTTACATCAAACTCTGGACGTTGGCGTTACGCAAGAGGGAGCAAAGCCGCCTTGACAAGGAGGGAGGCGCAGCAGAAGAAGGGGAGGATGAGTCTCTAGAGACACCAAACAGCTCGGCCGCTCCCGACTGGATTATTCAACGTCTGGGTACTGGCTACACGACGGAGCAGATGCTCGAAGTTGCAGATCGCCTGTACCTGGAAATCGAGAATGGCACTCTTGGACAGGTTCCCGAGGTCGAGTTTCTGCCAGACATTACAGAGTCAGAGGCGGGAAACATAGCGAAGCTAGTCAGAAGCCGCAAACAGGCCCGCACAACTGCTCCTGCAGTGGAAGCCAAGGCCTCCAAGCGGCGAAGTCTTGAAGATGCAGATTGTATCAGCCACGGAGAACCCTCACTTCTCATTCAACATGACGCGGCTGAATCTGTGAACACTCCGCGGAAACGAATCCGCCTCAGTCCTCTTGGAGCAGACTCCCCCCAGCATCCCCTTCAGAGTCGCCTTCCATCCACTATGCCGTCTTACGCTACCAGCCATGTGCTTGCGTCTTCGGGTGGCGGCGAGTCGGCTGTGCCACGTACCTTGCCTACGGCCCCAAAGTCCCAGGTATCATCTCCTGGACATTCCCAAGGACCTACCGCGCACATGTATGGACTCTCGTCTAGCGAATTTCGACGCCCTAATGGCTTCGGTGGCCTTTACAGCCATGATCAACAACAACATCCAGCTCAATATCGTATGGGCACTGAAACTCTTTTTCAGAGAGATAGGGATCACTACTACCAGCAGAGACTGCCATCCATTGCTCATCTGGCGGGAGCCAGCGATCTTCAAGATTCAGATATGGCAGTTCCACCATTTAGAGGCTCCTGGGCATCGATCCATGAGAACCCTAACATGCCACGAGTCCCTCGCTTGAGATCTTATAGTGATAACATCCCAACGAGCCAGCCCATGTTGGAATATCCTCGGCCAAGTTCAAGCGGCACCTCGCAGTTCGGCACAACGTACTTTGACAACAGAGCCGCGGCCTCTTTGACTCATGAGCAGAACCCTCGTAGCTATTCTCGAGAGCATGGGCCCGAGTCGGGCCATGCCTACGCTCCAGCCTGGCCCCAAAGATCAAGCGCCCAGCAACAACATCATTATTACGATCAAGTAACTCGCCCTCAGTTGGACAGCCTACGAACTACAGCCTATCTTGGTCGGGCCAAACAACTTCCTTCAGCTGAGAGAGTTGAATAAGAAGCACATCACTACAACGATGTATGAGCTCGTCCTGTCCAAGCTGTTGCGAAAGTGGCCCGGGAAGCACATGAGGTTTAACCATAGGATCCTCTAGCCTCTACTTCACACCATACCTATCCTTTCTGATGGGAGGATGTGAAGATTCAATTTGCTTTGGCGAGCCATCATTGCGACATGCTTCTTTTTCATGTCCTCATCTGTTTGGACCTGTTATCTCTGTCATACTTCTTCATGGATTTGCTTTTTTCTTCTACTTCTCTTTTCCTATTTGAACTCTCCTGTGCATATACGGCGTACGACCTCACGCTCACGATGACAAGGCACGGCTAAAAAGTTTGTTAGACAGGCAAGGAGCCTCGAGGTCTTTTGTTTTGCTCTGTTCCGTGTTTTTTTTTGTTTCCTTGTTTCACTATTTTTTCACTTTTCTTATCTTTTGTTTTTCTCTCCTCTTTCCACTTTCCATTCCTTACGTATTGTTTTCTGTCCGACTCGGACATCCTGGCGGATAGATATGAGCGAGCGAAATTATTCGGTTTATGATAAACGGCTGCAGAATTCTGATATGAACGGTTGCGTTTGAGCATTGACGAGAATGTCTCATGATGAACTTGCTTTTTTAAAAGTAACAAAAGGATTTAATCATTGCTTTGAGGGACGGGATAGCTGGGCGTACATGGATTGGTCAAGGGGAGCACGATCACAGAAGGGGTTTGAGGCACAAAAAAGGAGACGCGAGGAAAACACCACAGGATTTGTACTTCTATCTGACTCTAAAGGATGAAGGCCACCAGCACTTCGTATGTATGAAATAGATGAAACAAAACGAAACCAGCTTTTCTAAGGCAGCGCTTTACTCTCGAAACATGACAAGGCCGCCATCCCACTCGCTCAACTCGCCAACATTCGCCCTGCCCACCTCGCCGAATCCAAACCTTGAGTAAAAGGTATCCGTGCCCCTGAGGCCAATCAGCCAGACCTTTCCCCTTGCCTTGCCCTCCGCCTTGACGACGGCGGCCTGCTTCTCCTGAAACTCGTCCGCCATGGTCAGTCCTTCAGCCATGAGCAGGGCACCCAGACCCTGGCCTTGAGCGGAAGGGTGCACGGCTAAGGTGCTGAGATACCACCACTCTTCGGGCTGCTTGCCTGCGAAGACGGCCTTTTCGACGGGTGGGAAGCAGCGGTCGAAGGCGAGGGCGACGTGGAAGTCGATGTTGGGGGGAACGATTTTGTTTTGGAGGGTGATGAATGCGCGCATGACGGGGGCGATCCAGGCGACTTTGTGATGTGAGTCAGCTTTTGATGTGCCTTGAGAATATATATGAAGCTATTCACAAGTTGTGTATAGCGAGAAGCAACAGAATAACAGCAATTGATAAAGAGAGAAAACTCACATAACGTAAACCAGCGCTCGCTGAAACTAATCTCAGCCTTGGGCCTCTTCCAGCACGCAAAGCCGACGACTTCACTCCCCACCGCATCGCCGCCCTCCTTGACGACAAAGGTAAACATCCATTCGACGGACCAGTAGCGCTTCGCGTACAGTCTGTAGAGATACTTCTTGTACGCTGCGGGATCGTCCTTTTTGGCTGGGAACAAGAGGGACACTAGCTTGTCGGATCCGAGACAGGCGTCGTAGAGACGGACGGCGTGGACGAGATCGGCGGCGGATCCGGGGCGGAGGCGGAATGCTGCTGTCATTGTGGGTGAAGATGGATCAAGATTGCCCTGGGTAATACGAGTGAAGTTTTGAGTTGTCACTGTTTAGACTGTAGTGGTGATGATGGTTGGTTTAGTGAGTATTGTAAACTGATGCCAAGACTGCTGGATATAATGCTGCAATATGAAGACAGAGACGCCAACGCTCAGTTCATGATACTGTATGAGAGATTCAACGACAAAACTAAGTCCAGTACAAGTAGCAAGTTGGACGTTATAAATCAAGAGTCCGGCGTTCCCCCTCCGCCCAGTTGCCGAATGAGTCAAAGTCGGCGGCTCTGACTGGTTGGATAAATCTTCCGTGTCATATTATGGAGCCATGAATGGGGGCTTAAGAGAAAAAAACTGCATTCTTGTCATCTCCACTTTGTTATCTCCGGTCTCTGTTGTTGCATGACATTGTTTAGTGCAGATAAGTATATGGGGTAGAATGTTAACATGGGGGTTGAATTGGTGTTTTGTTTCTGGGATGAGTGGGATTGGGCTATGAGTTATCGCCAGTTCCTAAGTCGGAACTCAATGTGACTCTATTTGTTTGCAGTTGTCAGGGACTCATGGATGTGGCTGCCATGTGGCAAGATCTAGCGCCTGGCAGCCCTAAAGTTATAGCGCCTAGCCCTTGGATTACCATTGACACCAAAGGTTACGAGAACTTCACTTATACGTGTATATCAGAAGATCGCAACATCTATGTAGTGCCTATCATGCGTTTAATACAATATATAGGGGCTTAGGCGTTGTTTTTTCATCGTAAAATTCCCAGATTCATTGTGATAGATGAAAGACTCCAGAGTTGCGAAACAACTTGGCCATGTTCATTTCAGAGAGGAGGAGACTGTCCATCAACGTCGTCTTATATCGCAGGTGAGACAGCATCAATGTTGGCATCAAAGTCTACACTCCAACTCTACACACCGCCAAAGGCGATGCACTCAAAGAGATACGTGAGGCAACATTCCGCCGGCAGAAAGCAACACTGCAGTATAAATCCATCTCTTCTTCCCTTATCTCTACTTCTTCTCACTCTCCTCCTCCTCCTCTTCTTCTTCCAACCTTTTCCCATCACTCGTCCTTAATCATCTCTTGTGATAACTCATATACCTATCATTGCACAACACTCATACTCTTTCATCCATCTACCCACTCTCAACCATCAACACCACCCACAATGGCCCCTTGTCGCCCTACGCGAGCTTCTAAAGCCAAGCCCACCAGTACCAGATCATCTCGAGCACACAAGGAGGAACAAAGCAAGCTCAAGTCTCGTAAAAAGCGCGCCAAGGCCAAAGACCTGCGTCGAGAGCTAAGAAGGCAGTTCCGTCGTGACTGTGCCCAACTCCCAAACGGTCTGAGACTTGAGCTACCTGTGAAAGAAGATTTTGTCGGCATATCGAAACTTCACAATAAAAGCCATTACTCAAAAATTGCCAAAGATCAGGAGGAGTTGGACAAAGATGGGAAACCAGAACCGCCAGTAGCACTCAAAGCTTCTGCGCCTCAAGTCCCCGACCCTTATGACGACAAGCCCCAGCTGTCTTATTTGAAGCGAGGAGGAAACCAGCAGCAGGAAGAAGAAGAACAAGAAGGCCACGAGAAAGAAGGAAACCAACAGCCGGAAAGAGAATATGAGCCATTCAGATTCAGTCGAAAGCGGGCGCGCAAGGCACCTCCGGAACCCGTTAATTTCATGGACATGCCGCGAGAGATTCGGATGGAGATTTACCGCCACTTACTCACTACCACAAAGCCAATCCCCGTCCACGGAGGATGGAAACAAGTCTACTGGACAAAAGACCTGCAGATGTCTACGGTCATTCTCAGGGCGAGCAAGATTGTGCACGAAGAGGCGAGCGTGGTGCTGTACGGGGCGAATACTTTCTTGTATCGCCTTCGTGACGCAAACTTCAACGGGGATTACATTGATAATCTAGCGACGAATGACGATCTGATTGGGCGTGATGCAGACGAGAGCGAGTCTGAGTACGAGGACGATCTTGAGCAGGATGATGAGGACGACGAAGATGGCCCTGTTGGCAACGATAGGGAGTGCAGCATAAACATTGAACGGTATGCGCATCTGTTCCGACACATCACGATTGAGGCCGAAGCCAATCGATACTCGGATATTACCCAGAACAGCATGGTTGCCGCAATGGATGTGTTCCGCAAACCAGATCAAGGCGGACCTGCGGAGGCATCTCGCAGCATCCACACTCTGACTGTGCGCATCATGCCGCTCTTGCATCAACAAGATGAATCCTCGCAAAAGCGCTTCACCTTTGTCGACTTATTCCTCCCTGAAAGTCCCGTCATCCAGGCCATCAAAGCCATCGACTGCCAAATCCTCCACGTCGACATCCTCACCCGACACGCGAGCAGACGATCCGCCCAAGTCACCGTCAAAGGCACCGGCTCGTGCCGCCTCACCATCAACAGACGCCACGAACAGGCCATGAATTATTTCCAAGGAGAAACATCCGGCGACAAGGCAGTAAGAAGACGCACGGTGGAGATGGCCAAGAGGAGTGCCGAGGCGATTGATACCCTGGCGAAACACATTGAGGAGCAGTGCAACCGGAGACAGTTTGACAAGGATACGACGATGCATATGGATGTCGATTCGCCTGAGTGGCTGGATCTTGATGAGGATGATGATCAAGATGATGTTGATAATTGGAATGCGTGGTATTAGGGAGCATGGGCTTTGGGGGGGTTTGGGGATTTTTCAGGGAGGGGGGTTATAAAAGTTGCTGATCTTTACGCTTTTGCTTTATCCGTCTGCTATTTTCTGGTTTCATTTTCTTTATTCTCACAGGCTTCTTTCTTCCTTTTCGCAACTTCATTTCTTGGTATTGGAGCTTATACGCCAAGACGGGTGATCTACATTTGCAATCGATGAGCAGGAAGAGCGAAAATGTGGTTAGACAGGTAGTTTCTCTGCTCATTGCCGAATACATTTGCTCATAATCTACCACCCTTTCTAACAATTGGAGACGTTGCTTCGGTACTTTATCGAAATTGCCCAAAAAGTCAAAACCACCTGCTCTGACTGGCTGGATAAATATCTCATGGGGGGTGGCCAAGAAAGGGACAAGAAACGCAAATCCCCCATCCATCTCCACTTTGCTATTTCTGGCTGCATGTGACCGGCAGGTCTTGGCTGGATTGCATTGCAGTTAAAGTTACAGCTCATGTTTTATAGAAACGCAAGATTTGATATGAAATGCCTTGTAAATAAATATGCTCATCTTCTCTTCAGAGCCCTACCAACATTCTCGGGAATCTCAAAAAGCCGCCTCTCCATCCGCTCTTCCCGTCCCAAGTCTCTGTCATGAATCATACCTTATACATACAAATATGCCCATCCAAGGCGCCTCAATGCAATTTGCTAGACTGCCGTCGATTGTTGAATAACATGTCCAGCTTCAATCCGTCAGACGATATAGAAAAACCCTCCAGTCGCTGTTTCGAATCCAAAAAACCGCAATTTATACAATAAAGAACAAGGAACGAAAACAAAAAGGAAAGACGAAAAAAGAAGAATACAAATGTTTCCAACTCCGCAGACAGTGAGTCTGATGCATGCAACTTTGATGAAGAAATAATGACAACAAATAAAAATAAATAACAAGAGAGACGACCTTCTCTCCTTCGCTTGAGCCTGTCACGACTCGGAAAACTCAGGGAGCATTGCCCAGGACCAGAATGAGCAGCATGCCGTTGAGCAGACAGGTGGCGACAAAGGTGCACCAGACCATTAGACGATACGATATTGACAAGTGGTCCTCTCTATAAAGAGTCATGCCGAGGCCAGAGCATGCGCAGAACAAACTGACGACTGCTCCAACGGTAGCACCGGCATCGACTTCGACTCGCAGCTTGTGCCGGCCAGTCGAGATGAGGATGCCGGCGATGCCGAGGAAGAAAAAGGCGGCCCCGAAACAGCCAATGGTGCCCCAGAACAAGACTCGCTCGCGGTAACGACGCAGTTCCTGCGAGCCGACGCTGGGCAGGGCATAGTGCGTGGCATAGCCTTGCGTGGGGAAGCCGTCGGAGCTGGCGTATGCCTCTTCCTCCTCCGAGTCGGTGTGCACCGCCGTCATGGAGCCGTACCCCAGCCCCTGGTTGAACGAGTCCCCGGATGAAATGGAGGAAAAGAGGGGCTGCCGCTCAGGCGACCGCGGTTTGCCCAGCCACTCCTTGGCCTTTTCAAAGGGAAACGACATAATGGCCTGGGCGTAGCTCAAGCCAGGGAAGCCCGAGTCCTGGTCGGGATTGACATAGATTGCGTAGTCGTCCTCTGGGCCGCCGGCGTCGCTACCGTCGTCATACTCGTTCCAGTATTTGGGCTGCGGCTCGGGGTCGAGATAGGACGGCGGGAGGGGATCAAAGGTGACGCGCTGCGAACTTGGTGGGTGTCTCGAAGGGGCGACAGGCGTGTCGACTGATGAAGGAGAGCTTGGCTCACTGAAGGCCGGAGTGGCATGGCGAAGCGACTCTTGGATTTCATCGTGCCGCTCCAGTAGGTCCGCAAAGCTGCGTCGCGTGAAGCTCCTGGGGTTGCTCAGCACCTCTTCGTTGAACTTGGCGCTTAATGATGATGAGCCAGTCCATTTCTGTTGCAAGGATTAGCCAAAAGCTCGCGGGACCCGCTGCTCATGCCTATGCGGCCCAGCAAAGGTGTTGATTATGACGTACTCTATATTTCTTGAGAATCTTGCGAAACGCAATAATCTGAGCATTGGCGAAGCGCGTTAGAGCTTGTATGTCCTCTCTGCACCGCAGCAGCTCGCGCTCATATTTTATCAACTTGCGCTGGTTTCTTAGCGATGCACTCGGCGAGCCGGACTCGTGATGGGTCTTGGCGGCAAACCGCTTAATGCCGGCAGCGATGTGTTCTGGTCTGTATTAGCAACGATGTGGCGACTTGGCCATGACAAGGAAGCGTACCCAATCGTCTCGACACTTCGTCGGCCTTGCTGATGACAAACAAGTCCAGTCGGTCGTGCTGGTGGCAGAGCTCGGTGTACAAGGCATCCTCGAATCGCTGGAGAGCTGTATCTTGGTGACCGGGAATGGCGAGGGCTGTGGCTTGGTCGCGCGTTGTGTGGACTTTGATTTCGTGCTTGAGGGAGTTGTAGTCGAGGTTGTCTGTGATTGCGAGTTCAATTAGATAGTCCGTCTTGAATGAGTCAAAGCGCTGTGGGACAATTGGGATTGGGACCGGAGAGGCGGAGACATACGCAAGCTCCATTCAGGAACTGACTCTCGCTCCAACTGAACGCCGTATTTCATGATTTGCTGAAAGCTGCTGCTTGCAAATTCTTGCCCGAGATCAATTGAGTGGCTGTCGTCGAGATAAGAGCATCAAAGGCCGTCGGTGGCGGCACCGTCGGGTGAAGGAGAGGCGAAGCTGGTGGAGCAATTGGCGGCCTCGTCCAAGGCCAGTACTGGTACGGAAGAGAGAGAGAAAGGGGGCAAAGGAGAAGGAAGAAGAGATATAGAGAGAGAAAGAGAGAGAGCTCGTTCTCGATCGGATCGGTCTCTCGGCAAAGCTACAATAGAGTTGCAACGGATGAGATGGGGTGATGCGAAGTGCGAGGCTTAGCCCAGTGCAGTCTACTGTGCTCGTACTGCAGGAAATAAAACAAAGCAAATGAAGGCGATACAAATGTCGTGGAGCCAACCGGATGACAGCCGTGGCGTTTGCGCGGATGGAGGGGAAGTACAAAAGAGCCTGAAGCTCGTGCCGGAGATCAGATGCAAAAGTCAAAGCAGAGAGCGATAACGGCCAGCTTAAGAGGAATGGATGAGACAAACAAGGGAAGGCCGGGGATGACTTGGCTTGGAAGAGAGACTGGGCTAGAGATAAGATAGTAAAGTAGCAGCAGTAGTAGCTGGGAGCAGCTTGTCTGAGGGTTTTGCGTTTGCGCTAGAACTAAGGTAGAGCACGGCGAACGAGCCGGAGCCGGAGCCGGGGTAAGACAGATAGAGGGATGAATTGAATGGATTCTTATGGAAGATTAGCCGGCTGCTGATGCGATAGGTAGAGTAAGTAAGCTTCGTATGTATGTTCGTAATTGATGTATCTCGCATGTGCTTTCTCTCGCCCGTGTTCTGGTGACAAGCGATGACGATGACGCACAGGAAGCTGCTAGAAGAAGAAGAAAAAAAAGCAAAAAAAAGCTTCACGAACCGCAAATCCCGAACCGACGAAGCAGGGGGAACAAACGAACGAAACGAGCCGCTTGTCAACGATGTCACCTGCAGTTGAAGGACAAGAGTCGATCGGCATCCAGAGCAGCCAACGAGCTGGGCAGGACGGCGCACGGGGTTCGCGGAATTATATCATTGATGGAGAGAAAAGAGGATGGACAATGGACAATGGACAACTGGGCTCGGGCAAAGGAGGCAGACCAAGGCAATGCAAAGATAACATGGAACATGGAAGGTGCCCACTATGCACTATGCAGGCGCTAACAGGCATCGCACAGGTGGCAGCCCAGTGGGTGTCTGCGCCTATGGGGCCCTATAATGGGGCACTGCCATGGCAGGGTGGAGCGGCGCTACAGCACTGGTGCATGCACGAGCAAGACTCGACAGGGCTCTAGTTGCAGCTATCGTCACAAGCCGGGCTGAGGGATGGGGGGGCCTCCAGCGAAAAAGATTTAGTATGGACAGTAGCTGGCGGAGACTCGCTCACTAAAGACGGCCATCAAATGCAAATTGCCACGGGATAATTAAGTGAATTATAATTAAATACGAATTGTCAGTCCAGCTCAGAAGAATTGGTTGTTCTTCGTGCAGGCGAATTGTGTGCGCCGCAAAAGAGGCGAACCGAACCGGCAAGGGTCCAGAGCTTCTCGCTTGCTCTCGGTGAGACGAGGCGGCCAGTCAACTTCATCCATTTACATCCTTTCACATACCAGTCTACACAGAAAGACCAAAAAATAAATTGAAAACTAAGACACACACACACACACAAACATTGTTCCTATTTGTCATGTCCGCCATGCTCTTCCTTCCCCAGCTCAGCCTCTCCCCTCATCCGCCGCTCTCTCGTCCGCAAACGGCCTCCTCGCACATTGTTGCAACAATCAAATCGCTGTGCCAAGGCAACCCATTTAAGCCGTTCCAGACTCCCCCCCATGGAGAAAAACTGGACGGTCAAACAGCGGCCCCTCTCGTCTACCCGAGCAAAGAAAAATACTTGATCCATTGATCCATAATACCTGATCAACCGCTGTCGGTATCAAAAAAAAAAAAAGTCAAGATCCGAGTCAGTCTAAACTACTAGTTGACTAGAGAGATGACAAGGGACCGGCAGAACATTAATTAAAGAGTTTCGTATTCCTTCTTTTCCTGTCCTATCACTGGATAACCAAAGGTTTTTGCCCTCTTTTTTTCTCTCTTTTTTATTCTAAAACGGCCTACTGTATTCTTCACAATCGGGTATAGTTCGACCCATGTGAAAACCCCCCTCAACGCTGCAGATGAACCAGCCCAGCTTTGCTCGAGTCGGTTATATTCCCTCCATCCTATCCTAACCTGTCGGCTGTTTTTGAAACAGCCCGACCGCGGAGCTTGAAAGCTCGAGCTGCCGATTGCAAGCAGCATGCACGGCCTAAGGCACGTCCTTGGTAGCTGCATCGTGCTTGTGCTTCACAACGTTAGATGCTCCTCCGTCTTAAACTTGATTTCATGCCTCCCCATTGGTCCAGGTGGTGCCCTTTTTTCCTTCTTGCTTAAACCCTGGCCTCCCGCTGCCCTACGGAGTTCGGCTAAAGGCAACGAGGTCAATGCTCCGTAGCCGGGTTTTGGGCCTGTGAGACGTTGTCGTGCCTTCAATGGTTGAGGTGGAATCTGCTATGGACAGTATCCATCCTATCTACATGCACTAATGCTATCGAATTATACTAAAAAACAAAAAAAACCAACGGGTGTCTTGATATCGGCATAGCTCTCTGATTGGACGTGTATCAAGGCTGCATTTACCTACTCTGGGACTAAAGACATCGTATGGTGGCCATATCAAATTCTGCCAAGCTTTTGCAATTCTAGACTCCCATCCATCACAACACGATATTATACGATGCCATCACAGCATTTCTCTGACTCAACAGTCCTCGCAAATGCAGTCCAAAACAGCCAATCGCCCGAGAATACCTGACATGAGCCACCAGGAGAAATAGGCCTGGGATCAATCAAATTAGGACAGCAGAACAAGGGACTGAACCCGGCCGATCCACAATCTGCAAGGTCCTCCGTTACCCGCCCCCGAGCTTCACTCAATCCGTTCACCGAGCACGTCCAAATCCATACTTGTACATGTATCGATCACACCCAACAGCTCCAACGTCAAAAAACTCTTTTTCGCCATAATTCTCCGCTCAAGGCCCCCCCTTCTTTCACATTTTTTTTTTCCTTCTTTACGACCCTTAGAACCGATCGGCCCGTCTGGGTATCCCCTCCTTTGCCACTGGTGTCGCGTGAGTGCTTGCCCGAGTTGGACTTTTTTTTTCAGCTCTCGTTCTTGTTTCCTCTTCCAAGGGTGGGTGAGTGAAACCCAGGCGTTTTTTTTTTCGGTGGTGGGGTCCCAGCTTCGGGGAGGGCATTTCGGGTTAAATCTTTGCGTGCTTGCGATGTTACGAGTTTTTGATACGCTGTGTTTGTTGGGTGATTTGGTTAGACGAGCTAACTATGTTGTCTTTCAGAGGAAATCATCGCCATTGCTCGCATGATATTCACATGTATTAGTAGGTATTCTTGCTTCATGGTTCTCATCCCACGCACCAGATCACATGCAGATGAACCGCTGTAAACCGAAAATACTACAACACAAAACAACAAAAACAAGCCCATCACCAAGCAACAACGGATCCCTCGTCGGCACGCCCCCCCTCCCGTACCACAAAGACACGGCCTGTGCAGAAACTCTTTGCTCTGCGGCAGGCCAGATTGCGGGCCCTGCAATCTAGATTGGCTGGTGGATCGTCTAGCTCACCATTCCGACCCGTGCGACTCCATCTTGGACTCGACCTGGACCTCGTCTTATTTCCTCAGCCGGAGCCCGCCGCCTGCTTGCTGTTGCTATAAGGTGGGTTTCTTGCGGCGTCTCTGGATACTACCCTTTGCCGCCTTCCGAAGGGGAAAATGAGACGAGAGGCGCTTATCCGAGGTGTTTGATCGGCTATATGTCAGTCGAGGACTATTTCTCTTTATTTTCTCTTTATTTTCTCTTTGTCATGGGTAATGCTGTGACAGGTCAGTATTGGTTCGTGTCATTGAATCCCCGTAAGCATACTACATGCCGCATGGAAGCATCAAGCACATGCACTCTTATGGGAGTTGCTTTTCCATGGCCTTCTCAACCCTTCTACTGCTAATACTACCCTTGAAAAAACAAGCGTAGCCATCCCATGTCTACAACCGTTGCCGCTCTCCTTCCACATCTCGTCAAACCTGCAGATTGCCCACCAAGCAACGCACATCCCGCGTCTCCGATAAGAAGATGCCCTTGATTTGATCGAATGAAAGCCTCATTAGAGGTACGCCGTATTGCAACCTGTCTCAACCCCTCCGGTTTCAAGGCTCTATCTAGTACGAGTGGGGGTGGAAGCACACAGACATGCACACCACGACAACACCTGCATATAGACGTGCACCCGTAGTCTGATATAGAAAGCAAATCACATCGCAGCCTGGGTTCAGCCCCGAGGAAGACACACATCCAAGTCCAAGTAACACCATCGTTCCCGGAATCTAGGCCCCATGCCTGTCTCATGCCTCTTGCTCAATGCGTCTTTAGCGATGGTAACCCTCCGTTATCACGCCCTCCGTTCAGCTTTCGCATCACGGACAACCATCGTGCTCGTACACTACACCACAAGTTGTTTTATTGATTCTTTTTCCTCAATCTTCGCAAAGCTCTCACCAAATACTCAACCATCCCTCGGCCTTACACCATCCCGACCCCCGAAGAGACGGTTAAAAAAAAAAGAAAAGTAATCTCAAACATGGTTCCTAGTCCGGTAGCTAAACACGAAGTCCCCGATTCAAGCAGGTGACAGTCTGTCTCGCACGCTCGCAATCGCCGGTCGAGTCCCTTCAGATAGGCCAATCCAGTGCGACAGCCTAATCAATGTCTCATGTACTCGTACAGATCCCGGCCAGCGCATCTTTCTTTTTCCTCAGTGTAACCATTGGACAACAGTAAGGGAGGTACTCGTAGACAAGACAAGCCCAGTGTAAAATAGTCGGGCACTTATAACACGGCGGAACCGCCCGAGAATGGCGGTCACGCGACACCAAGTCCAGGCACAGCAGCAGCCAAACACACACACAGAGATAGAGTGTAAGAGAGACGGTGTAAGAAACAAGCCCCGACTTACTTTGGGCGAATGCCAGCACATCATCCGCCGGAAGAAGGGACATGGCTGGTCCATGTAAATTGACATGGTCATGGTTGCATGCACACGCTCCCCCCGCGTTTCGGTGCTTTCCAAGTCAGACGTGCGTGAAGGAAGCCATCCAAGCCGCGGCCAATTCATTGGGACTGGATGGATGCCAAAAGTTCGATAGCTTTGGATCCCGGGTGTCATTCTCATGCACGCATCTTTTTGCTGGTTCGTCGTTGGTTCGTTGGAGCTGAACGGAAAGCGTGGAGAATCTCGTGTTTAACGAGAGGAGGAGTAGACATGGATGTGGTCCACGTTCTTTTGCTTATTGCTGGCATCTTCGTTTCCCCATGTGAGATTTCTTCTTATCGGCTTCCGCTACTATTCGCCTTGCACCTAGTCCACTGTCATATGCCAGCTTCGTTGCCCGCATAGACCTCATAAAACTTCATAATACCTCAGGATATGCCAGACATGACATTGAACTTTGACCGAGTCTATCCCAATTGACTAGCCTGCGGTAGAGCAAACATTGGCGTCGGCACTTACTCATTGTCCCAGTAGTTTGATTTCTGGAGCTACACAAGTTTCGACAAGGAACATGAATTCCACCGAATCGATATCGTCGTGTCATCGTCACACACCAGCCGCCGCCACAATGATGCGGGCGAATAACCTTATCCGTAGACAGACAAGAACAAGCAGCAACCTTGAACTTTTTTTTTCTCGATTTATTGTCATTATTATTTTCCCGCAGACTGAGGGATTGTGCTTTAGCGTCTGCTCCTCTTCCGCCTGCACGGTTAATATCCCGCGTTTCTCGCAGCTCGCGGGATTCGGCATCTCAAACCCTTGATACAGCAGGCTATTCATTTTCCATGGTGACATTGGGCTGCCCAACGAGAAGCATTAGATGTTTGCACCACGATTGACCCCCAGCCAAGACACACTGTTAGAGATACACAACTCAATTGCATCATTCACGACGAATCAAAGCATCGCAAATGTCCAATAGCTTCATTTCGCTGTCTCGTCGTAATATAAAAACCTAGCAATATATATGCACGTTTGAATCAATAGATCCTGCAGCTACCCGTAAATACATGCAATGGGATGATATGAATGCCCATCGACTTCTTCGTGTGGCGTAGTATCGCTCAAATGACCCTTACAAAGGTTCCTTCTAAATGTATGATTGGGCCCCCAAAAATGACACCTGATTACCACATGGTTGCACAATGAATGAGAATAGGGGGTTTGTCATGAATGCTTCTTCCCTGTTCCTCTCCCCTCTTTCTTTGTCAAGCTTTTCAAACGTCCTGGTATTCGAGGACTTGCTCAACTTCCAAAACGCCAATAATGCTACCGCTGCTTGTGATTGCAATGACCGATCCAGGTCCGCCAATTGCCTGCTCATGCTCCTCGATTTGAGAAGACCGCATGTCTTCCAAAATGTCTCGCGCCTGGCGGACCGTCGTCTCCGACGACATGGCCAGCATCTGCTGGCGGGACACCGTGATGCCCGTGACCTCCTTGATGGGTCTCACCATGTCTGCGTCACTCAGCGCTCGAATCTTGCTCGGGACTGCCGTCTCGTCGCCGACTCTGACCCAGCCCGTCTTAGACTTGTACGCAGCCCGGAGCAAACTCGACGCGAGATCATCGCCGCTCAGACCATGGGCGACGTCAATCTCGTCCCATGGCACGGAAATGTGACCTATGGTCTGCGGACCTCGAGCCACCGCCGCCACGGCAGCACCAATAGCACCGCCTGGGTGGTTCTTGGCAAACATTTTCGAGACGCTGGGGTGAAGCTCGTGAGCGGCCGTGATTGCCAGTGCATCTCCCAAGGCTAGAGCAGCTGTTGTTGATGCTGACGGTGCCGAAACTCCAAACGATACGCTTTCAGGCTCAGGAATTGGCGCTGGTAAGAGTATCGTGTTGGGTCGATGCTTGACAAACTCACAAGTCTCGTGTCTCATGTGTGAAGTGAGGAGAATGGTAGGAAGCCTCTCGTCTAGGTGAGGCAACGTTAGAAGAAGCTCCTGAGTCTTTCCGGAGTAGGTAATGAACAAGAGCGTATCCTCCGGGCCCACTATGCCCAGGTCTCCGTGAAGAGCTTCGGTAGGGTGAAGAAAGACGGAGCGAATCGCCAGGCTTTGGAACGTGGCAACCAGCTTCTTTCCAATGTGGCCAGACTTGCCCACTCCTATGATTACCAACTTGCCCTTGGTCTTGGCCAGCCGAGTGATAGCCTTGATAGAGGCATTGAACCCATCCCGGGCGATTGCGTCAATCTCGTAGAGTTTTGTGAGATTTGCTAGCGCCACGGCTTCGGTGTTTAATACATGGATGCCGCTGTGAAGTCTTCTATCCATTACGGATTGTTCTCGCGTAGCTTCCCTGTCCAGGCTGAAGCCATCCACAGGGTCGCCTATCTCCTTGGCTGATGGCGAGGCTGAGGGAGTTGGCGGAGAGGGGGGTGGCATGGATTGGCATTTTGAAGCACCCAGCACAATCACAGCGCTCGTCTGGATGGGCCGGTGATCGCCGTGTCGTAAATCAATCATGGTTTCTTTCTGGTCTAGGATCGAGCAGGATGAGCCGGTGATAAACAACAAGAAGAGTAGGGAAGCAGAGATGAGTTTCTGCAGTTCCGCTTCAGCGTTGGGATTCTGCTGACTAGGACCCTTAGAAACCAAGGTAATCTTGTCAGTCAGACAGCAACCGCCGAAAGCGACGGAACTTTTAAACCGCGCACAATCCTGACAGCCCCGGCCACAATGACGCGCCCTAGGCTTCACAATGAAAGTAGCGATCGGGCCTTAAGAGTATCGCCGTGTCACTGACTGTGCCTTTGGAAAGCGTTGAACCATTTCCGAACTTGCACCGAATGGCTAAATCCAAGACGTCAACGACAAAAAAGAGGTGGCGAATTGGGATCCAGGACTCGTAGCAAACTCTCAAGCCATCATGGACGAGGCTCCAGCAAAGGAACAAGGAGGCTTTGGGGGGAGAAGGCAAGAAGGGTCTGAGGGGTCTGATCGTGGAGATAAGGACTGGATGCTGGAATCGACGCCCGTGTATTAAAAAAGATTAAAAGTCGCAATCTCAGCGATCCGTGTGAGTGGACGTGGCGGCGATTGGCGGAGATGCGCGATTGTGTGCTTAGATCCTAGAGCCCAATTGGGCGAAGGCTCGGCCAACGGACGTCTATTCCGCTCGGATCGCCTGCGGAAAGGCTTAGAAATCCACTATGGCAAGCTTAGGGATAGGACTGATAGTTGAACCGACGCAGTGGCAGTTTCACCGCTGATGATGTTGTTTTGATGGCTCTTGAGATGCAGTAAAAAATTGCAAGTTTCACATGTCAAAACGGCTCCCTTAGCGTAGAGACTCTCTTTGGAACAGAGCCCTCTCACATGACCCTGGCCAGCCCAGCAAGGCGATGCAAGTCGTATGTAACGCCCAGTACAGCCTGTATGTAAATCCTCCTACCTGTGTGACAGATTAATATCCATTCATGTGCTAATGCAGCAGTGCTTTGCGTCCATTTGCGCTCGGTAGTTCCAGAAATGTCATCTTGGCCCGCGGGAGTGCTTTTCACGCAGCCCCCGCATCGTCACGTCATCAGCACCGCAAATGAGCGCGGCGTTCGGCAATGGGAGGAATAAAAGTCCGATTGTAACCGTCAGATATGGAGGATTAGATACTAATGGAGTGCTGGTTTCCACTAGGGAACCAGAGGAGAGCGAGGAGAGAGAAACATTGTGAGATGGATGAATATCCAAGGGGGTGAAAGACGAGGTGAAACGAGAGAGAAAAGAGGGTTGCTCGGCCTGGTCACGATCAGAGAAGCACGACTGCTATATAGCCTATGAACGCTGCTCGCTTACCTACAAATCCATACCAGCTGACTACGGCGGGATCATGCCACCAGATCTGCCCGAGGCGGCTGACACAGCTTCAAACCCCCCAAAAACGTGGGCATGCCGCTTTCTGTCTGTCTCGAACCAACGGCCGGGGTTCGACGGCCGCTAATTGGCCCGTCCCCATTCAGCCTCTGCGTGGATGTACATAGGCGGTTTGTCTCACGCCAAATAGTCTCTGGTCGCCGCATCGAGGACTTTGAAGGACGATACAGTACGCGATGTTGAGAGTTTCCGCATGCGCTCATGTGTGCCGCTTGAGAACACAGTTGCCTATTGTCAGCTACCTGCGGCGGAACAATGTGAGAAACATAAATATGCCTTGACCCCAGAAAGGTCCCCACGTCAATGTTCCTCTGAACAGCTTTGCTCGGCTCATCGGCTTCTCCACGATATAGGAGGCTTATCACTGCAACGACGCACGTACAAAACACCAAGTCCTTGCCCGTTGCCCGCGGCTTCCGGTCCATCCGCCAGCTGGCAACTGAGCTCGCTTGAAGGATAAAGACGAAAATGGCCCGAGAAAGCATTCAAAAGAAATGAGATTTCGGCAGTGAAAAGTTCCTTACGTAAGGACCGTTTGTACGAAATTTAAGATTTCGCCTCCGGCCCTGACTTGGGGTCTTTTGGAACGCCACCGATCTCAGTATCTTGGATTTAGAACAATTCATCGCAACGGGCGAACCTCCAGTTTTTACCCCCGACCTGAAGCAGCTTTCCCGTTCGGCAAAATGGCTTCAGGCCAAGTTACAGAGAAGGGCCCTCCGTCGGAGTCGTCTGCGTCTCCGCGGTACCGGGCGCGCGGGAAACACAATGGTGACGGGCCGCGCCGAGGCTTGCGTCACTATGCCAAGTGGCTGGTAATGACTCTTATCGTCGTCTTCACATTTTTCACGGCTGTGTCTCGTGCTTTTAGCTGGGCCACGGTGTCCGGTGCCATCTACAGCGCAGATGTGCCGCAGCGAATACAGGATGAGCTCGTGGGCAGGAAGCTGGCGGCTCTGCAGCGGCAACAACCACATGAGGAGCAGCAGCAGCAGCAGCAGTATCAGGGCCAGAAACAGCAGCAAAGGCTGGGCAGCGAGGGCAAGGCACAGGCTCTTGCCATGTCCGGCGGCGCTGTAGATGGCCACTATCTCATCGGCGTGGGTAAGGCTGACATCACAGGGCCTGTTGTCGAGATCAACATGATGGGCTATGCCAATACCGAGCAAGTTGGCAGCGGCGTGCGTCAGCGCCTGTACTCTCGCGCCTTCATCGTGGGCGACCTTGACCAGCCCGAAGACAGATTCATCTACCTCGTCCTGGATACACAGGCTGGTGACACCGCCGTCCGATACGGCATTCTCCGGGGGCTAGAGGATCTTGGCCCCGAGTACTCCATGTATGGACATGACAATTTAGCCGTCACTGCGACCCACTCTCACTCCGGGCCCGGCGCCTGGCTCAACTACCTCTTACCTCAGATCACCAGCAAAGGCTTCGATAGGCAGAGTTATCAGGCGATTGTCGACGGCTGCCTCTTGTCCATCCGCCGCGCACATGAGAGCCTAGAACCCGGCACCCTCACCGCAGGCACCACCAAAGTCTTTGGCGCCAACATCAATCGAAGCCTCTACGCCTATCTCGCCAACCCCGAAGAAGAGAGGGCCAAGTACAACATCAGCGCGGAAGACGACGGCTCTGTGGAAAAGGACTTGACTTTGCTCAAGTTCAGGAGAGCGTCGGACGGCAAGAATATCGGCGTGCTGACATGGTTCCCAACCCATGGCACATCCATGTTGGCCAACAACACCCTCATCACAGGAGACAACAAGGGCGTGGCCGCGGATCTTTTTGAGAGGAAAGTTCGCGGAGGTGTCCAAGAGACGGACGATTTTGTTGCCGGTTTTTCTCAGGCCAACATGGGTGATGCAAGCCCCAATACGCTTGGCGGCTGGTGTGACGATGGTACAGGCGAGCCGTGCGAATTCAAGTCAAGCTCTTGCAGGAGCACCGGCAGGAGTAGGAAGTGCCACGCAAGAGGTCCCTTCTTCAGGGAAAAGGATGAGGGGGCCGCGTCGTGTTTCGAGATTGGAAAGAAGCAGTACGAGGCAGCTCTGGATCTCTATACCTCGATGGATGCCCAGCAGCCAAACGTAAAGGGGTCGGGTGTCAAGGCATTCCATCGGTTTCACGACATGTCTGACTTTCAGTTTCAGCTGCCCAACGGCTCGACAGTCCGCACGTGCTCTGCTGCGTTGGGGTATTCTTTCGCAGCCGGGACGTGGGACGAACCGGGCCACTATGAGATCACGCAGTCTGGTTCCAACGACACAAACTCATCTCCCAAATGGAAGGTCCTACGATGGCTCATCGGAGCTCCCGGTCCTGAGCAGATACAGTGCCACGCTCCTAAGCCTATCCTCTTCAACGTCGGTAAGACGCACAAGCCCTATCACTGGACGCCGGATATTGTAGACATTCAGACGTTTAGAGTCGGCCAATTCATTATTGTTGTCAGCCCTGGAGAGGCGACCACGATGGCAGGTAGACGGTGGAAAGAGGCAGTTGCAGAGAGCAGCAAGATTCAATTAGCAGAAGAGCTGGACGGCAAAGAGCCCATTGTGGTGTTTGGAGGGCCGAGCAACACTTATACTCATTATATCACGACGGAGCAGGAATATGGGTACGTTTATTCCCCCTCGCTTTCTTGAGATTGGCCAATGCTGACACGCACAACTCGCAGGATCCAGCGATATGAGGGAGCCTCAACCCTGTACGGCCCACACACACTTGCAGCCTATATAGATCGCACCAAAGCACTGCTTTATCTTCTCAAGGACGATGCTCCTATCGGAGAGCCCGATTCTCGAGAGACCGGCCCACTGCCCCCAGACAACAGTGACCGATCCTATGGCTTCAACACGGGCGTCTTGTTTGATGGTACATCACAATCTCAGCAATTTGGAGATGTGATTGTCGACGTTGACAAGAGCCAGTTTACCCTGGGAGACAAGGTGACGGCAACATTTGTTGGAGCCAACCCGCGAAATAATCTGCGATTGGAAGAGACGTTTGCCGCCGTCGAGTACCGTCGTCCCGGCGAAACCGAATGGACAGTGGTGCGAGACGACTCGGACTGGAAGTTGATATACCAGTGGAAGAGAAGCAGCGTGATGATGGGCACCAGCTCCGCGACCATCTCGTGGGAGATTGAGGAGTGGACGACGCCGGGCGAGTACAGACTTGTCTACTTTGGCGATGCCAAATCCATTGATGGCGAGATTACGGCGTTTGAAGGCAGAAGCACGGCGTTTATGGTCAATTAAGGTTCCCAAGGGGGTATATCAGATGCTATTCTTGCTATACTATTAAATTTTGCAGACTGGGATTGGGGGATATGTAGGCCGGCTTTTCTTTTTGTTCTTCCTTTCTTCTTTGGTTCGTTTTTAGAGAAAGGGCGGCTGGCATTCTTGGTGCGCGAATGGCGTTTCATAGGTCAAGGTCACTCTTTTTTAGATTTTACATGCTGGATAAATCGACGTTATTAGAGAACAGATTGATGATGAGATTTACTATGCTTTCAATGTTAACAGCGTCAACAGTTGCGATGAGATGAAGCAGTTGTCGTATATACGAAGCAGCACAGCACGGCACTGTACTATGCAGACTTTAGTAAGCTTCGTCCTGTCGATCTTTGGGCTAGCACTGTTTTAGCTGGTCTGACACGAACAAAAGAGGACCAAGCAAAAGACGCCATTGTCCAACGTAGCGAGAGGGCCAGAAAAAGTCTCGAACTTCATCCATGCAGGGAACTAGGCAGTTGCCTCCAGGCGGGCGAGGCCCTATCAAAAGAGCGCTGCTGCTTCTGATCCACTCCCTCTTCTACTACGGGAATACGAAATCTGAGACCAGCCGGAATGGCTTGCTTGTCCCTTTTTTTTTTATCTTTTCTTTCTGCTTCTTCTATCATCATTCGTCACTAGACCAGGAAGGGAAAAGATAGATTCAACAAGTGGTCTGTTCTCGGCTTAGCGAATGTGCGAGCTGAAAAAAAGCGTCGAAGATAACGAACGGGGAAAATGCAATGGTGTGGATGGGGGATGGGGGATGGGGGATAGGGGATGGGGACATGGATGGATGTTGCGCGTATCGTATATGCACAGGCTTTTGGGGCGGGGAAGAAAAGAAAGAAAAGATGAAACAAGTTGATGCGGGCAATTGGCATGTATGTACGAGTACTCGTATCCTTGTGATGATGCACATGCGACTGGACTGATGCTTGCAGTTGGAGATACGAAGTGGTATTAAGTCTAAAAATAAAAATAAAGCGAGGGCAGCGAGAAACACTGCCACCCCCCTTTGGCAGCGCTGCCGCAGAAGCACTTGCAGGGGAAAAAAAAAAAGAAGAAGAAGAAGGTCGATATCAGGCATGAATACTAAATAATAAGCATTAACATCTTACAAACATTGAGACCATCGTCATCAGCCTCCCTTTTGCGATGATCATCATTGATATCTATTTGTCCATCGATCAATCAATCAATCAATCAAATCGAGTCATGTTGGTTCGCATTCCCCATCGCTAAAGGGGAATAAATGTTAATAGTTCCGCCCAATGGTCCCAGACTAACGATTACAAGACCCTTTTTTTTCTTCTTCCTTTTCTACTGTATCTCCCGGGTTCCCGGCGCGGCAGACGCTTTTCCCCCTTCGATAGCACCAAATAGTTGCAATCAATACTGTAGGTATGCAATAGCGTCGAACCCATGATAGTACTGTGTTGACTGTACGGTACTCGTACATGATAGCGATCCATGGGATGGCCGCGCAAGGCCTCGTAAAATGTGGATGCCGGGTGGGTATATTCAGCGTCTGTCTTGCGGCTTCTATTGGATGTGCGTTGTTCCCATTTGTTTCAAAACACGGCACGGCGACGGAGGGAAAGGTCAGCAATTGATGGCTGTCTCGTCTCTTGTCTCTTCAGCCCAGCTGGGTAATCGAATGCCGGCCGTCTGGTGCATTGACCCCATCGTAAAGTCCCGACGAGGCCGAGAACTACAGGTAGGTACCTGGTAGGCATGTCCGTACATACCAACTGCCATCAAGTTGCTTAGATGCCTGTATTGTACGAGTATGTAATACAGAGTGCAGAGGCAGAGTATCCAATCCATCAAGCCCATCCATGCCATTGTCAATCCACCAACACTGAGCTGCAGGCACAAATGCCTCTCTCCCTCTCTCTCAGGGTTGCACAGCGTCAAAGATAACCACCCCCCGTCTTTTGTCGTTCTCGCTTGTGTGCGTCCATTCTTTCATCTGCTCTCTCTGTCTCTCTCTCGGCCTCTTCCTAACTCGTACGACCCGCTACAACAGTGCCCGAACTGGCGTCTTTAACCGCCAGCAACTTTAGTGTTAAGTCGTCCACTGTCCAATGCATGCAAAGACCCTTGCTCCTGGTACTTCAGCTCGTCGTCATCATTGCCTGCTTTGTTTTTTTTCTTTTGCCATACAGACAGCCCCCCCTTGCCTGGCCTTGCCTGGCCTTACCTTGTGGCTTTGTGCTCTGTTCTCCGTACTCCGTACTTGCGTTAGTACCTGTACCCATCAATATTTTACGGGCTAGGTACCTACTACCTTACCTAGTAGTAAGTACTGTAGAGAATGCCAGCCCTGTAACCAGTGCGTGCGCTGGAATGAATCCCGCCTGCTAGCAAGGCACATTAGTGGTGCTAGCGCCGCCTGTGCGCTCCGTACGAGTACAGGTACCTGGACCAAGGAAAGAATGGATGAGAAATAGCGATCGCTGACGGAGGCGGCCAAGCGGGTCTGGGCTGGGCTGATCGTGCTGGATTTCGTGCTGCTTCTGGCTTTCTTTCTTTTGCCTCAGTCTCAGTCTCTGTTTCTATCTCCTTTTGTCGCCATCGTCTTGACAGTTGCTTTGTCTCGAATTGACTTGACGATTGAACTGAACGGGCTGTGGCTGTGATCCAAGATCGATAAGCCCAGCCACATACGCGAGAGGTGGAGATATTGGATCGCATCTTTTCTTTGCCTTTTCTCCCTCTTCGGCGTCAAAATCAAAATCAATCTCATATCTCACCTCCGCCGGTGCTCGGGTTACGCAATACGAGATACAGTCGCCAATCTTGCTTCTGCTCTGTCCTTGTCCTCCCCTCGCTTGCTGACCTGTCTTTTCCCCGACTCTTGTCCTTCTCCTTGATAAGTCTGGTCTGTCCAAGGCTCAGCTCAGCTCAGCTCAGCACCCCCCCTTGGCCGAGTTGAACGACTCCCGCCTGTCGATTTAATTTAATTTCCAATCCACTCCGATAACCTCTTTCTTCCTCTTCTTCTCTCTCACTTCCTCTCCTATTTTCTCTGGCAAGGCTCAAACGCTTCTGCCGCCTTTTCACAACTGTGCTGTGACCCGCCAACCATGGGAGCGGACCGGAGTTGGTCTTGGCGAAGCTTTATCAAGATGCCGTCCCGCAACTGGCGAGCCGCCATCATCGTCGGCTGCACTTTGCTGCTGACGCTGCCCCTCTACCAGCTGCGCGACCACCAGTCCGCCGGCTACTACAAGCAGTACATCTACGACCGGATATCGCCCTATCTGCAGGGCCAGGGCGTCTACAACAACACGCTGTACCATGAGGGCACCGAGGCTGCCGTCCACTCGCGCTGGAACTTCAGCTCGCCATGCGACGGCTTTCCCAACATGGACGGCATCATGCTGGTCATGAAGACGGGCGCCACCGAGGCCTACGACAAGCTGCCCACGCAATTGCTCACCGGCCTGCAGTGCATCGACGACTTTCTCATCTTTTCCGATCTGGTAAGTATCTTTGTTGTGTCTTTGTGTCTCTATGTCTTTGTGTCTTTGCCTTTTGCCGATGCTGTTGCTGTTGCTGTTGCACACACACGCTCCCGCCTTGGCAGCGGCACATCAAACGGATCAGCAAGGGGTTCGGCTTCGCGACTAACACCCAACAGGAGCAGCAGATTGGCAAGTACCACATCTACGATTCCCTCGACCGCGTCGACGACAAGATCAAGGAAAAGTACAAGGAGTTCAAGCTCTACCAGGCCCAGCAGGAATGCCCCGTCTCGCAAAAGGACTGCACCGCCGGCATGGACGGCGGCTGGGAGCTGGACAAGTTCAAGTTTGTCAACATGATTGTGCGGGCCTGGGAGTTGCGCCCCGACCAGGAGTGGTACGTTTTTGCCGAGGCCGACACCTACGTCGTCTGGCCGACTCTGGTCCATTGGCTACGCAACAAGGTCAACCCCCGCGACAACGTCTACATCGGCAGCGTTGCCATGATCTCCGGCTTCCCCTTTGCCCACGGTGGCAGCGGCTACATCGTGTCCGGCGCACTCATGCGCAAGATGGCCCAGATCCCGGACATCACAAAGTACGACGACAAGGCGGGAGACGAGTGCTGTGGTGACGTCGTCTTCGCCAGAGTTGCAAAGGAGGTGGGAACCAAGGTCATGAACGCCCATCCCATGTTCAACGGCGAAAAGCCTAACACGCTGCCCTACGGACCTGGCCACTGGTGCGAGCCTCTCTTCACCATGCACCACATGAATTCGGAGGAAATCAGCGGCGTATGGCAGTATGAGCAAACGCGCACCAAAAAGGTCTGTATCCTCTCTCTCCGTCAATGGCTCAACCGCAAAGAAATGTAAAAAGGACTAACAAAACTCGGCACACAGGACTTTATGCAGATCCGAGAAATGTACTACGCCTTTTTCGCCCCCAAGATGGTTTCCTACCGAAAGGACTGGGACAATATGTCGGACGATACCTGCTATCTCGCCCCCGACGAGGAGAGCCAGAAAAAGGCCACTGGTCAACAAAGGGATCGACAGGTCAAGGAAGAGGACAAAAACGTTGTCCAAAAGTATGCGCACAACTCACCAGCCGCCTGCGCCAAGGTCTGTGAGGCTGCCGGTCTTGATATTCCTGCCGAAGAGTTTGAGAAGCTGGAGACGGAGACGGACCGTGGCAAGTTGATTCGAGCCAAGTACGACGAGAAAGCCGGTGGAGATGTCGATTTTAAGAAGAACCGCAAGTGCTTCCAGTGGCGATTCCAGAAAAACGTCTGCTGCACGAGTAAGAGCTTCAAACTCGGCAAGCCCAAGAAGGAGAAGAATGACGGAGACAAGTGGACGAGCGGATGGTTTGTCAAGGGCATCAACGACTGGATCGAAACCAAGGAGGAGTGCCCCCTGGATTGGAAGAACCCTCATTAAACGGCTCGGCCCTCTACACGACTTTGCTGTTATGGTGACGTACAATGGCCACATCAACAGACATCAACGGCGACGACCGACTGCAAGCAACGACTGTATGACGGTGCTGTGTGTATCAGCCTGATTTTTTTTATAATTGTTTTTGCACGGGGTCCAAAAAACGGTGGGATTGTTAAAGACTACATCTTTCTCAAGTCTTTTTTTGTTATTCTTTCTGTTTTTCTTTTTCTTTTGCATAGACTGGATGGGAAACAACACCGGCGTTATTTTCTGAAAGGCATGAGAAAAGGGGGGAAAGGGAATGGAACGGGAGCCCTCTTCTTCCTTTTTTGCTTAACGTTTACAATTTTTGTAAACCCGTTTCCCTCTGTTGGTCTCTTTTTGATGAGGTTGGAGGGATAAGAAGAGGGGGTTTTGGCTGTGTCACTGGGTTTGGACAAATGCCCATTTGGATCGGGAGAAGCGCGTCACGCATATATACATTTTATTTTATTTTATTTACATAGTTCTTTTGGGCTGTTGAGGGACATACATAGATGGTCATTATTGGCGTTTAATCCAATGGAGAAAGAGAAAGTCACACAGATTCGCACGCTTGGGTAAACATTATGATATGAGGTGATTGGTGTACGAGTCAAGGAAAGGGATCAGATAATCCGGTGGTGATGCAAGAAAAGTCTCTTCATTCTCTATTATTTAGTCGAGTATTGTATTGTTACATCTTTCTTCTCTAGGTAAAATTGTCATCTCGCTCCAAAAAGACGAGTTCAAATCCGCTTGGTGTATCAGTCTTAATGCCCTTTCATCATTATGCCCAACACCAAAATGTCCGTAAAAAAAAAAAAAAAAAAAAAGCCTCTCCCAACCAAAGCGTATTCGCGTGCCGTATTTCCCTCGTATGATATCTCTCCTCAAAACGTAGGAAGTAAAAACTTTAACAAAAAAAATTCATCGCCATCGTCACAACCCGTCCCCGACCTCCCCCGTCCAAAAGCGCCTTGTAGAATTCGAATATCCAGTATTAAAAAAAAAAAAAAAAAAAGCAAAGAAAAACGTCGCTGAGTACTGGACTAAATTATGCCGCCACCTTCTTCGCCCCGTGGCGTCCACACGAATGGGGCTTCTTGGGGGATTTCATGAAGCAGTATCCCCTTGCGTTGGGCCCAGCAGGCGGGCCGTACATCTCCTTGATCTCGCAGTACTCGTACCCCTTGCCGAACCAGTCCCTGAGGTGCCTGTGGAGTTCGCAGCGCGAGATGCCGCACTTGCGACAGTAGACCTGGCCCTTGACGCGGAGGCGCTCCAGCTCGTTCTCGCTGGTGGCCTCGGGCTTGGAGTGAGGGTGCACGAGGGGTCCGGCGCCGCGCCACGCCCACTCGATGTCGTTGGGGCCCGAGTACCGGCTGGACAGCGGGACGATGCCGTTCTTGCGCTTGTGGATGTCGTACAGCTTGGAGTGCGCCAGGCCGAAGCACGCGCCGTCGATGGGGTCGAGGAAGTCGAAGATGGCATAGTGCAGCTCGGAGGGAAGATCGAGCAGAGTCATGCGTGAAGATGGTCGCGGCTGGTTAGCCGGCAGCTCGGGCTCCTTGTCCGTCACAGAGTACGAGCGACGAGGGGGAGGCAGCTTGGGCCGCTGGGGAGGCGGCATGTGCTTTGATACGGGCTGAGGAGAGGGCACGGCCGCGTGCTCCGGGATGCGATCAACCGTCGCAGGCACCGCGGCGTGGAAGTAGTGCGGCCCTTCATTCTGCTGGGCCTGGTGGTCGGTCAGGGAGAATCCCCGCCTGGGCGTCCTCATCATGCCCCTCTTGACCATGAGCTCTCGTGCTCTCTGGGCGTGCTCCTCCCTCGACGTGACCATATTTTCAGATCTGTCGTTGCTCGCCTCGAGCATGGCATTGCCGCTCGGAGACAGAGCTGGGGCCGCAAGTAGTTGAACCATTATCTCAGAGTTCAAGTATATAGCCAGGGAAAATCGATCGAGTTGTCGGAAGGGTTGAAGAGAATTGAGGAGTTGAGAGTTGGTGTGTTTGTATGCGTGGTTCTGATGCTGGAAGATTCGGTTGGATAAACCCCCACGGCAAAAGTAAGGGGTGGGATGATAATGCGTTGACGTGTTGACTTTTGTTCGTTATCGCAGTTGCGTAATGCGGCACAATGTTTTACTATAAGGCGGCAGGCTCCTCACTAACGACTTCATGAGAGAAACAAGGCCTGAGATGTATGTGCGAGTGGTCACTTCTCCCCCCACACTCTGGACCGGGGCACCGGCTGATGGTCTTTTATAACTTGCAGAGATGGGCAGCGAACCGGACCGAGGCCAGGAAACGCCGAAAAAATGGGCGACTTCGGGGGGAGGGGTGTGTTTGGTGTGGTGTGACGGACGGGTCCAGCATCCAGCATTTAGCAGAGCGCAAACTTGGTTCCGGGCGCGGGACCCATGCAAATCACCCATCCAAGCAGAGTTTTTCTCTTCCCCTGGGAGGCGAAATGTGCTAGTCGACGGGATGACCATGTGCCACTCAACCACTGCCTTTGGCCATGCCTTGGACAGGACCGGACACGCTTCATGGCGGGTGGTTAGCGCGAGGTACGGCGAAGGCCACGCGAAACGCCATTGGTGGCTCAAGTCCAATTGCCCACGCTTGACGTACGACCGTCTGCGTATCACAGCAGCGATCATGTGGTCCGGCCGTGGGCTTCATGGCATGGGGATGGGGATGGGCACATCTTGGTTCGCTTGCGGGTTGCGGATAAGCATTGAAGGCGGGGGAATCGGGGGCATCATGGCCTGACCCTGTCTTGCCTGTAGCCCTGATCCCCGATTGCGAGCAAAAACATGTCGCCAGCACCGCAGCGGGTGGCAAGAGACGATTGCGGGATGGGGCATCTTCCCAGTCCCAGTCCCAGTCCCAGGCAAATCACTGGCCCGCAACGGAAGATCTTGGGCCATCCCCATCCACCCTCGATCAACAGTGAGGCGGAGGGTCTTGGGGTATCACCAGCTTGCACCAGCTTGCACCAGCTTGCACCAGCTTGCACCAGCATGGTCTGGCACCGCCGAGCCTGCATGCGGATTGGATGCTACCAATTCCTGTCGACGGTCTCGATCGGGGTCCATTGACAGGATCATGCTGCTGCCTTCCATCCCTCTCGAAGGCCAAGAAGAAAAGCGTGTGAAAAGAAAAATAGAAATAAAGAAATCAAAGCGTAAGGTTGGATGGGTGGATGCTTTCTCTCACTGTGTCGCAGACTTGTCTCGAACAGCTGATCGCTGCTCCCGGCATCCGACCGCAGGCACCGAGATAAAAGAAAAAAAAAATTGGTGCCCACCACCAAGAAAGACACAGCTCAGCCCCCAGAGTCAGACAAAGACGACGCTTCCGTCTCCCTCCGATCCCTTGGGCAGGCTCCCATATTTTCTTCGCTCGCTGACCAGCAGATCGCAAACGCTCTCGGGCAATGCGATCCAACACGGTCGTTTCGCTCTGTATCCGGCCAAGGGACCCTTCGGAGACGATGCCGATCTTCGGTGGGGATTTTGTTAGCAGTCCGAGCCGTCGAGTGCTGCCTCCACCCCGGCGCTGCAGCTGAGGTCATAGCGGAGCTGAGATGGGAGACTGATCTGACTGATATCGAAGCATCGTGGACCCTGACTGTCAATCTGTATACCTTCTGTACAGTACATTTGTAGCAGTGAAACTCCTTTCGTCATTCAACTCAATATCCCCATTTTTTAGGGTAGATCGGTAAGAGGGACATTTTCGTAGGTGTAAAGTCTGGGCATCGTGAGAGGGGACGCAGCCTTAAAAAGAAAAGAAAATAGAGAATCGCTCCCGTCCCGGCGGTGTACCGGGTAGGTCAGGTGCGGCTGATCGCGTGCCCTTTTCCATTCCTGCTGCTGCTTCTCCCTGCATTTGCGGCGCTGAAAGAGCATCGTGAAAGGTTTTGCAGTGGTGTTTGACGGCAGCACGCTAAGTGGCAATTGCATGCATTGGCGAGGGCCTTTTGGGGCTGCGCGTAACAGCGCGATGGCAGCTCGTGGAATGGAATGACACTCACTAGATGCATGGAGTGGCACGTAGAAGGTTGAGAACTCTAATCTCGACTGTTGTTTTGTGTTTGATACCGACAATACCTGCTGTAATGAATACTTATAAGATAGAATCCTCTATATCGTCAAGACCATATCTGTACAAAATACCGCAAGCCACCCACCATGGCTTGTTGTACAATTCGTTGACGCAAACCTAAAGACGAGTCCCCAAGCGCCAGCTTGCAATGGTGTCCAGAGTGCCATCAAATATAATGATGTATGACGGTGAAATTGCACCTCCCATACGGACCATGTTATCATTCATAACATCATCTTCCTTCCCATTAGTCTTGTAGCCACTACATGCAAATTCACCCAGATAATACTGCTGTGGGAAACAATCTCTCAGAAGCACAGCCATGCATGATTCAGGCAAAAGTAAATTAATAACAGCTCAAATAACAATCGACTCCGTAGGTATCCCTTACTGGGTTTCATGCCATGTTTCGCGCTGCTCGCTGTCCATCGCAGCATCCTATCGCTCAATATGCAAGTAATTCATCAAAAGATGCAAAAGCGTGGGCGAACCATGGCACCAGAGCCGCCTCTCCCCCGAACCACCGCAGTCTATAGAGAGGAGCAAACTTGCCCAGATCCTGGCTCTTCACATACGAGTAGGTACTATTCGCAATCCAAGCCAGAGTCCGCCCACCGACCTTCTAAAGATGCAGGCTCAGGGGGGCAAGCCCTCCCCCCTTCACATTCACCCCCTCCACCCTCCCAAGCTTCTTTGTCTATGTCTTCCTCAGATGGCGATCCAGATCAGCATGATAACCACGTCCATGCCCTTGCCCTCGCCTCCGTCGTACTTGAAAGTCCACATGCCGTCCTTCTTCTCGTCCCAGTATGCGCCGGTTGCGCTGTGCATTCCTCGTCGGCCGACGTGCGGTTTGCCGTCCGTTGCGGTGGCATCTGTGCTCGTCGACACGTGAGGCTCCTCCGTCTTGGTGTCGGTGCCGCCGCGGGACTTGTTCAGGGCGGATGTGGGAACAAGGTGCTGGACAATGGTGCTGTTGCAGGCAAACTTGTATGAGGGAGAATTAGCGCCTTGGGGGGTCGCCTCAGAGATGAGCGCCTTCAGCATGGAGCTCTATCGCAACGGTTAGTTTAGCGGTTGGGAGAAGAGGTCTTGGCCGTGGTATGGAGGGATCTGGAATTGGCATACGATGATGGTTGAGTTCCATTGCTCAGTCTTGGCATGGTCGTAGAATTCCGCACTGCCGATGGCGTTGTTGCACACCTAGTTTGCTCATGTTAGACGCGGCGAGCTCGGTATACCAGCTTCAAACAGCTTGGGGGAGGAGGGCAACAAAGCGTACATCTGTGGCAATCTGCTTAAGTCGGTTAAAGGGCACGGGCTAGTTATCCTCGATTAGCATGTCTCACAGCCCCTCATAGAGCCTCTGTAGCAGCGCATTGCGTACCGGGGTAGACATGTTGACTGGTGATGCTTCGGGCTGGGTGTTTAGTTTAGGGGGGGAGGATGCGATGGGCGGATGCGACGACAATGTACCAGCTGCGGTGCGAACAAGATGCCAATGACGGAAATACAGCCTGTGCTCCAACAAAGTCCTGCGTTAGCCAACCATTGAGAGGCGATGCAGCCGCGGAGTCGAGCTCACCTGTAACGCTTAATTCTCTTTGCTCTTGTGCTTCCAACCGCGACAAGTTGCTCGTTCGCCCTGCATGGCTTTCCCCTTTTGGTACAGCAAACCAAAACCGCGCTGCTTGTTCTTGCGGGGCCGTGCACGTGATCCTCCAGCCGCCTTTCCAGCAGTCCAACAGCCCGTCTAGCAGCCCGTCTAATAGCAGCTCTCCAGCTAGCAGTTCCAGCGGTCCAGCGGTCCAGCTGTCCAGCTAACCAGCTGCTGTCCAAGCCCACGTGCTCCCCGTAGCTCGACAAATCCGGCCTGCAGCGGTGGGGACGGGCGGGACCTTGTACCTCTGCAGCTTTTGGCCTGCGAGATGCTGCCGGGGGCCGCCACGGTCGGATCTTGCTTTTCTTCTCTTCCTATGTATCTTGCATTCGCACAAAATTCTTCTCTCGTCGCCCACGAAGCTTCACCTGCTCCGACTCGTCTCTAACGTGCCGCTACCTCGTTGGCATTTTTATCGCTTACCCGTCAGTCGCGCGCGGCACCGTCTTTAGCAACTCGCCCTGAACGTCATCCTTTGACCGAATCAACTAGCGGCAGCTCGAAAGTCCTCCAGCGATAAACTTTTTTTTTTTTTGCTTCTTCAACTTCATTACTACGACGCAATGTCTTCCCAGCCTCTCCTCCAAACTGCTCCCGGTAAGTCGCCATAGTATTAGACGGAGACTCCTCTGCACTCTCGTCGATAATGTCGACCCAATTGCTCATCAATCGGTATAGGCAAGCGCATTGCCCTCCCTACTCGCGTCGAGCCCAAGGTCTTCTTCGCCAACGAGCGTACGTTCCTGTCATGGCTCAACTTTACTGTCATTCTCGGTGCCCTGGCTATCGGCATGCTTAACTTTGGCGACCGAGTGTCCTTCATCTCCGCCTTCCTCTTTACCGGTGTCGCCATGTTGACCATGATCTACGCCTTGGTCACATACCACTGGAGAGCAAAGTCTATACGAGTGAGGGGGCAGGCTGGTTTCGACGACCGATTCGGTCCCACTTTCTTGGCCATCATTCTGCTGTTGGCCGTCATCGTCAACTTTGTCCTCAGGATTATGGACCAGTCCAAGAAGCAGAAGGACCAGCCTGTGTATTAAGCCACCGGAATCTACTATTGGAGAAGGACGATCAAATCATAGGACTGGACCGAAGCGGCATCAATGCCATAGGACATACAAGCGAAAATGATGAGGCTGCCTGTATTGGACTGCCAGGCCTTGCTAAGCCTGCCTATCAAATATCCCGACGAAGAGAGGTTGCCGACGGAACTGAGCGCTGTGTTGAATTAGTGTATCATATGTTATTTTTGGGTATCGCACCGGGGGTAATTAATTGCTCAATAAGATTGTATATCAAGACTTGGGTATCATATTGCTGTAACCATGTGAAAAAATTCCTTCCCCTTTTAGACCCAGCTGGTCGAAACCAAACCCTATTTCCCCATACCCGCAGCCTTGTCTATAGTGGAGTATCTTCGCTCGTTTGTACCGTTATGTTTTCCCGCGAATTGAGTTCTGGGATTGCTTGATGTGAAATAAATATCCTCAAAGACTTGTATGTTTGAGCTCGCGGCGGCGGCAGTACGGCTTGCTCGAATCGACTTTCCATGGCCTCGAACGCACCCTCATCGCTGTCGGAATCCTCCTCAGCCTCCTCTTCCACATCCCCCCTTTCACGCGTGCTCTTCTTCTTCTTTTTAGCCTCGGGAAGCAGGTCGAAGAGCTCATTGTACTGATACCAGGCCTGGTCCTTGTCCCCCAGCAATCTTTTGCATTGCTCCGCCACCGTAATCATTTTGCAGACATCTGCAGGGCGCGCATGGAGCAGAATCGCTCGCGACTCTTCAGATTTGTCGAGAAGATGGGATGATGCGCTGGAAACACGCTTGCGGATCTGCGTTGATGAGAGGACGGACAAGGCGAGGACGTTGTGCTTGGCGGAGAGTTCCTTGAGGATGGTTTCGTGCGGGCCTATCAGGGTGGGATTTGCCTGGGTGCGAGGTTTCTTGGAAGGAGCTGGCTGGCTGGAGGAATGCTTGCGCTTCTTGGAGGCATTGTCGGTTGACATGGCTGGGTTTGGTGATGAATGCGGTTTTGATGTTGTTGGAAGAGGTGGTGATGATTATTTACTAGAGCTTTTGATGGAAAAAAAAATGTGGGTTTGGAGCTAGTGGTGCTACATTGGTACTTGTCTTAGATCTTAGCGCACATTGGCTGTTGTACTGTAAAAGCACCCGTTTACAGTGAAGTGTCATTCTTATTAAGCCAATAGCTGCGCTACTGGTGTTTAGAGGCAAGTTGTAGTAGTATTGCTGTAATTCAAATGTCTATCTTGGATCATTGCCCTCGGAATGCCCAATTGGGAAATATAAAGCAATCTTGATAACGATGATTCCATTGCTCATCCAAGTCAACCACCACACAAATCCCATCGGGGCTAGGTACAACGTAGATCCGGCGCCCGCCTTTTGTTGAGCGGTTTCCGAAGGTACTCGTAAGCCGAACCGAAGTGGCTGCCCAACGGACTAAACCTTGTTCCTCTGCTCGGCAGATGGTGTGGACACGCCTCGGGCCAGTCAAACGCATCAGACGAAAAGACTAGAGGCAATCAACTGGCTAAAGCAACATACGAGTACACTAACGTTCTCCAAATAGAAGCCCGCTGTGGGAGTGTGCATTCTGGCGTCTCTGGCGGCACTCGACGCTATTTTCAGTGGACGGGCGCACATGGACCCTGGAAAAACAGATGCAATGCATTGTCTTGCTTGCTCTGCGCGAGTGCTCGTTTTGGGGAAGCAGTCCAATCGTCATCTAGTACAAGTATATGTATAGGCGCTGTTGAGACAAATGGATGACGAGTTCTGCCAGCGCTTGGGTGGAGACGGCGAGGACAGGTACAGGTACGACTGACGATGAGTCTCTCTGTGCCCCGTAACACTGCAAAAGTGGGCATGTACTCGTACGGGGCAGAGGCGCTACTCTACTTGTTTCTTGTTCCGCACTACCAGCGTGATCGGCCCACCAGCCCGTCAAGAGCTGGGCAGATGTCGTATTGCGTGTAATAGTTGGAACATGGCGAAACGGCCAAGTGTCTGCACCAAGTAGTTACAGTAGCTACTTTGATGGAATTGCCACGTTTGAGGTCCTCGTTCAACGTTCAATACTCACTATTTCAGCATGGTATCTGTATCTGACAACAACACAGCAGGTTTGGCCAAACGACAGGGGATCTTGGTAGATATTGAGCAAGCATCGATCTCGAATTCCGAAAATCGAGGATTCTACGCCGGCGATTGGTCCGTGGATTGGGCTGCATTGGAGCCATGCACCAACGACATTAGCTCGACCCTCAATAGACACCACCAAAGGTCCCCTCAACCGCTACCGTGCTGGACTCTTACTCCTACCTCTTGTGCATGATACTCGCTGGTATGGATACTTACGTGTACACTACACTGTGGGAAAGCAAGCCATGGCGTTGGGCAACGGGCCGTAGAGTGATAGGCAGCGGTGCAGGACTCGCTCGCATCGAGTACGAAGGCGCCAGGCATATGAATCTGGTACACTCGAGACTGATCACATCTCCTAGACACAGGGAAGTGGGTACTGCTGCGTCTCTTTATATAGGTATACTTGACTTAGTACAAGATACCAGACATAAACGGACACTCCCTTCCGGTATTCTCGGTGCTAGACTTGGGTGCCGGAAAGCGGCAGATACAGAAGTATCTATTGCAACAAACTGCACCGAGCAAAAGTGGCGGCATAAACCGAACTAAACAAAAGCTACTGCCTGTATCCTAGGCATCTCCTGCAACAAAGAAAAAAAAAAAAAAAAAAAAAAAAAACCAGGCGGCTGGCTGCAAAAAAACAAAGCCATGGAAGCAAAGAGCCTTCGATGACAATCGCCCGTGCCCGGCCCTTGTCCCACGGGCAAACAAGAGCTGGTTGGTGCTTTTCTGGTAGCGTGGCTTACGGTCCCCTCCTCCGGCACACTCCCCGAAGGCTTTGGTCGAAAGCTCATCCTGGTCAGTCGACTGTAAGTATGTAACTTGTACTCATACGTACTCGTACCGCAACTTGCACACTCCAAGTTGCGCCCACTGGACGGGTCTTGGGGTGGCTGCAGGCGGCGAGCAGGATACGCTGCGGGCTGGCTTGCAAGCGGCACTGCTCGCCATTGTTCTGCTAGCGTGACGACGAGTTGCAGCAGGCAGATACGAAGGGGAAAAGAGGGAGGTTGACGCAGGCAGAAGGCAGCAATAGATACAAGTAATCTAGCAAAGATTGGATCAAGTGTGTGCATCAGAGTATCATTATCAGTACTCGTACCATGTACTCGGAATGGCTGTCCGTCCGTCTTATCAGCGAGGAGAAGCATCCATCAGATCAGTCGATAGACTGTCCCGTGGAACAAACTTGGAAGTGAGGCGATAAGAACTGTAACTGTACTCGTACTGGGGAGAGACGGCGCTAACACGGATGCCCCGTCCAGGCCCTTCGGCTCAGCACAAAGGACTTGACGGGCTGCAAGTACACGTACTGCGGACCCAAGATGCGGTAGCCAGCTGTCACAGTACCTAGCCGCATCTGCAGAGGTACTTTGCGCCACCCACGGCGTGCCCCGGAGACGGCGCAGAAGGGAGCAAGCAGGCGTACGAGTACCGGTACCCGCACGTTTACCTGCGCGTACCGGTACTCCATACTCCCTCGATACAAGCACAGCAAAGCACAGTCCATCAGAGAACTTGCTCGCACAAGCAGGCGGCCATAGCTCCTCCACCCGCCGGCCCACCCAACTCACCTCACCTCACACTCCCACCCCTGGCCCGGAACTTGGAAGCCAGTCTCCAGTGCAGCCAAGCGGCTCAACTCTGCTGTAGACGGAGGTACGAGTACCTGCCAGCGCCGTCGTACTCGCAATTCAACGGCCTAGCTCCAAGTCCAGTCCAGCGCCAGCACGGCCCACCCCCCCAAAGCAACTATAATCGCCCATCCGCCACGACGAGTCACAGGCCTTCCATGTTCGCCTTGGGCACTCGCCTCCGCCTGTGCCCCTGCCTCTCCAGTTGTCCAGGTGTCAGCCAGAACCAGGCCAGACTCGTGCAAAACAAACCGCCTCTTTCACGCCGTGAGTCGCCTCCCCCCCTTTGCCTTTTCACTTGTCACCTTCTGTTCCTTTGCCCAAGCCGCCTTCTAACTCTCCCCCTTTCATCTCATAACACCAAACTCTCCCTATCCTTAATTTTTTTTTCTTTTCTTCCTCTGTCGCTCTCTCGCCAGAGGCTTTGTTCGAGGCTTTCGCTAGCACTCGACACTCCCATCTTCCCCCCGTTTCCCATCTACAACGCGCGGCTCTCATTCACCCCAGCCCTTGTCTCCCTCCTCCTCTTGCGCGCTGCCTTCACTGCAGGTCAGGTTCAGCTTCAGCGTCTCCCGACCTCTCCGCCGGCCAGCCTCCAGCCTACCAGCCGCATTCACAAGCCCCCCCTTTGCCCAGCGCCACTGCCTAGGCAGATTACCTCAGCACGCGCGTTCCAGCGCCCCACTTTGACGCATCCCTCGCTCCAGTCCAAGTGCCTGCCTTGATTGTTCCGTGCCGTCGCTGCAAAAGCGCATTACCTCATCACCAACTTCCGCCTTTCGCTCGCAGCGCATCGCATCTTTGCCTCGCGTCGCATCTGTCGCGTCGCATTGCTGTCTTTGGCGCAGTCGCACCGCAGCAGTCGCGGGCATGTCCATGTTTCGGTTCTGGAGTAGCGATCCCAGGGGAAGCGACAAGACCGTCAATGGGTCGCCATCCATCGCCTTCAGTTCGCCATCCCGACCCTCGTCAGTCGCATGCGATCTGGACTTGTCGCCGCGCAAGCGATCGCATCGTGACGTCGACAACGACGACGAAGACGACGACGCCATGGGTTCTGTTGTACCGGCTAAACGCCTCAGGGCCGGCTCCCAGGCGCTGGCTGAGGAATTGTCTTTCCCAAGGCCTCGAGGGCCAACCTCCTCGATGGCTGCCGAGTCCTGTGCCGTCGACAGCGCCAGAGACCTGATCCAAGCTGAATTTTGCCAGGAAATTCTACTCAAGCACAAGGAGCTAAGATTGATCAACCAAGAGCTCGCCAAGTGTCAGATTGCGCTTGAGCAGCTGCGCCGATGCCATCTCATCCCGTATCCTGTGAATTGTCCCACCCCGCAACAAATGTTAGACGTCAGCGACGGAAAGGGTCCTGCAGTAGTGGCCAAAGCCGGCGATGCTGTCCCACGCTGGGCGCCTCCCTTTGGTGTTGTCGATGGTCCTTACTCTCGGCACTATGCCAAGTGGCTCATTCCCGATCCAGCCTTTGATGGCATACAGCCAGCGGCGTCGCATTTCCCTGCGCGCGGTCCCGTCCTGGAAGGAAGAACAACCCGCAACAGTAATGGTGAACTTGGGTTTGGAATCGTCAAGGGGCGCCGTGGCAACGGTAGCCATAAGTTTGAGTCTCTGTCAAGCGGCTACCCCCCACCCAAAGACAAGGTAGGCCCTTGCGTCCTGACTCGGGCAGACGGCCAGACAGTCAAGCTCGTGTGCTTGGACTGCCACAGGGATAACTTCTCAAGTACCCAAGGCTTCATCAACCACTGCCGCATTGCACACAAGCGTGATTTCAAGAGCCATGAAGAGGCCGCCGTTCACTGCGGCCAGCCATATGAAGCTTCCGAGGGGGGTAACATCCCCAAGGACAACAAGGCATCGGCTCCTGCTTCGTCCTCTGCCACCACCACCACAGCCACGTCTTCTTTCGTGCATACCTTTGCGCGCCCGGACGTGGTAGAGCAAGACGTCTTCAAGTCGCTTCGGATGAGAATTTCCGATTCGCTCAAGCTTTACAACCAGGGCAAGCTGTCGGTTGTCAAGTTTCCTCGCAACATCAATGCTGTTGCTTATCCCGGCAAGGCGTCGCCGTCACCATCGCCGTCGCCATCGGCCTTTGGCCCATCTTCTGACGCACCTCACCTGTCTCGTCTCTTGAAGGCTCGCAACTTCCAAGGCAATCTCCACGATGTCGTTGCCGATGCAAAGTCCAAGATGTCACTGGAGGATCTCGCTGGGGAAGAGTCGGAAGCCGATGGCTCTGTCTCCCCCATGCAGGACTCACTGCCAGGCCGAGCCTCGGTTGTTATGCGCATGCCCGCCAGGACTGCAAAAACCCCTGTTTCCGGAGGCAACTCAGCCCGGCCGACAAGCAGCAAAGGCCGCGCTGCGCATATGGCACTGGCCTCGCCCTCAGATTCTGATATGGCAATGATGGCCAATAAGCACCGATCGGACGCAGTTCTGTCCGACGAGGATGTGGACATGGAGGACGCCGACATGAGCCCCAACACACTTGTTAGCAACAATGCGCCTTCTCTGGTTAGTGACGACGGAGAGTATGACGACTCTGATGAAGGCTCTTCTGTTTCTGGAGCAAGTGACCAGCTGGAGGCGGAATCCGTCTCGGATGTTGCCGAGATCTCACTAGATTTCGAGTCTGATCCTCGAGCTCTTCGCCGAGAATCGACGGGCATGGCAGGACCTGTGCGGCTTCGCAAAGAAGATCCCAAGCAGGTTACATTTATTGGTCCTGTCAGAAGCAGTGCCAAGGAGCGAAGGCAACGAAAGGCCTAAAGCTCACCCCCTTTTCAACCAGGACCACCTTGATCTTTGCCACTGGACATGAACCTTTTTTCAACTCACCACCCCGAATTATGTGGCAACCCATAGAGTACCGTTTTGGATTCTCATTTCAATTTCTGCGACGCCTTTTATCATTAAAGAACTATAACTCTATTTTGGTGGTTAACGACTTTTTCTTGTTTTTCTCGTGATGCCTTTTTTTTTTCTCAGTTTGAACTATCTCAATAGTTGGTGGATCGGTTTGGCTTGCTTACGATGTGTGGACTCTTTTATTTTATCAAGTTTATTTTTCCTTTGGCGCTCTTGGGTCAATGAGGGTATTCGGAACCATTGCTATTTTTTTGTATTAGATTCAGCTTTTTTGTTCAGAAAGGTTGCCGGCGCAAAAGGTGAAATGGAGCCTGCTTGAGGACTGCTCGGCCGATGGGTGTCGAAGCATAAAGCGCGGCCTAGGGTGTGTTCTTTTTTGTTTTTGTATGATACAGTTAATGCCCGCGAGGATTTTTGCGATTATGGAAATAAGAATGATGGGGGGTCCAATGACCCCCAACTACTATTTGCATCAGTTAGCTGGCAGATGTTCATGTGTCGTTCAATGGTTCTTTAGATTTGTCGATTTTATCAATAGTCAGGTATTCTTGCTTATATACAGATTGTAACTACCAATTGCTCAATTTATACAATGAGTGTTATAAATCGGCAAGCTGTGCAAATATGTGTCGCAAATAGCCACCGGCCATAGGTACATGATACAATACCAAATCCAAGGTACTATATCATTTACAACATTATTGAGCGGTACAAGCTTGGGTACGACAGCTTGACATGGAATCCCAACGTCATATTAAAATGTAAACTAGAATTACAAGGGCATACGCGCGCCGAACCAGTTCCCGACTATTATTATACGCCTGCTTGTTGTGCTCCGAGCCCACCGATCCAATTCATTCAACCTTTTCGCATGCAAAACATTTGACACATCATCTCCCTCCGTTTCTCATTAGATCATGGCAACAGCAGCACCGGCAACAGCCATGACGAGGCCAGCAACGCTTCCCATAGTGGGAGCGGCAGCGGCGTTGGTGCTTGAGCTACGAGCGCCGCCAGTGGTGGCACTCGACTGGGAGCCAGCGGTGTGAGAGGGACCAGAGTCGGTGGTGGAAGCATCGTCATTGCTGGGGGCAGCAGAGCCAGAAGTCTCCTCGGAGTTTGAAGAGCCCTGTGTCTTGGTCTTGGGGGTGGAGGCTGTGGTCTTGGGAGACAGGAGGGAGGCGGTGCGGCAGTAGGAGTCGACCTGTTGCTGGACTGAGGGAGCACGAATGTCGTTGGGGCAGTTGTTGTAGCAGCTGGGTGATGGTTAGCATGTGAAGTTCATGGAAAGGAGTGTAAGAGAGACTCACGTCAAGACGGCCTGGTACGCGGCGCAGAGACAGTCGTAGTCGGTGGGCTTGCAAGCGTTGGCCTAAGGGGGGATGGCAGGTCAGTCTGGATGCTCCTCAACAATAAAATGAAAGGAGTTACTGGGTCATCACGTACAGTCTTGGTGGTTGAGCCGAGGCAGTCCTCGAGGATGTAGTCGGCGAGACAGCTGGAGCCGGGGGTATCTGGCGAAGTCGTACTGGCGGCAGAAACGCCAACAGCAGCGAAGAGGAGAGTCGCGAAGAACTTCATCTTGGGTGGTAGTAGTGGATGATTTGGTGTATATGAGATGATGGCTGGAGTATTAATAAGAAGAAAAGACCCCCCAAAGATCAAATAGCCTCTCTAATGCTGATGCGTGGATGATGGAGATGGGGATGTGTATTATTACGAGTTACCTATGGAGGAAAAGTAGAAAAAAAGAGAAGAGAGAAGAAGAAGAAGGGATGGGGAGAGCAGAGGGAGGAAGGGAGAAAAATAAATAAGAAGGTCCCTAGGGGAGCAAGGTGAAGTCTTATTCGGAAGCGACGAGCCGGGGGGGCGTGGTAAGTGGCATGTTGGGGTTTCTCAAGGCCCCGGATTTCCATTGTCGAGGTTGCATGGGGCGACGGCCGAATTATTCGGTCGGCAGATATACTTTGTACTGTACTTATGGTGGAGAGAGAGATAGGAAGGGAGGAATTGTTCAATCAAAGTGTCATTTGGACTTCTTGGTGCGTTTGCTTTACATGTAAGACATACAGGTAGGTATTGTCCCGTCTGATGCTTCTCAGGGACGAAGACTGGGAGAGAGATGCTCTTGATGATGCACATTGGGCGTGTCCCAGAGAGAGATTCTTGCTGGTACGGAGGGGAAAAAAAGGCATCTGTGCTCCGTGCAAGTGTATCCATGGTGTGTGATTAATAGAGTTTGCACAGGGAGGAGTCCAAGACTAGGAGATATCATGGTCGCCTCTTGTGCGACTCGACTGGCGGTGATACCCAGATGGAACCGGAGCCATTGATACATGTAGACTATCACAGGCTCCGTTGACTGAAGAAACCTCGTATTGACGGGCGTCATGCAGGTAAACTCCAGAAAAGACGACCTACCCTTTTGCTTATCACAGAACAGACTCCATGCCATGTCATGTTTTTGTTGTCGTGCAAAATATGGATGCATCACAAAAAGGGATGCGAGGTCAGGGAGCTTGCAATCCAATCGCCCCCCCAAACGGGCCAATCGCAACGGCCGGTCTCGAACAGTGAGCAAGCGGCTGTTTGTGGGGACCTCCCACTGAGATAGCGCTGGAAGAGAAAGAAACGAGGCCACCAGCGCTGTTTAGTGCCTGGAGTAGCGGCTGGTAGGGGCTCATCCGGTCGGTAGGTCTCCCGGGCCATGGGCACTGATGCGACGCTCGGATTGGCCGGTACAGCAAGGGATAGAGTTCAATAGCTGCGACATGCCCCTGTGACGGCGCAAAGTAAAACTTCATTTCCCTTCGCATCGCCTTTGTTTCTTTTGCTGTCCCTCTTTTTTTTTCTTCGTTTTTTTGGCGATCCCCCGGGAAGGGAAAAAGCTTCTTCTCCAGATGGATGGGGCTTGCCAGCAAATACGGAGTACCTGGTAGGAGAGTAGCCGAGGATGAGCTTCGCTTCGACCCTGAGCCCATGGGGGGCCCAGGTAAGAATCGGTGAGGAAATTCCGCCAGGCGGTCCGAGCTTTATTGGGGTTGTTCCTCTTGTCGTTTGTGATGATTTTCCATGGATGCAAGGGTTGTGGTTGTACAGTACGGAGAGGTCTTGGGCCAAGGACAGCCGTACTTCGTATACCAGAGCTGTAAGGTGGTGATGGCTCTGTACTTTGTGCCTGTGAGGCTTCTACCCCTGACGGGAGGCGCAACGCCACAGCAATTTGACCATGTTATTCAAGGTGCGGCTGAGAGGCAAAGGGCTTCTCTGGGAAATGAGAAGAAGTCGGCGTTTCTGCCAAGGGGGCCCACCTGATTACTGTATGAGACTTGTGCAACGGCCTCAGAGGTTGCACTTCATATGGAGCTGGTAATATCGTACATGGACCTGGCTGCGACAGGTATTCTGTAAGTACTTGCCTTTTGGGGGCAGCTGCAGCTTCACGCCGCTGGCCAGGCTGGAAATATTCCGTAGCCCGTGTCTTAGCTGGAGAATCTGGCATAGAAGCCGAGAGTCGCCATGGTAACATTGTGCCAGGGTAGAGGTGTCGAGGTCTCTCGGGTAGAATGTTTTGCCGTGATAATACTTGATGCCTACAAGCATTGCCTTTATCAAAGACATCAATTGTTATGATGATACGGAAAACTGTATATCGTCGTTATGTACTATCACAGGCAACACATTGCTTGAGAGGCGTCTCGGCAACATACAAATAATAACCCTGCTGCCTCAAAGGTAGCGACATCTCGAATTGGTACCCGATAGTCTATTCCGTTGATACTCAAGCCATTGGCCAGCCTCCAGTCATCAACTACTGCTTTACCTCGTCAAAAAAAACTGCTCAATGCTATAACTCAACCCAACATTCTTGATGCCTGATGCATCTATCGCTAGGTAGACAAATATCGAAGAACAGAAGAGACACTTGTTGCTGACTATGACGACGCAACTCTTAGGCAGATGAATAAAATCACAATGTGCAGGTACTTGGGCATGCTGTGGGCAACCGACCTCTACATCCAATGCAGCCTTTGTTGTACCTCCATACCACCTTGCCATGTTATAAAGACATCTTCAAACCGTCTTCAAGAGTCCATAGGCAGATACAGCACCATCAACAGCTATTCCGGAAGACGTCATCTCTGCCCCTCAGCCATATAGCCCAAGTACTACTAAGGAACTAGGCGGTGCAACAGAGTGAGTAGCTCGCGATTTAGCTTGCGCGGACCTTCTCCCCATTGCCCCACCATCGACTTACACTTGTCGTTTCAACCCCTCCTGAATCCCGAAGCTTGCCTGCCTCGCGACCAGATTCATCGCCAAAACGAAGCCATTCCCCATCCTCCCAAAGCTTCCCAAAGTCTAGCCAGTCACAATCATGGCTTCCATCAACATTGAACGCATCTTGGCAGCTGCTCCCGTCACAGCCCGAGGACAGGGAACCGTGCTGTCTGCAGACTCCAAGGGAAAGAGGATCGCGTACGCAGTGAGTTGCCCAGCACTGACCGCATCTTCGCGGGCTGGAAAGAAAGAGGCGAGGCGCTGACTTGATTTGGTGTGATGTACAGTCTGGCAAATCCATCTTCGTTCGGTCTATCGACGATCCCGCAGACTCTAAAGAATACACCGGCCACACCCACCCCACGACCATTGCCCGGTTTGCGCCCAGCGGCTTCAAGATTGCCAGTGGTGACTCGGCTGGTGTCCTGAGGATATGGGAGCCCGAGTCCGTCGAAACCACTCGCGGCGAGTACAACATCATCTCCGGCCCTTTGCTGGATATTGCTTGGGACGGCGACTCCCAGCGCATTATTGCCGTGGGCAATGGCCGACAGAAGTTTGGCAAAGCCATCATGGCCGACAGTGGCAACTCGGTGGGGGAAATCATTGGACACACAAAGTCTATCAACGCTGTTAGCATTACACCAAAGCGTCCTCTGCGTGCTGTCACTGTTGGCGACGACAGCAACGTCAACTTCTACCACGGTGTCCCGTTCGAGTTCAAGAGCGTCACGAACCTGCACACTGGCTTCGTCTTGAGTGCTGTCTACTCACCCGATGGATCGACCTTTGTGACTGTTGGTCAGGATAGGCGGATACAGTTGTACGATGGCGTAACGGGCGAACCTCTCAAACAGATTGGCGAGGGAGAACACACTGGTAGCATCTTTGGTGTTTCATGGTCCCAAGACGGAAAGAAGTTTGCAACGGCCAGTGCCGATCAGACAGTCAAGCTATGGGATGCCGAGTCAGGTAGTGTCATTCAGACCTGGAAGTTTGGCGATGGAGTCAGTGTGCGTGACCACCAGGTTGGAGTTGTTATCCCTCACGGCCGAACCGATGGTCTCATCATCAGCATCAACTTGGCTGGTGAGCTGACTTACCTGCACGAGGGCAAGACTGAGCCCGTCAGGGTCATTCAGGGCCACGACAAAGGAATCACTGCCCTGATTGGCACCTCGGATGGCAACGGAGTTTTGACTGGCAGCTTCGATGGCCGTGTCTGCTCCTGGGACCTCGAGACCGGTGACGCAACTGTCCTGGATGGCCAGTCCCACACGAACCAGATTGCCCAGTTTGCCGCCAGCTCCGGCAGGGTGTATAGTGTAGGATGGGACGACACTATCAAGACGATTGACGAATCCGCCAAAACTTTCCTTGGCGAGTCATCAAAGCTGCCTGGCCAGCCCAAGGGTGCAGCTTCGGTTGGTGACGTTGTCTACGTGATTGGCGTTAACGGCGTTGCAGCCTACTCCAACGGCAAGCTGCTCAAGGAGACGTCCCTTGACTTTACGCCAGATGCTATCGCAGCTCATGGATCCTATGTCGCTATCGGAGGACAGCAGAACACTGCGAGAATATACACTAGCGACGCCAGCGGCAACTTGGAATACAAGGAGTCCGTGTCCGTCCCCCTGGGCACAATCACTGCTCTGGCCTTCTCCAAGGATGGCAGTCACTTGGCTACTGGAACAAGCGTCGGAAAGATTCTTGTCTTCAAGGTTGGATCTTGGGAGCTCGTGACGGACCGCTGGTCGGCACATACCGCGCGAGTTACCTGCATCTCCTGGGAGGACACAGGCGCCTACGCCGCTAGTGGAAGCTTGGATTCCAACATCTTTGTCTGGTGCCTGGAGAAGAAGCTCCAAGGCCAGCGTATCAAGGCGCCCAATGCCCATCTTGACGGCGTGACGGGCATTACTTGGGTTAGAGGCGGACGGTTGGCAAGTTCCGGAAAGGATGCGACCGTCAAGGTCTGGGAAGTCAACAACCTTCCTTGATCAGAATTGTAAATAGAAAAAAATGGCCTCTTTCCTCTTGTTTGCCTGAATTTCATCATGATTCCCAAGTCATTATATCTAGTCTTCAAATAGATAGGCATGCTTACATCCGACTAGTTCTTCCCAAACTCCGTTGCCCAAAATGCAAATAACATGATGTGTGCTTTGCTCTCCAAATTCCTCCTCTTAGCCAGTCCACAGGGACAAACGACCGCAGAGGCCAAACGCCTAGTCGTTGGTCATCTGAGCGTCCTCTTCCTTCTCCACCTCTTGAGGGTGCATGTCCCAGAGGCGAAGGGCGCCGGGATTCTTTTGCGACTTGACTTCGTGGGGGGGCCAGCGAGACTTGTTCTCCTCCCAGAGCAGATTGACCTTATGAATCGCTCCTTGGAGGTCCGTATAACTGGGGTGTGTGTTTGAGGTTAGATTCTGGATCTGAAATTTGTTGTCATTTCTTTTTTGGGATATGGAGATTCTTACCTTGGTGTGCTGGTGATGGCGTAGCCTTCTTTTGCGAGGTGTTTGGCCATTTCTGCTTGGTGGTTGTCTAGTAGCCCCTCGTTTGGCACGACGATTACCGGAAGGCCAACTTTCCATGCATCAAGAATTGTTCCGGTTCCTAAACAACTGTATTAGCCCTATCATTGCTCCACCAATTATGGTAATTTTCTCTCATATCGCGAGAAATGACCTGAACTTGCCTGCATGGGAAATGACAAGACCAGTTTGGCGCGATCCGCTGGAAGCCTTGCACAGCAGCATCTCATCCTTCATGAGATTCTTTGTAGATTCAAATACGTCGACTGACAATCCTTGTGGTATATCATCCTGAAGAGAACTTAGTTGGGTGCTTGCCCAGCTAATGTCTGGCCCGCATTGGATGCGGAGTGAGGTGAAGCCCTCTGAGCTGAGGAACTGCCAGAATGCAGGCTGGAGGACTTGTTCCGTCAGCTGTTTGAAGCCGACGGTGGCGCCTACTGTGACTAAGCAATTTCGTTGAAGAGTTGCCATTTTGGAACTGAAGCGGCAAAGGCCATGGATGGAGATGAATGGAATTGAGTTTGATTTGGATCACCAGAGCTCTTATAAGTTCAGTCCACCAGTTCACCAAGGTGTACCAAAAGGTACATGCGATATGTACCATGCTTGCGCTTCCTCTAAAAGAGCTGCGGTGAATGCTGATTAGCCGAGTATTTGCCTTGGTGAGTCGCCAATGAGAGGTGAAACGGGAGAATCTCGGCCGCGATTGTCATCCCACCAAAAATTTGAGATCCATACCTATGTTGTAGTCCCGCATCCCGCGCAACGAAACGATACCCTGGGGCGGGCATTGCGAATTCGATTCAACTCGGCATGGCTTCAGCATCGAGCGCCGGAAGGCTGTGCATCTTGGCCTGCCGGCAGGCTCTTCGAGTGCCTCGGATGCCTCGAACACAGCCAATTGCCTGGCACGCTCCGACAATAAGCCGAGCATTTGCGACAACTCCACGACGCTTGGCAGACGAAAAGGCCGGTCAGGATGGAGAGGATGGCGATGGTGATGCGTACAAGACGCTGGACCTGAAGTTGATGAACAAGGCTTTCCTGGAAAGCGTCACCCCTGAGAGCCTGAGGCAGCTGGACGAGCTTGCCAAGAACAACGGCTACACGAGCGTGGACGAGTACCTTGAGGCAACACTGCGGGAGACTCCGGGCTGGGCTTCAGAGGACAGAGCGCTGGAAGAGGACCTTTTCAGAGATGATGCTGGCGAGAAGCCGAACAAGTCATCTTTCTGGTTTGACGAAGAGGACCCTGAGACCAATACGGAGGAGCACGATGAGTTTGACGAAGACGACATTACGTCCATGGCCCACGGCAAGCTTGATGAGATACGAGATATGAGACATTATGCTCGATTGGCAATCTGGGAGATGCCTCTTCTTGCCAGTAAGTGGCCCTTTGCCCTGAATTTGCGAGCACTTTATATCTTTGCTGACACTTGACATTGAAGAATTCGCCAAGCCATTCGTCCCCCCCAAAGAGAAGCAGGTGCTGAGATGGAGGTACACGACATACATGGGAGAATCTCACCCCGCCGAGAAGAAAGTGGTGGTGCAGTTTGCCCCCGACGACCTGAAACTCACGCCCGTCCAGACCGAGAAGCTGAAGAAGCTTGCTGGCCCGCGATACAACCCAGAGACGGAACTCGTCAAGATGAGCTGCGAGAGCTTTGAGCATCAGGCGCAGAACAAGCAGTACCTGGTCAACCTGGTCAACGACCTGATTACTGCAGCCAAGGACCCCAAGGACACTTTTGCGGATATACCCCTCGACCTGCGGCATCACAAGATCGAGCCAAAGCCCCGGTTCCCCAAGGAGTGGCGGCTTACGGAGGAGAGGAAGAAGGAGCTGGCTGAGTACCGCCAGAAGGCGGCGATTGCTGACGCCAAGAAGGCCGAGGAGGGACTGTTGGTGGAGGGACAGAAGCTGATTGATAACTTCTTGATACAGAAGTTGGCGGAGGAGCAAGAGAAGGAGAGGGTTGCGGAACTGGCGGCTGCAGTACCAAGGATGGGCAAGACCTCTGGAGGAGCAGCTAGGTTGAGGAGGTAAAACGAGGAGACTTTGAGGGAAAAAGAAATAAGCATAGAACGGGGGTGATGTATATGTCGTCCATGTCTACATACGTTTGGGTGTTTGATGATGGGACAAGGGCGCTGTTTTGAAAGGATGCAAAAAGAGATGAAATGTATAATAGAGGACGTGGGCACCGCTTTTGGTTGGGAGGCGGTTGGATGTACAATATGAAACCTGACGTCGAAGATATTTTATGATTTGCATGAGAGGGCGGCTACTATTCTTGAATCTTGATTTGCGTATGTGTAGAGCCAGTGTGTTGTACCAATTTCAATATTGTGGTTGTGGACTTACCTCCATCACTTAAAAAGATGACATCTCTTTTGTGTTATGGATCGTGTCGAGCCAGAAGCTCACCGTCGAATGAAGCTTTGCTCTATCTACAAAGAATATAATATTGCTCCATTATCTATAGAATGTTATGCATTCCCTATCTAATTAAATACTTGAAACATTGGACGAAATCTTATAGCTCCAGAATCAGGGGTGGCTGAGTTGACAACGGTCCCCGGGGTGCTTGTAGCAGTTGCCGTTGTACTCGTAGAAGTAGAAGAACTCGTCGCACTCGTAGTAGTGGTATTGATACTTGTCATGGTAGAATAGTTGGGCTGGTTAGTGGTTACAGGAGCGAAGATATTAATGCGTCCCTTGCCGCCACAGATCTGCGTCTTGTCACCGCTGCATGGGATGTTGCAATCAGTCTGATTATAGACGTCTCTCCTCCGACGAAGCTGCCGCACCAGCATTGGTTGCCTTCCTTGACACCAGCATAGAGGACGTCGCGTTTGCGAGAGGCAGCCCAGCATGTCGACTGGCAGCTTGAGATTTTGAGGTCCGGATCGCCTCCCTCCTTGGAGTATTTATACTCTAGGACTGGCAAACCCGGGACATCATCAGTGTAGCAGCCCAGAGCCTCCCAAGCCGTAGGAGAAGGCATGTGGGTAGACACACTCGTGGAGGTGGATGTGGAGGTGGTTTTTGACATTGAAACACTTCTGGTGCTTGTAAAACAGGCCCATCTCTCCTTGGTCAGGATACAATATGACTGAAAGTTCCAAGGCTTGCAGTCCAGGCCAACAGATGGGTTCCATGTGTGGAAGTCCTCTGGGCTGATATTGAACATGTCCCTGATATATTCACAAGTGTCTTCGCCGGCATTGTCGAACTATTCCATACAGCTGGAGGTTGTGTCTGGATCCCATTGCAGCTGAGGCGTTGGACCGGCTTCGCAGAGGCAAACAACAAAGGCCAAGGCCAGGAGGCCCTGAGAGGACGAGAACAGCATAGTGAATGGAATTTATGAGCCTTGCAAGGCGGTGATATGATGGAGCCGGGCAGGTTGATGAAGAGAAGCAACTGTGTTGAGAAACACGAGATGAAATGATCATTTTGGGCAAATGCCTACCTTAGAGGCGTTGTACAGTCATAAAAAGGGATTAAAGAGGGAATGAGTTTGTTAGTGATGTCTTGTGAATCTTTTTATCTCGCCGACTCGCATAAACGTTACGTAGTAGCATGTGTTCTAACAGGTACACATATTTTGGCAGATATTTGGGAGTACTCGATCTGAGTGAGCGCAGAAGTCAACTATACCGCATCGAGAGGGCAATTTCCGAAACTTGCAAGCTTCCATTGTTCGTGTGCATGAGTTTGAAAGGATTTTCTTTAAACCCGGTGGGCGTCGGATGTTGGCTATTGCATTGGTAGGTGGCGCCTCAGCTTGCCAGGGGGCAAATATTGTTGGTCGTCGAGTTTCGGATGGGCTGTTTAAATCAACAAAAGAACTTGCCTATTCTACCCTAGCGAAGACAACTTGTGCTCGTAATAGCATAGAGAGCTTTACAGTAACCTTCAAGTTAGGTTAGGTTGTAAGGTTGTATTTAGAGTCCTGGGGCTAGCTACAATAGTTCCGATGCCGACAAGGGCAAGTGACGGCCGAAGTCAGGGATCAAGGTCCATCCTTCGACAACGCTTGCAGCCAACATGCATTTCACGATATAATTCTTGACTCACGGCCCGCTGTTCATTGGTCCTGTCTTTTCTCTTTCTCTCTCATTTTTGTATTTTCCTTCCTGCTTTATCGTTCTTCCCGTCCCACCGCATTTCGGCATTTCCTCCGGCTCCGTTTTATGGAACCTGCCCAAGCATAAAGCAAACCATGTGAAGCCGAGCCAAAGCGAGAGGATCTCATCACAACAATGTCCACTTTTCATCCCTTCCCGCGCCTTCCACAGGAGCTTCGCGCTCATATCTGGAGACTAGCAACTCATCCCCGGCTCGTTTATGTGCGCTGGAAGACGAACTACTCAGAAGCTGTGGAAAAGGTGCATGTAGTCACACCAACGCCATGTCCACCGGTGATGCAAGTCTGTCGTGAGTCTCGACAACACGCGCCGTATCGTCGGCCCTTTACAATCTGTTCTGAGCCACGTTATGTCTGGGTCAATTTCGAGTTAGACATGATCTGTCTGCAAGGCTTTTATCTAAAGGATCTTGAACCGCATAAGCTGGACATACAGCGGCTCAGGATTACTGCTAAGCACGGCTGGTCGTTATACGAGGCATTCGGCAATTGGGACATTAAGGACCTCAGAGACTTCCCTGCTCTTCAAGAAATTCATGTTGCAATAGATGATTCAGTCTTGGTGTGGGCGTACACATTTGAAGAGCGCTGCTGGGGAGAATGCCCTAGGGATAACATTAAATTCATCGACAATACTAGCGGACTAACCTTGAATGGCTATCAACTTTGGGCGGTGTCTGATTGGGGCACATATCATTCGTGGGACGGTGAAGGAAAAATAAAAGATGTAAACAATCTCAAGGAAGAAATTGAGCTTGCAACCGATGATACTCATCTGAGTCTATCATTTGTCAGGAGTGTAGGATAATGAGTTACTGGGCTAGTGGCCAATATTTTGCCCATCGCAGGATTTTTGCTCGTACTAACTGTGATTTTCTCAACTGTGATGCCTTTCACTTTCACAGCCTCAACGAGAAGGGGGCCGTGATCGCCCGCTCTAGCGTCTCTGACCTGATCGAATGAAGCTTTGAATCCATCAAATAGTTCTTTGGTTGCGTCTTTTTTCTTGGTTGGTGCTGCTTTGACACCACGTCTGAGACGCGGCTGATAAAGTCGTTAAATTCGTCTTTTGCGTCCTTCAACAACTTATATGGAAGAGGGTCGAATTCCCTTTTCTGATTGCTTGCGATAAACTTCTTGTACACATTAATTGCCGCCTCTTGGATACCGGGTAATACGCCGAGATGAAAGTGATACGAGCTTTGTCCTACACTTGTTGATCTGAGCAAAAGCATTAAATTCTCGTGATATATTATCTAAAATGTGACCTTGATCGCTATGCAAGTGGTTCAATTGACCAATATTGTTTTTCCTTTTGCCTCGTCTTAGACATTCTAGACCGTTTACTAAACGCTGTTAGTTGTTGTTGGTGAGATTGTGACGTGGATAGACTCCTTCAGCCGCCAGAGAATGTCAGGCACAAGGGTCAAATGGAGGGTAAATACCTATGGAAAGGTACAAGTGGATTCTTCAGCGATGCCTGCATCGGAGCAATCCAAGACGCCGGTTACGGTTCAACATGGGGCCGATAGGTGCCGTTACTTCGCGCATGCAGCTGATGTTTGCCTCGACGGAGCACAACTGGACAAGGATCACAGCCTCCTGAGCGAATCTGCCAAACACCGATGATCCGGCATACGTACATGGATCCATGGTGAGAACTATTCTTGGTCTGGGGTTGTCAATGCAATGGTAGGGCCGGTATGGTTTGGTCTAAGCCACCGGCAATATGTCCGTTAGATGGAGGAAACATCAGTTTAATGTTTCTAGCGTGTATGAATCCGCGAGCTAAACCGAGCCGACAATTCTTTTGTTTGGTTCCTTTCTTCAAAAGTATTATCTAAAAGCTTTTACTTTTTTTACAAAATAAATAAAATAAAATAAAATACTCTTAGTGAAGATTATCAGCTCTCTTACTGAGTAATTGCCTAGCTTTGGACAAGACAATGATCTTGACTTTGCGCTGCTTGTTCACCCATACTCTCTTTATCTAGGGTAATATTATTGCGCAAAATGACTTTGGCCCTCCCTTCAACGTCCTGACCCGATCAAACCCTGGCAGAGATGCGAGCCTTGCTGAATGGCGTGCGTCAGCAGAACGAACGTCACTTGAAGCCGTTTAGCCATATCCTTCCTCCTGCCAAGACATTCCGGATAAAAGCTTCGTCATGAAAGATGTACTGTCGGCCGGAAATTAGGTCTTTTATTCTCTCGACGCTGTTATACCATGATTTTTGGCTACTCCCAGTGCTCGGTCATTGGCATTTTCTCCGGCGCCGAAGTTGAGCAACATGCCCCGTGGCTACTGAAGTTCTGAGTAACTTTTTGAGGCAGGCAAAATAGAATCTTACTTCTATGTCTACTATTGTCTAGCTCTGCAATGAAGGCGACCGTGGGGCAGACCGTGCCTAGGAGTTATTGCGAGCAGCTCAGAAAACCTACCATCTGTCAAAGACGCCGTCAAGGCCTGGGCGGATGGGCGATATGTCTCCACAGCGAACATCAACAGAACTCGGATGGAAGATGGTCTGCAAATTCCCAGCAAGACTAGATCCTCAGACAACACCTCTATATCTGGAGGACTAAATATACCAGCTCATGTTTGGGGCAAGTCACGACTGAGCGTCAGTGCCATCTATGAAACTACGACTGTCGTATTAAACGATGGCTGTGGATGCCGTGCCTAAGTGATGCGGTGATAGTCAGACCGACTTAACCAAGTTTAATCCACAGGCCAATCTTTGCAAAATGCTTGTGCCTGGTCAAAAAGTGTGCTGATCGTCGGGTACGCTGCCCGACCCCCTCCCTCCCGCGAATTCCGACGGTATCTGTAAGACTATCAGTGCCGTTGACGGCGATGCTTGTGGATGTCTGGCATCCAAGAGTGGCCCTGCTTCAGCAGACTTCACAATGCTTCACTGCGACTCTAAGTTCTGCTTGAGTCTATATAAGTCGGACAGCGGGTGTGTTGCGGTAGAGATATCGTCAAGGATAAAGCGCCAGCTAAGACCATTCGAGTGGCCTACTTTGAGGCCTACAACTCTGAACGCGATTGTCTCATACTGCCAAGCTGCTGGAAGCGTATTAAATGAAACGCTACCCCATCTTTGTAGAAACAAATCACAAGCACTGTATATACATGCAGACGAGGACTATATATAACCTTTCTGCCATGAGGCCACCTGTTTCCTTGCGGACCCGGCGCCTGATTGCTGCTGATTCTACGAAGACCTACTCGTATAGGCTCCCTGTGAGGAAACCGGATCTTCCCTAAATGCCATTAATGAGAATAGAATCTCCCTTATCTCCGGTTTGTCTCGGAATCGTACACACTCTCGTGCTGGTTCCGTGGCTTCGAAGGTCCCGATCCCGGCGTCTTACACCTCGGGGTTGGAGAGTGGTGGAGGAGTGGCAATTGTGGTGCGATACCTGATTGCTCACCAGCCGGTATTTGTTTTTTCGGCCTTCCAGACTGAGGATAGTTAGGTACAAAGGGGTTAAATACATGTATTGATGACTGCCGGGCTGATGGGCGGAGACCGGCTTCGATGGCCCGGATGTGCTCCGTTCTTTTAGTTGATCTAAAGACCCGACGGCCCGATGTTAATCACCTGTAATATCCATGGATCTTTGACTAGCACAAGTCAGTTGATACTTTCAGGGCTAGGATAGCAGCTCCAGTAACTCATACGTCTTTTATAATTTACTTTTTTGCTGTTCGAAGTCATCATAGCTACAGCTTTTAAATCTGCCTATCAAAACAGGTCGTTGGGTTGAGTTTTCAATATCCAATGCTATGTAGCTATGTTGCCAAGGGGTTTGTCAAATGCATGTAAGCGAGGATCGACAAATAGGTAAGTATTTAGCATATCGACAAATAAATGCCATATAGACAAATAATTAGCACATAAGAAGTCGAAAAATAAGCACATACTACCATGCGACATAAGCTTGTTGTAACACTACTATTATTAACCCCATGTAGTATATATCTATTTTCCAATCCCTGTGTTTTCCTGATCAAAACCGGGATTAATTCTGGGGATACGCATAGTCCAATTTTCCGAGGGATTACAGTAGCCAATAAAGACCAAGTTCGAGTCAAGTTACCCATCAACTGGAAGCGGCCTGAGCTTACTACTACGTGTAGCATACCCGATCTGGCAATTAACTCCTACAGGCCTGGCTTCACGAGTGTATCGTTACCACCCAACATCAAACCACAACTTCGGGTTCATCAACATCCTCAGTCTACCTGTAGTGCGCATTAACGTCTACCTCATGTAACGGTTTCTGTGAAGTATAAATTATATTGTGATTCACTGGGCTCGCCTCCGCCAAAATCCGAATCTCCCTATTCCACAGTATAGGATTTGGAGATCTGTGTCTGAAATATGCTTAACGTAACATTGAAAATTGCAATTTACACTCGGCAATTCAGTATTTCTAACTAGTTATCCCCTACAAAAGGCCGTCAGCTTACTGATCAAGGGTTACATCCAGGTCTGTGAATAATTGCAGTTGATGACATTTTGATACTGCTTCAGGGATAGTTTCTGATTGTCGGCAAATAGACAAAGTATTACGGATCTTTTCAGGGCAGCGCGAGCTTGGGTTGGCTGTGCCATCATGGAATAATCAGTCAGTAAGCTGCGATGGGGTCATTCCGCGGCACCATCGGACGGGAATTCATTGTTTCTCTAAGATTCAGGCAATTCTCCGTTTCCTCAAGATTCCGGCCGCTGTCTCTCGACAAGCATAAATACCTTCGTCCATCGCCCGAGTCAAACAACTTCTTCACTCCAAACAACCTCCTCAACACCAACCTTTCGGTTCCAACATCAATCAATATGCAGACCTCCGCTATTGTCACTCTTCTCTTCGGCTTCATAGCCCAGAGCGCCCTGGCCACTGTCAACCTCGGCACTGACTCTGCCGGCACTCCCAGTAAGCAGCTCTCCTGAATTTCCTTCTGTTTTCTATGTAGCCTACTAACACCTGACAGTTGCCTGGATCAGCGGCCAGTCTGAGTGCACGCACACTGTCACCAACGGTTGCAACAACCGTTTCACTCTGTCCAACGGTGTTACCTACTACCTCCAGGGATGCGGTGGTGCTGGCCTGACCCTGTTTAACAACGACAACTCTTTCAACGCCAACTGCCGATCCGTCGGATCTCAACACCTTGCTTGTGGTGTCACCGAGAACTGGTCCTGCTAAACGAATTGCATCAGTAGCTAGATGGAGATTTTGAGGAAGGGAACGGGGTGTAGCTTCAGTTGCTCTTTGTTTTCTTAGTGTAGTATCTTTGGCCGATATGTGTCGATTCAGGTGACGACCTGCGGATGATTCATTTATTGTGCCGCTCTTATAATAAAAAGGAGTTGCAACCCGCTCACATTTTCTGCTGTGAATATGACGACTTTATCGACGATGATCACTATTTAGATTGCAATTCAATATATGACGACTTGGGCTGGATCAAAAATACACTGGATAGTATCCCCCTTACTGTATGGATCAGTACATCGTCGATACAGAAATCAGCATTATGGATGATATGCTGAGTTAATTTAGTGACTTAGTGAATAATGGCTGTGGTGAAAAGTTCAGCATCTATTAGGAGCAAACTATAGAGTAAGTGCTAGTCTAAATTAATGTCTTTATGGGAAATGGCCATGTGTACGACTATTTCCAGTGTGAAAGATCTTCATACGTTACCTGCTGCGGCTTTTGCAGATATCCTACATGTTATGAGAATTGCGGCAATTCCTCAGGTTGCCGGAATGGCTACCACCATCACAAAGTGACGTGCCCAACGGCCTATAAGGATGGTACTGGCGGTATAGACTGGTACAATACAAAGGATCCCAACGAACGTTACGTATACGCTGGAGGACTTGAACGCATTCTACAAAGCTATTAGCGATGTATATGGGATCTAAGAATCTTGGATCATATTTGGCGATGTTGACGTTCGTACATTGAACGGCTGCTAGTTTGTTGGGGAGGATATTAAAAACTGCTAAAGGTAGCAGGACAGCTGGTTCTGGAACTATCCCGTTGTAGGCGATGTCAAGGTCTTCAACCTAAAAGATATTATTGGAGAGCTGTACTAAAAGTCTAAAAACCTTCTCAATCGACTCAAGATCATGAGATCCGTCGGCAACTACGATATTAATAGCTAATGGTCAGATTTGGTCCATGCTGCTGCCCTCCCGTCACTGTCAATGTATATGGCCGTTGAAAGCATGTAGGCAGTCGTCAAGGAGGCTTGTGAAATTAAGAAAGCTGACCAGTAAGGGATGATCCTCAGCTTTACCACCGAAACCATTTTCTTCGTACCCTTTGTGAGAGATGCTACTGGGGCTGCAAGCATGACAGTCGTTCGTTACGCCCTCGAGTTGCTAGATGCAGCAGGCAACGCTGGCCTTTTGTAATATAGTGTAGTTTGAAAACCCCAAGAATGCTTTCATGACCGTTTTCAGCACTCTGGCTGATGCTGGTCTTGAGCGGGCTGATAGGAGGGACACCGCCTAGACGTGTCAACTGATGACATTAAGAAGCTGGGGTTAGTAAAGACCAAGTTGGACGTGATATAGGATGTGTGCGTTAGACCTTGTAAAATTTAAGTTACAAAAGGTTCTTTTCTGGATAATTGATTCCAGGATATAATTGCTTCTGGAGTATTTGGCCTGGAAGTTGACGCATATACACGCCAACGAACGCATTAAATATATTGTAAAATACCGCACTTGGATAAATGTATTGTACGGGATGGTAAGAATTACTACTGGGAAATGCTCGATTCTGCTATTGAATATGATATCTGAACTGTAAGGCTGAATTGAATTGCCATATCCTGGCGATTGGTTCTGGGAGATTGTGGGTCCATGAACAACGCATCACCGACGCCCTCCATTGAATGGATGCAATTGACACCCTTGTTTAATCTCATGCATCATGCCGTCACATTTCCGCATACCCCGAACTAGCTGTTGGGCACCAACCCATAACTCAGTGAGACAGTGAGACTTATGAATTGAAGTTTTATTCTACTTGGTCTACGTATCAATACGAGGCCGCTTATGCCTGTAATGGGTTGGGTAGCTAGGCATAATATTGGCATGCGGGATGATGGGGATGGAAAAATTCGCATTTTAGCTTGTAGGTGATTTGGCGCCAATAAAGTTATAACATAGTAATCTTTATATAGATGAATCCTACATCCAAACTGTGCCCAATGTATGCATCCTGATATTCGACTGAATTTCAGCTTGGTTCTAGTAGATTGATATGAGCTCGTGGCCTTGATTAGGGCGTGCTCTTACATCGTGGTATCTTAATATTGTCCTTTTTTTACCGACTTTCTATCTCGTGCCTTTATATGCATGCATTTTCTGCTGAGTATACGTATAGATTTGGCAAGAATAGTGCTTTGCAAGGAACTCAGTTTTGCTTTTAGAGTTCAAATCTTTCTACGGAGTACAACAAGCGCTCGTTATCACTGAGCCCAGTCATCAACCGCCATGGATCACTTGCATCAACCATATACCCACGAAGACTACACCATTGCTTGGGTCTGCGCGCGACCAAGCGAGGAAGAGGTCGCGATATTTATGCTTGACGAAAGGCATGAACATCTTCGCAATCCACCAAACGACAATAATGCATATACCCTAGGAAGCATCGGCAAGCATAAAATAGTTATTGCTGGGCTGTCTATAGGCAGATATGGTACTGATAACACAGCAGCGTTGGCTGCTCAAATGTCGTTAACTTTCCCCAATATACAATTTAGCTTGATGGTAGGGATAGGCGGGGGTATCCCTCAGAAAACTCGGCTTGGAGATGTTGTTATTAGTTGCCCCCGTGGTGCGGATCCGGGCGTTGTCCAGTGGGACATGGGAAAAGCAAAGGCTGGCAGTAGATTTATACGAACAGGATTCCTAGCCCTTCCACCAAGCCCATTACTTGCAGCATTAGCAAGATTCCAAGTCGATCCTGAAACACAAGATAATGTACTTACCTATCTGAAGGATCTAGAGGGTATCCCTGATATCCCAAAAAGCTTCCACAGGCCAAGCTCCCTACAGGACGTTTTATACGAGTCAAACTATAATCATGTCCAGGGAGATGATTGCGGCTATTGTGACAAGAGCAGAATAGTACAAAGAAAGCCAAGAGAAGACGACTTGATGATCCACTATGGCTTAATTGCATCCGGCAATCAAGTCATTAAGGATGCGATTACTCGTGACGAGCTCGACAAGAAATTTAATAATAATGTTCTTTGTATCGAGATGGAAGCTGCCGGATTAATGAACGACTACCCCTGCCTTGTTATTCGCGGCATTTGCGATTATTCAGATTCACACAGAAACAAAGAATGGCAAAACTATGCAGCTGCAACAGCTGCAGCGTGTGCGAAGGCATTACTCAAGAAACTCCCTCCGAGCGATATTGATAAACTTCAGCCAGTGCAGCCAGTGCAAAGTAGGCCTACATTCTATTCGAACTTAAGGAAATTATTGGTAACAAGTTATAATCAGGTAATATAGTGTCGTCTAGTGTTACATCATCATCATCAACAACTACTACAACTAGAACATATATACAGAGGCGAATAGTCCTCTCTGATGGACTAGGTGCGTGGTGATTTACACGTTGTGTTGCTTCTATAAGTTTGTTATAAAGCGACAAGCTAACGCTATACTATTTCGGAAAACCATTAGAAAACTTGAGGAACATCGGTGTAGAACCAAGCGAAAAAAAGGCTGAGACTTTGGCTTCAAGAGAGCAATTCTCAGACTCGGGATATGCTTCCATGCCACGAAAGACCCTTGGGCTACCTGGAAATTTCCAGAACGAAGAAACTGCGCAAGAAAATTATAGTGTGATGGCAGGATCAAACTTTAACCTCACGAATCTACCAGAGGAGTCTATGCCCATGAGTGTGGAAGAGCAAGACGATGATCGAACGGAGTATTCAGCGGCGACAAGTCTAAACAATCCAAGACTAGAAGGACTCGTTTCACAATTAGCCGAGCAGCTGATTGGCGAGCTATATGTTGAGGGGCTTGATTTGCAATCCATTGAAGCACTCTGCAGCGCTCTCCGAGGCCTTCTCAAAACTTTCGCTCTTAAAATGGGATTCGGCGCTCAATCTCAAATACAAAGAGACGTTATGTACTATACACACAAGTATAGCGAGTAAGTTTTATTGTGACTTACTAACGGTTTGACTTAACGTGCTTCAAGTAAGACTAACAAGGTTTTTAAGAAAAATCGCTGATCGGATTGAAACGCGACTACAAGATAGATACAGAGACAGTAACAGGATGGCTCCAGAAATTACTCGAGAAATGACTCAAAACTGGCTAAGTAGCCTTACAGGCGAGTTAGAACCCTACGAAACACCAAATAACCAAGGAATAGAAGAGGATCTCTTCCAAGAGGACGATCCCCATGAAGATGGCATGGACCAACAACATGATGATGAAGAGGAGGACATTCCTGATCTGAGTGCATATCACGATCTCATTAACGGATCCCCAGCATACAGCTGGCTGCTCGGAATTTTGAGAAGAGAATCACTAATGGAGGCAAAATGTTCGGATTCAATGAAAGAAATCAGGCAAAAGATCATTTCTTCTCTACCACACGTCCGTAACATAAGCAAGTCAAGATCTTCAGAGAGCTTTCAAATGACTTTCTTGATTGACTGGGACCCCGCCCATTTTCTTCAAGAACAGCAATACGAAGAGAGTCTAGATGAGGCAATTGAGAGAGCAATCACCTTAACAGGATCTGCCAAAAACGCGCAAGCATTAACAACTTTGCATTATCTTCGCCAGACATGGCCAACAACCGGTGAGCATGTTCTACAATTAGTAAAAGACGTGATGGGTGGAATTCGTGAGCAAACTTACACACGTAAGTGATCAGAATTATGATTTCATACAAAAGATCTAAAAAGTTTACACACTTAGGTCATTTGAGAGAAGGCACACAGCTCACCGCATGGATTGCCGACTCAGAATTTATTACAGAGGTATCAGGTACTAGAGCCTCTATTGCAGAAATTGGCGAACAGCTTGCGTGGCTCAGTGCAAGTCTTCGCTCTTCTCTTTCCGATACTGGGGTCACACTCTATACCCCCTTCGTGCATATTATACAACCCGAAAATACAGGAGTACGGAATTCTGATTCCAAAGCCCAGTGTCGAATCGACTACATTGGTGAATCGGAAGTGAATAATTTGCTAAGCGATGGGCAATGTTGGCATAATATGTTTAGAAACACTGTTCTAGTGAAGGGATTCCCAGTACTTCGCAGGCCTAAGCTTGACACAGGCCTCGAAATGCCTCTGAACATGATCGCAGCACTTGCCAATACTCAAAGGATTGATGAGTTTAACGGCAAAATTTTCATCAAAGGCTTCTCAACTATGCTCATTCCAACTGACTATACGGAGGGTGTCGTCATCTGGCATTTGCAATATAGAAGTGATGGAGATCACATATCTTACTTCGATGCCTGCGTTCCTCACACATCAATAGATATTTCTGATCTGGAACAATCTCGAAATATTGTGGGTTGGTGCTCACGAGCTGATATTTTCGCCGGTGAGGATTTATAACAATGGCCCTGCTTTCTACTTGCTGACGATTATCTGTCAAGGGGCCACCGAGGCAAATTATAATGTGCAAAGGTCAGGCCTACCCAAGCCAACTGCAGACTGTGTACTTCACAACGTTTCTATATCAGCCGGGAAATACATAACCGGAGGCTTTAATTTTGCTATGGGCATTAAGGATCAAGCAATTCACTTGACAAGAGGAAGTTATACACCTAAACTTGAGTGGATTCACGAACAATATATTGTCCTTTGGGATGAAAAGTGCAAGCGAGGCTGGTTGCTCAATGGGACAACAGCTTTACTGCACCTTTCGCGAGCGGCACTGAGGCGCAAGAAAGAAGGCCCGTTTAAATCTTCACTCCTCTTTGAGTCTGAGTCAATGGAAGAAGCAACAGAAAGACATACGGCTGAGTCTGCGATCAAGGTGCTAACAAACGAGAACAATATGAAGCTCAAGATATACCGAGACAAAAGCCAGTACAATGAGATAATTTTGCGGAGAGGAACAGACAAAGAAGAAGTGATTCGTGAGGAAAAGGAAAACTTTTACCGGTTTCAGGATTTGGTCGACGACCTTTATAACAATCTTGAGAAGATGGTAGAGTACCAAGCCAATGCGACCAATAAAGATGGAGTGAGCTTGAAATGCAGGGTTCGCAAGCATCTTGATGGATGGGAATTTGACGACATTATCAAAAACAAAGATTGCCATCCTAGAGTTGCAACACTCGAAGCAATGGGTCAAGGCTGGGTAAATCTTATTACAGACATTGGCGCAGTCGTACTACTGGGCAATGACTTTGGCGAGATCATTCGACCATCCAACACTGAGGCAACTTGCGATCGTTGGTGTCAAATGCCGAAGGGCAAATACTATCTTGGAGCTTGTGTCTCGGACCTTACGACTATGCGCTCTCATGGGGAAGAAGGAGGCGAGCAGCTAAGGCTTACGAACAACATCAGCTGGCACAGCTCAGATAAGGCTTTTGGACCATGCAACTGCAGCATCAAAACTGCTTCTAATCATTCTGATCTTGTACAAGAACTACGAAAGTTAAAAGACTCTAGAGGAATTCCGAGCGCTGGCAGCAGAACTCTGAAGCCTCGAGGTGCAGTTATATTCAGCCATAACATCCAATTGAACTGGACATGGGATGATACTGAGGTATCTCCAAACTCTAAGCCTCCAGTGGCTTCGGAAGCATCATATGGAGTTAATGCTCTTGTTTCGCACCAAATTCAGATGCTCGCCGGAGGCGGTAATGGCTTAAGCTTGAGTTCTGGACATTTGTCGCCAGGAGTTGAATCAGCCACGACTGAGCGATGCGATTCATATTCAGGGCTTCATGAGTCGCAGGATAGGGCCAGTATCGACGGTTCATTGCCCACGTCATTTTCCATTAACCAGGGGCATTTTCCCTCGGGATCTCAGACCCCATCACGCATTTTTGGAGAAGAGCAGCTTGGTAGTCATCCTTCTAGCTCTCAAGAGGCCAAAGTCCCGACGAGTCAAGAAAATCGTAATACAGACACACAACAAAAGAATGGTAGACTCGGCAAACGGGAGCTCTTAAAACAACAATTATCTCACGTTGTCCAGAAATTAGGGTGCTTTTAAGCTCGAAAGACTATATACGCTTAAATATAGCGACATAAAACAGCAGATCTTCGCTAGTGGCAAAAGTGATTTCTAAGACTATAGATGCATTCAACACACTTAATACCAAATGTTACTTGAATTTTCTTAGTAAAGACTGACTACTTCAGTTATCTAAAGTGATTTAGAGAAGTGAATTTGTAGGTTCAGTTACCGAGACTAAAGTCTGGAGCTTCCGATCAGCGCTGCCGTCAAATCAAATATATTTGTCAAATATATCAATCAATCAATCAAATCATCGGAAAATTCCTAATCAATTAATCAAATCTTCAAGATTAATTATTTAATAGATTTGACATAATTCAAATAACTCTAGGGTATTAGAAAATATAATACGATAAGATAAGGTCAGGTTTTAATATCTTACATAATCAGGAAGATAAGATAAGGATAAGATAAGATAAAATAGGGGTTTAGACAGGGGTTTAGACAGGGGTCTAAAATTGTAAAAAATTGCGAAAAAAAATCGTAAAAATTATCAAATTTTTATCAAATAGATTAAATATTTGATCAATCAATCAAATCAATCAAATTATGCTTCCTTTTTCTATCAATCAATCAAATCCGGGTACCGGATTTGATTTGATTGATTTGACGGCAGCGCTGCTTCCGATAGTCTGAGTAGATTCATAAATTACACGAATGATCTAGTAATCTCTTTCTGATCAGTTCCGATATGATTTTGATCCAGAACTACCCACTCCGCGGGTACGTTCTTATGAACGTGAGAGTCGGGTAATGATACTCTATCATCATGTCAAGGCTTGTTTACCAGCGTTGACAGCACCAGTAAATAGGCTCATAGAGAAAAGGTCCGGTAGCGCAGGATTGAGAAACCGAATAACAGTTGTGGAAATTGCCGCCCTTGGTCCATACAAAGCCAGGCTTGCCGCTGCTGTCACAGCTGTTGATTCCATTGCCGGTGCCGTAGCCTGGGCCACCGCTGCACGGATTGCCTTGGAATTCGTTCTGGGAGAGACCAATATCACCACAGTTGTTGGCGGCGATTACCCATTCATCGGTAACCAAAACGTTGTTTTGTCCTTGCCATTGTTACACTTGCTTGCGGCCGACACCAACTTCGCCTGAGTTGCAGATAGCATTGGCACTTTGGAGGTAGCTCAGTGAAAGGAAAGCAACAGCTGTCGAGAACTTCATATTGATTGGGAGTTGATGGTTGAGTTGTTTGGAATAAAAAAGGGGATAGAATCCAGAGTTAAGAGACAAGCAGAAATATAATTGGGAATTAATCGGTTGTTGCGAGAGTCAGATTGCTCATATTCTTCTTGATTCATCCCTTTATTAAGTGCGCCTTTCCTTTCCTTATATACTTCTTCTGTCCATGTTGCCCCCACTGTTAATTTTCACATTTCACCACCCTAGTGATCGTAAAACCATTTATGAACTCCGGACTCGCTTCGAATTCGTCTTGAAGCGGCGTTCAGGAGGTGGGTAAATCCGTTTCTAGCTTTCGCTTCTCGGTTCCTAGTTCTACTTCCACGTGTGACGAACCGGGTTCCTATAGGTACTATAGGTCAGCTGTTTCCAAGGGACAAACCTTAGAGTGGTTCTATGGTTTATGTTGGCGGAGCGATCAGGTCGGTAAACGGGCAAGCTTGTCACTAGCTGTAGAATAAAGTGTCTGAGTATTCAATCTAAATGCTATTGTATTAATAACAACTGGCTATTTAAGTATTCTAATGAGTGACATAAAGTGAACTTATATACCCAGTTGGCCTAAGTTAGATTGATGGTTTATACATCGATCTATTCCTAGATTGATAGCTTATAAGTCGATCTTGAGTTAGATCGAGAAGTTGTATCTCGATCCTTCCCTAATTAGTTAAAGGATTAAAGTTAATCCAGTTCCGGCTAACCTATTAGCCTATTGTTATAACCTTAAGTGTCGGGTCGTAATATGATGTCCCCCCTCCTGCTGGTTTTATCCTTAAGACCTTACCGTAACTAGTATAAGTAGCTGTTCCCCTTTTATTTCTTATTAATATCTTATCTTCCTTATGTCTAATATTTCTTATTAATTATTATATTAGGTATTTATAAAAAATCTTATCCTAAAACAGAACGTTATAATATTTTTTTAGAAATTATCTTATTTTATCCTATTAAAATAAAGGATTACATATATTATTTTAATAAAAAGAAGCGGAGCTTCTTAAAGTATTAAATATCTAAGGAGGATTTAACTTACTACACTAAGTACGTAAAAGATAATAAATCCCTTTATAACGTATGTCTATTATCATCAGCTTAACTTTAAAAGATTACTTTATTTTATATATAATACAAAAATGCTTTTAAAGAGGCTAAGGAGGAGCGTAAGGTTATAAATGCAAAGATTAAGCGTCTTCGTAAGCAGAAGCGTCTTTAGTTAGAAAAAATAACTTGTGCAGTTGCGCAGGGTATTAATGATTTAAATAAGTTAGATAAGATTAAGTATAAGAAAGCGGAGGCCGCTTACCAGGCTGCTATAGTACAGTCGGCAGAAGGTTCTTCCGGGGCTGTCCTTACTTCTTTAGGGTCAGGGGATTATTTAAAGTTATTAACGACGGATCCTAAGCTGGCTTAAGCCCTAGGTTTTAATAGAGTTTTTCCACTAGCGCTATTAAGTTCTTAAGATACTTAATAGGTTCCTATATTTCTTCTTTTTCCTCTCCTTTTTCCTATTATACCCTATAGCGTTATTTACCGTCTTCTCCTGTTTTTATCGCATTAATGTTTTTTACTTTATATTCTTCTTTTTCTTCTTTAACGATAATTTTATCTTAAATAAATCTTCTAGTTTCTTCGTTAATTTATACTTTTTCTAGCAAGAAAATGTAGAAAATTAAATGCATATACTTTCCTCGTTTTTCCTATCGCTTTAGAAGTTTAAGTTTATAGTTTACATCTTTGATTTTTCTTAAAATTTTATAAAGTCTAAGTTTCTTAAAATTAAGTTTATTACTTAGCTTGTTTATTTTGATATTTACTTACTTATTTCCTCGTGTATATTAGTATAGCTAGACTATGTCCCCTTCCTATAAGGTTAGTCCTCTAAGCCTATATTTATCTATATATTTGATTATCCTTTGTCGGACGAATTTAAGTTATTGTCATAGTTTATTATATAATTTAATTATATCTTCTGCCTTAATTATAGCTTTTTTAATATCTTCCCCTTACCTTAGCGGTTAGTAGGCTTTAGGTTTAAATCTATAGTTTAAGAAAAACAGTAATTTTCTAATTAATTCTAATTCCGTGTTATTATATATAAGTTATATAACAGGGAGAAGTTCTACCTAGTTGTTTTACTTAAAGTTAATATAATAGCGTAAATAGGTTTTAATTATTTAGTTAATCTTTTCCGTCTGTCCGTCTATTTATAGGTAGTAGGCTGTACTAGCTTTATAGTTTATTCCTAATCTGGCTGTAAGTACTTTTTAGAATTTAGATATAAATGTGTTTCCTCTGTTAGAGATTATATCTCCTGGTAGTCTATGGTTGCTTATAATATATTTTATTATTACATAAGCTAATCCTTCTATATTGCTAGCTTCCTTAAATAGTATAAAGTAAGCTATTTTCGTAAGTTTATTAACTACTACAAAGATACTATTATAAAGTACCCTTATAACTGGTTCTCTTAAAGAAGGTAGTTTAGTAATTAGGTTAAATAAGATTAAGTCCTATAGTTGCTGTAGTATAAATAGTAGTTATAATTATTTATATAGTTTATACTTAAAGCTTTTAGCTTATCTATATATTATATATTCTAATATAACTTTTTATACCTATGTCTTAATATTTTTAAATTTAAAGTATTATTTAATTTATTATATGGTTTTTTAGATTCTATAGTATTTATTAAGCTTATGTACGTAGACTAATTTTACTACTTTACTTTATAAGTCTTCTAGTACCTATATAAGTCTATTTAGTATTAGGTATTTAGTGTTTATAAAAATACCTTTGGGGTATTATTTATTTTCCTAGTTTTTAATATACTTTTTAATATCGTTAATAATTAAGTTATCTATTTCGATTTAATATAAGGTATTAATTAATTAGATAACTAGGTCTTTATACTAGTTTTTCTCTAGTATTTGTACCTTAACTTCTGGGATTTCCTAAAAGTAGTCTAGGCGTCTGCTAAGTATATTAGTATATCTGTTATTTAATCTACTATAATACTTAATAATAAGCTTAAATTTAGAAAGTTGCTTATAGTACTTAACTTATCTACAGGATAATTTTTATGTTATTATAAAGTAAGTAATATTCCGGTAATCCATAAGGATTATTACTAGGAATTAACTTCCTTTATAATAGTATCTTTAATACTGCTTACTAAGCGCTTAGTATATAGCCAGAAATTCTTTATTATAAATAAGGTATTTAAGTTCTAGTTTATATAATTTCTTAAAGAAGTAGGTAATTAACCTAAGTTTCTTTTTCTTTATATCGTTTAGTTAGCTAAGTACTCCGCTAATTACGTAATCTAAGGTATTAGTTTTAATTATAATAGGTTTATTTAGGTTAAACATTATAAGTACTAGCGTACTTATAAAAGCTTGTTTAAGGTAGTTAAAGGCTTTCCAAGCGTCTTATATTAATTCGAATTTAACATCTTTCTTAGTTAGGTTCGTAAGTAGTATAGTAATTTTTGAGAAGTCCTTAATAAAGCATTAATAGTAATTCACTAGTCCTAAAAAGCTTTGTACTTACTTAATATTCTTAGGTAGCTTCCAGTCGTTAATTACTTTAAGTTTTTTTAAATTTATTTAGATTTTTCCTAAGGTAATAACATATCCTAGGAATATAACCTTCTGTATATAAAAGTTGCATTTCTTAGGTTCCACCAGGAGTTTATTATCTTAAAGTATCTATAGTACTTTCCTAACGTATTCCTTATATTCTTCCAAGTTCTTAAAATAAATAAGGATATTATTAAGGTATATAATAGCAAAATAATTTATATAGTCTCGTAGTATATAGTTAATTATTTTTTAGAAAGATACTGGAGCATTTGTAAGTCCAAAGGGTATTACCTAGTATTCGTAGAGCTTATATCTAATGCAGAAGGCGGTTTTCCATTCGTTGCCTTTCTTAATTTAAATAAGGTTATATACTCCTTTAAGATCTAATAAGGTAAAGATCTTAGCTTTTATAAGTTAGTCTCTGATTTCGGAAATTAATAGTAGCAGTATAATATCTTTCTTAGTTATTGTATTTAATTATCTATAATCTATAATAAGTTAAAGTTTACCGTTCTTTTTAGGTATAAATATAATTAGATATCCTGCTAAGGATTTAAAAGGTTTAATATAACCTTTCTTTAGCTAGTCCCTAATCTATTTATTAAGTATCTTAAGCTCAGTAGTACTTAAGTTATAGATCTTATTAAACATTAGTACTTTATTATCTATAAGTTTAATCTTATAATCCTATTAATTATACTCTAGTAGTCTAGTATCTAGTTCTTTATTAAAAACTAGTATATACTAGAGGTCTGTTAATACGTTCTTTAGGCATTCCAGTGTCTGGTCTTAGTAATATAGTTCCTTAACCTTTTATATAATTAAGTTAAAAAATCTAAGCTATTTCTTTTTTAGTTTCTCAATATATTTAATTATCCTTAGGAGTTTTTCTAGCTCCGTAAATTATACTTATTTTATAACTTTTCTATTTTCTATATATTTTTTTATTACTTTGTTTAATATAGGGGTTACCGATCCTATCGTCAGGGATATTATAGTATCCTATTAATCCTCTTAATTTAGTTACAGTTTCGCTAAAATATTAGCTAGTTTAAGATAAGTTCGCTATCTTACCTAACCTCTAACCTAATTAACATCAGGGTTACGCAACTTAAGCTAATTATATCTTAAGAGTATATTATATCCTGTAATATTTATAATATTAAATTTAAATATATCCTTAATTTTACTAAATTAGATTATAAAGTAATCGGTCTTGCAGTCGATAGTTCCGTTGTTATAAGTAAACTATTATTTCTTAATACTCGCAAGGGTATATAATTTCTCCTTTTTTCAATAGTTTAACTATAGGCAGTTAACCAGTTAAGGTATAATATAGCTTATTATAGCTCTAGAATCTATATAAACTATAATTAGTTTATTATCTAACTATCCGTCTACTAGGAATTTTCGTAGTTTCTTTCCTCCTGTTATAGTATTTAGGTTATAGTAGGTTATATTATCGGTGCCGTTGTAATAATCGTTGTTATTTTAGGTTATTTTATTATTTTACTTTTCGTCGTAGAGGTTACTCTTAATATTATCTAGTTTTAAAGTAATTTAGCTTAGCTTATAAGCTTGGATATTATAGTGTTTACACTAGGTGTATTTAGGTTTTAGGACGTACCTGTTGGTAAGCTTATAGTATTTCCGAAGGTTATTCTAGCTAATCTTTTACATCTTAGTGTTATATCTATACCCACCAGTGTATTTTTTAAAGTTAAAACCTTATCGTGCTAGGTTTTAAGTAATATATATAAGTACGTAGTACTAGTATTAGTGTCTTATATAATTATCCTTATTACAGAGTGTAAACTTGTTTTATATACAGTCGGCGTTTCCGTAATCCTTATACTATTCAGCAAGTTTATATAAGGTATATTATTTATACAGAAGTAACTTATAATTAGTAATATTAGCTTTATTATATTAGTCTGTAAGTAAAATATTATTAATATAATAAAGAGCTGCTTTTAGTAATTTAGCTATTAGGTATTTATTTGTATTATTTTTAATATATTCCTAAAACTATTTTTTAGGCGTCTGGATTTAATCGTAGGTAGTATTTAAATTAATTTATTTAATTTAACCCTATTACTTAAGGAGTTTCTATTAGTCCTTAAGTTCTTTTTATCAGACTATTTTATTATATTATTTATTTTCTTTAATAATACCTTAAAGTTTATATTTATTTTTAAAGTATTCCTAATCCACTGTAGTTATTTTACAGAGGTAGTAAATACTTTTAGGTTCTACTAAACTACACTGGTCGTACATACGTTTTTTAAAATTATTAATTTCTTCTTAGGTTATTCCTTTGCAAAGGTCGTATTATAATAGAGGTGCTATATTAGGAAGATCTTTATTATATTATTATATAGCTTTATTTTATTCCTATTCGTAGATAACTTCTTCCTTATCCTTAAAGTTAGGTAAATTTTCTTATTCTATTATCCTATTGCTATTTAGGTGTAGTTAGGTAGCTGTAAGTTCTATATTATCGAGGGCTCGTTAAACTAACGTTCTAGCGCAGTTTATGCCTTCTTAGTGTCAGTAGTTTGTAAGCGTAGTATATTGGTTTTTAATTTCTGCTATTTCCTCTTAGGTAACTTTCTTAAAGGTGTTTAAGGTTTATATCTTAGGTCCTTTAGGAAATTATCCTAATCCTTGTTTATTACTAAGGTATATCTAGTATTTATTATTATAGTATACTAAGAAGTGTAGTATATTGTGGTTTACCGAGGGTTGTATTATATTAATAGCTTAGTTTTCTTTAGGTTCTGGAATAGGTATAAATTTTTTATTATTATCTTTCTTTAAAACTTGATAGTATTTCTTTATATATCCTTTCTTCCTACAATTATAATATTTAACATTCTTATATTATACCTTAATAATACTAAGGTTTATAGATCCTAGTTTCCTATCGTTATATATTATAAAGTTTCTTTTTTTTCTTTAGTTAGCGTTATTACTAGAGTAAAGGTACCTTAGGATTATCTTTTAAAAATTCCTTTCTTACTTACGTTCTTAATATTATTAAAATTATTATTTATTAATATAAGTAGCTTTTTTAGTAAGTTTATTAAGCGTATTAGGTTTCTTATCCCTAGAGAGTTTATCCTTAACATCTGAGTTAAGTCCTTAGTAGTAAAGTATTCGCTATACTTTATTATTAAGGTTAGTCCTAGCGGTTAGGTATATAAAGGCAGTAGTATACTTTACGCAGGGTCCCTTTTATTTAATTTAAAGAAGTACGTCTTTAGCTTTTTTAAACTTATCGGTTTTTCTACATAGTTTTTTAAGCTATTATTTAAATATAGCGTAGCTTATAAATAAGGTAACTATATATAGCTTCTTAGGAGTCTTTTCTTATTTAAAATCCCTAAGATATAGTTTAAACCAATTTTTAGCGGTTTTAGCTAAGTAAATTCCTGCAGTTTAGATTTTTATAACGTTATCAGCTATAGTAGTTAAAAAGTAACTAAAGTAGTTCCTTATATCCGTAAAGAACTTTTAGATCTGCTTAAGATCTCCTTCGAATTTATTAAGCAGTGGTAGTTTAATAATTTCTCCGGGTTCCCGTTATTATACCGTAGGGGCTAGGTTTACCACAGGGTTTACTACTAGTTATCCTTAAAGAGTTATAATAGTAGCTTCCTAGGTAGTAATTATTTATTGCAGTTGCTCTACGAGGGCTTTAAGTACTAAGAAGTATTACTCGGCTTCTTACGTATTAGCTGGCGGTTAAGGAGCCATTTCGACGTCTTTAGGGGTATCTCCGAAATTACCTTATATTTCAATATCGCTGTTATAACTACTTTAAGCTTCACTCTCGTAATCAGTATCATTATCTAAAACTCTAAAGCTTATAAGCTGTTAAGTTCTTAGTATCTTATTACCCATAGGTCTAAGGTAACCGTCCGAACAAGAGTTATTATCATATAACAAACCGGGTTCCTATAGGTACTATAGGTCAGCTGTTTCCAAGGGACAAACCTTAGAGTGGTTCTATGGTTTATGTTAGCAGAACAATCAGGTTAGTAAACGGGCAAGCTTATCACTAGCTGTAAAATAAAGTATCTAAGTGTTTAATCTAAATACTATTATATTAATAACAACTAGCTATCTAAGTATTCTAATAAGTAACATAAAGTAAACTTATATACCTAGTTAGCCTAAGTTAGATCGATGGTTTATGCATCGATCTGTTCCTGGATCGATGGCTCATAAGTCAATCCTGAGTTGGATCGAGAAGTTGTATCTCGATCCTTCCCTGATTGGTTGAAGGATTAAAGTTAATCCGGTTCCGGCCAACCTGTTGGCCCATTGTCGCGACCTTGAGTGTCGGGTCGTGACACCACGGCTATAGACGTAGCTAGAATAATATATATTCTCCGAGAAACATTTTAGGTTAGTTCATTGTTATAGAAGAGGGTCTGGATTCTTTGGATGGAATCTAAGAAGCTGATGACCTGACTTATTCAGAAGATATGACTTTTGGGCTACTTCAATTAATCTCTGCAATAATCTTGGCTCCCTATACGAGACCTTACAAAGCCCGTTGTGAAGATAAGCATCCCATAAGTTTCCCAATAGTAACGCGATAAGCTCACATCAAATATTATACAAAGCTCGTATAATATGTCTTCTATTAGTGGTTTTTTCTCCAACTACAAGATCTATTCTGGACAAGCAATCACCGCGTTGTGTCCTATAGCCCAATGTCAAGTATAGAAAGTTGCCTCTGCCAGTTGTAATTTAGTGTCTTAATGGGCTGCTTATTTCAGTAATTTTTTCCGAGGAACATCTTCACTGGTTTTTTTAATAAGCACTAAAATCTTATATCTTATTAACCGCTGGGGAACGTAATCTAGATCTACCCAGCTGTTTGATCAGGCAGTCGCTTATTCTGCCTCTCCGTTACGGAGGCGGCAACATAACTGATAACTTTACTAATTTTTTCTCTGTCTTTTAATCATAAATATCTACCTCAGCGTGGAGTGACAGTCACAGCTGAAACACTTGACAGGTGTTAAGTAGCATCTGTACGCAATGATTCTTGTACGGCAATGGTAATATCTTCCGGGGTATAAGCTTAAAAAAGAGCCTTGATTTAAAGACTATATTCTTCGCTAGCTCAGGCAGTACTTGGGTATGGTTAGGGGCTACTTGTGTTAAAGTAGCATTAGCTTACCTAGGTATTCGAATAAGGAGGGTAATCTGAATATCAGAATTCAGGTGGTGTATTCGGCTGTTGTACTATCCACCGCTGGGTACTAATCGTCCTGTTACATATATACCGAGTCTGGGCGGTAAGGATCCCCTCACTCTGCTAGGATCTTGAACTCTCGTTGTTTTTTACCAGCCACCAGCCACATTATAAGTGGACACCTGACATTAATCTCACGCCATCTAGTTTCCAATGTTCCAAATCCATGCCTACTCCCTAGTCAACTAGTAATGACTCGATTGTTACTGTATACGCTTTCGGCCAAAGTCTGTCAGCCGCCCTTAAACTACAGAGGCATAGCTTGTAGCTCACCGTCTAAAGACGTAGAAGTATTGAGGGCTATCGACCAGAGTTGTCTAGGACATGAACCAAATTCACTACCCAACTCCGTACCTACTACCCATGATGTCATTTTCGCGCCCTCTTGAGACTTTGCGCCCTCTTGAGACTTTGCGCCCTCTTGAGACTTTGCGCCCTCTTAGGACTTTACGCCTTCCAAGTTGTCGCGCCCTCTAATAACATCATGAGAATTATTAATGTTTCTTGGTAAGCCAAGCCTGTCGATGCCAAAAAGGGCTTTGTCTTGAGCTTATTCATCAAGATGAATAAGCCTTGTGTCTTCTTGTTAGTGAACAGTCTCAGGACTATATCTACAGCGCTTCGCATTCTACTATTCAGGTTTCAATATTCGTCCATCTACTGCATTTCCACTTACAGTGATCCATAATGGCCACTACTTCTCAGGAATCTCGGCTTCTTGACCGAGTGATTGAGGCACACGGCGGATTGGACCGATGGAATCGTGTCAAGTCCATTGATGTGATCTTCAACTTTTCGGGTGCTTTTCTCGAATTAAAGGGTTATCCCGGTCACCATCGGCCAACCATTACTGTTGACGTCGAGAAGTTTAAAAGTGTCATTCAAGGACTACCAGGCACAAACCCTGACAACACAGGGTATTTTGACAACGATAGGACGTGGCTAGAGGCAAGAGATGGCTCGATCATAAAAGAATACAAGCAAACTCGCTCCTCTTTCAAAGACCACGTCCGTACCACTGAATGGGACGATCTACAACTCACATACTTCATCAGTTACGCGATGTGCAATTACTTGTCCATTCCGTTTCTCTTTATTCGCCCCGATTTTACAAGTCGTGAGCTGGGATCGCATACTGAGGGCGGGGAGAACTGGCGCGTTTTGGAAGTAACATATCCGGATGGGTTTCCAACTCACACCAAAGTTCAAAAGTTTTATTTCGATGACAAAGATTTTCTCTTGAGGAGAATGGATTACGTCACCGATGTTGCGAAAGGAGTGGCGGCTCATTATTGTTGGGATCACAAGAATACCGATGGCCTGGTTTTTCCGACACTGAGACGGATTGTCCGAAGAAATGGAGACGATGCCGTACTTAACGGGCCGTCAGGATTTTTAATCGATTATACCAATGTAGTTATCCATGATAAGGCAGCTTAAGTAGAACTGAGCTTCCTGTCAAATGGAAAGTTTTTGGTGACAACGAAAAAGTTTGAAGTAAGCCATACGATAGTCACGTCTCGTAGTTTTAAGGACTGCCCAGGTACTCCGTAGTCATAGGAGTCAAGCTGTCTGACTTGTGATCCTGATGGGTCAAATTTTGGTGTTTCTAGATATCCGCCATATCGTGCGGTTGTAGACCATACATTTCATTACCATTTGAACTCTCTCTCCTGCAATAAATCATCCACCTCATCCTCCAAAAGCGCTGGAACGCCCTCTGTAGTCTTGCTTCCATGCGTAGACATGATGGAAACTAGCTTACATATAATATCTTGTGCACTGAGCGGCTCCTGCGACAACACTATAGTCGGTAAGGGCCAAAATCCTTATATCCCGCACCCTTGACAAAAGTCTGCAACCAGGGACCTTGCATCTTTGCCTCTGCAAGCTCGCAGAAGAGCTTTGCATGTGCCTCTCCATCAATCTTAAAAGCGGCTGAGCCATCTGCCTTTCGTTCGTCAACGTAGTAAAACCTAAGCGACTGTCAGCCCCATCCACTCAGGCCGTAAAAGACGACGGGGATGGCATACTTGAACCCCTTTTCTTTGTATTCAGCGGCAGCGGCCATCATCATATGCGCAGATGCTGACTTGCCAGCGCCGGATTCTAGGAACTGCGGGAGAGGCTTGACGTTTAGGATGTTGCCCGTAAACGCGAATACCTTTGGCGCGTTGGCAGGGAGCTCCGCAAAGCCAAGCACGGCCTGCTGGGCTGCGACAAAAACACTGGTGTTGTTTACGGTCATGTCTCGCTTGAAAGCGTCCAGCGGGATCGCAAATGGGTCGCCTGGGGAAGGGAAGGTCGCGGCGCCGGCTACGAACGCTCAGCAGGCATTCAGTTAGAGTCCTCTGGTGCTAAGACATACCGTTGTAAATGACTACGCTTGGAGTTCCGAGCTCGCTCTTAACCTTTACAAAGGCATTGACAACATCGTCGGGGTTGGCGAAGTCGCTTTTGATGTTAAGCTGACTGTCTGTACTGTCTGCCTCGTTCAGTGACCGAGCTGCGACTGCAACCTTGTAGCCTTTTGAGGCAAAGGCCTTCGCCGTTGGTAGGCCGACTTTAGGGCCTGCACCGAGGATGAGGACGACAGGGGATATTCCGGGCATGGTTGGGAATGTAGGGGAGAAGTCAGACCGTGTGCAGTCGAGCAAGAAAGCGGGGAGCCTAAATCCCCCTTTATGTATGCTTTTATATCTTCGTATTGAGGCAAAGAAAGGCACAGGCATTAGCAATACACAATTGGCCAAGTGATTCGGGGCGGCGAGTTTTCAGCTTATGCTGTTTGTAATGGAAGTCATCACGGAGCTGGACCAAGCCTGTATGCCTATTTTGGCTAATGAGTGGGTTCTCGCCGGTGCCCCGGACCCGGACCCGGAGCCTTCGGAAGGTCCGAACTCGATTACATAATGTCTAATTCCGTTTGTTACCAATGTTGTGGTTAGTTCCTTGAGCAGTGATGATATCTATTTGGTGCGCCAAACTCCTACCATTCCATGTTATTACTAATTATTTACTTGGGCGTCAATATTGCCATGTCTTTGAACCTGCACAAAGTTGCTCGTTCCACCCCGCGTAAGGAAATCGAGAAGCGGGGCATGCTGCCATGGATTACTTACCTGGTGAGAAGATGGCTCTGTTCTGTCTACGAGTCCTCCGCTCCGGCTGACTTTCTTGCCGTGCAGTATCATAATCTTGTATATTCGCTGTCTCTTCGCTATTTCAGTGCATAAAGTTGGGTAGGAACGCTGCGTAGTGTTGTGAAGGTTTGTCAGCTTGCTACTCCTTCATGGTGGATGCCGAGTCAGGTACTCTCGATGGGGGGAGAAGGGGTGAAGGATTTAAAGGGATACCGGGAGCCCGTGATCCCAAGTCCATACTGCTCTATATCATTCACTGGATCTTTCATCTTCAGCCAACATTTAAACTAATTTGCAAGCTCTCCATCCTGCAATTGATTTTCGGATATCTCGATACGCTTTCATCTAAACGGGTGAGATGGAACCGATTAAAGTACTGGGAATTCACGGGCCCAACGCTGGCAAGGTCATTCTCCTCTGTGAGGAGCTAGGGCTGCCATATGAGACTGAAGTCATTCCACTTAACGATGCCAAGAATCCCAACTACGTCGCCATCAACCCAAATGGACGCCTGCCGTCTATCCAGGACCCAAACACAGGTCTCACTCTGTGGGAATCGGGCGCCATTATCGAGTATTTGACAGAGAAATATGATACCGACCACAAGTTAAGCTTCGTGCTAGGCACAGCTGAGGCATACCACGCTCGTCAATGGCTTTACTTCCAGACCACTGGCCAAGGACCGTACTACGGCCAGGCGATGTGGTTTATTATATACCAGCCGCTTCCCGAGGCGCGCGAACGCTACGTTAAAGAGGTTAATCGCGTAACTGGAGTACTGGAGGGACACCTGGCAAAGCAAAAGCCTGACGCGGACGGCAACTCCTGGTTCTTAGGTGGCCGCCTCTCCTACGTGGATATCGCCTTCTTTACGTGGCAGAACACAGCCGAGCCACGGATTCCGAATGAGGAGTTCAACCAGGATGACTATCCGCACGTCAAGAAGTGGCTTGACAACATGCTCTCGCGACCGAGTGTGAAGAAGCTTCTGAAGCTCCAAGAAGCTAAATAGGATATGGAAGGAGGGGCAGGTCTACGCCTTAAACAGGAGAGTCGCTACTGATTGTGGTTAAAGACGAAGATAGATCATTTTAAAGTAGGATAATGAATTGATCCTCCTATCTTATGCGCCTCTTGCTTGGTCCATTGTGTTAGAAGCCCTTCCAATCATCTTGAACATCCCGCAGGACCGACTTGCAGGTACGGGGGCCAATTAAAAGTGTATTTCGGGTCAAAGAAGAATGTGGAGCGCATCTAGCTGCTGTATGTATTTACCTGTTTCTATATTAACTACCAAATATACACATCTAGTAACCTAAGTACACATGTCCCATGATTGAATAATAGGTCATCAGGAACCAATTTTCGTTTTAATCGCCTCCATGTAACTTTGTTCCTTAGAGATTGACCTGGCTAAATAGCAAGCTTATCAACCACCAGCCAGAGTCGTTAATCCCTCTTGGCTACATTTGTCGTGACAAAAAAAAAAAGGTGGTTTCTTTATATCTGTAGTAGCTATTACTGCGGTAGGGCCTTGAGAGTCTAAGCGTTGTGTCTTCACAAGCTGAGACTTGTTCGTTGGTTGTGTGACTCAAGGGAGGGTCAGTTACCCTGGCCGGGTTCAACCAGACCGCCTTATGCGATGATAACCCACAGAATCTGACAGACGCTTGGCCACTGCGTCACAGAGTTTGCTGCTGTAGGTGAGATAAGTTGTTATTAATGAAGTGTTAATAAAGACTGGTTATGCTTAGATGATTATGCAAAGGACGCCAGAGACTTTGAGTTGAAATGCTGAACAGCCTTTTTGGCTTTGAGATTTAAGCTGCTGCAAGCGCGATGCATTTGCGCCAGTTCTTTGGACTGCGAGAGCGTGTTTGGATCTCTGGAAAGTGTCTCCAACAGACGTAGAAATGGCTCGACTAGATGAAGATCAGAAATTGCGTTCGGCGATATAGGATTATGTGTCAAATTATAGAGCATGATGCTGGCTGCAGCGAAGAAGGCATGAAGAAGCATCCTAGAGAAAGTCAGATAGTTTCAGGAAGGTTCTATTTCACTAGAGATCATTTACCAGACACAGGCACAGTCTCCTTGAGGGATAGCTTCAATGAGACGGATCGCTTTGCGTGCTTCAGCGACGCATAGGCTGCCTGGGGGTGACATTGGCTCGGACCGGCTGAGCTCTTGATTCGAGAAAGATTTCGACGTTGGGGGCAAGTGGCGATCAATCATTGTGAGGCAATGAAGATATGTGAGTCGTAAAACTACCTTGTGTATCATCTCTCCTGAAAGTTGGAACCCTGGAAATGCCGCGAAGTCCTCTAGTATTTCCAGCTGCGCGCTGGACTTCCAATACGATAATAAAGAACTCAACTCTTGTGCCGCAATCGCTCTCTGTGCCGCTGTTTGTCGTCCAGCCCGTACTGAGTATAATTGTTTATACACCTGCCCCTGAACAAGCGCAAGCCCAATGCGACAGTTGAAGAGGTCTAGATTACCTGGCTCAAGATTTCCGTTTGACGGCAAACGTACATCCATGTCATCATCATCTTGACCAAAGGGTCGGCCCGTTCGTAGACTAATATCCTTGTCAAGAATGTACACCTTCCAAAACACCCGCCTCCGTTTTTCAGCTTCTGATTCCGTGAGCCCTGGACTAGAACATTCTCTGTGCAGATTCATAATCTGTGCCAAGCGTAGAGCTGCGGCCACGAGCATTGCGGCCGGCTCCGGATCTGGTGTGCCTTGAAGAAGGCAAGCCATACCCGCCAGAGCCTGGACAGCAGAGAGACTTCGATCGGAGACATTCAGCTCGGAGACGACGCTGAGAGCGTTTTGTGCATAGCCATAAGCCAGAATGTGCTCCTGTGTCGGATCTAATGTGCGTATGGCGCGGAGGCGATGAGCTATCGACAGCACAACATTGAGGCACGCCCACCAACCAGGATCTCTAGGACTGGAAGTCGAGTACTTGAGGTGAAACTCTTTCAAGAAGTCCTCTTCATGAAAAAGTGGAAGGAATCTATTATAGTTGCTGAAAGTTTCCTCAATCAACTCCTCAGCGACTGCTTTTGTGGGTAGCTGCTGGCGCGCTGGTAGAGAAATTGGGCGTGATTCTGGAGCGGAATGAGGCCACATACGGTCAGTTACATAACTTCCAAGCGTAGACCAATCGGCTTCATTGAGGTCATGTACTCGAAATGGAGCTCCATGGCGAAACTCTGCTGGAATGTTCGTATGTTCGAATGAGGGAACTTGTAGCTCATTCTCCGGCATCCATGAATTACTTCCATTGTGAGGTTTGATCAGTGCTGCTGTGTCAGGTAATGCTGCGGCTGTCGTCTGGTCTTTATGCGAAATGATGTTAGGCACAGTTGGCTTTCCCAATGCCCTTTCTCCTAGCAAAGCCTCTACTCCCAAAAGTCTTTTTTCGAGCTGTGCGATGTATTTGAAGCTGCAGAACACTTAATAAAGGCAAACGCCGTAGGCTGAAGAAGCATACTGACCCAGCTGGTCTGCGAGGCTTCCTCTTCATTGCAATTGGCGTAAAATGACACACTGTGCCATATTTGGTGCAAGGACTGCATCCTTGGGCAGTAGGCTCGCATCGAATCTTTTTCTTCCGGCACATGTCGCAAGCCTTATTTTGAGTGTCAACAGATGCGGAACTGCATTGAGTACGAGTATTTGGTTCAACTCACACGAACGATGACTGGCCGCTCCTCTGCCCTAGGAGTTGGCTGGGCCGCGAAACCCGCGTGTGAGTCCATAACTCGGATTGGAAGGGTGTAAGGTGAGAACTCGAAGAAGCAACTGATTTGCTGCCTAAGCGACTTGAAAGTACATGAGTAAATTAAGCTCGCCGAAAGGCATTTGACCAGCTCCAGAATCTTTATCGTTCATCCGCCCTCTCATCATTACCAGGCAATAGTTGGATTATAAATCAGACTTCTTCAGCTATTTAGCACAAGACAGCTCAAGCCCCACACTATGTCTTACTCTGATTCGCTTTATCTCGTCACTTATTGTTCCTTGTTGATAGGCCTCCATCCTCGGGCTGCAACAACCTCACTTTCGACAATATCATCTTTACTCAATATAATGTCGCGATTCATTCGAAGCCATATAGAGATTCATTGAGAAGCCTTCACGGATGCAAGATATTTATTAATAGAAAGGAGCCATTGAAAGAAATGAAGAGCGAGAACTGAAACATTGCACATGAACCACGTATATAGGCCTAATATATGCTCGACTACCAATTATGACAATCCATGGGGCATACATGTACTTTTTGGAGGCAACAATAGGTTACAGGTCAGATTGCCATAGCTGTCGGAATATATGTGGTGCCACCTAGGCGAAAAGACCTTTCATGGTGCTGATCCCATCCTTCGGCTTAGGCAGCTGAGGTAGGAGAGTCTGAATCCAGCCAACAATCTGCGGAGCCTGGACAGAGATCCTTCAAGATGTCAGTAACTTCACCATTTTCAACGGGGGATGACATGGAAAAGAGAATACTTACTTGCAGCCGGTCGCAGTGGAGTCCATCTTGGTTCGGGACTTGGACTTGGAAGAGCTGTGGGACCCAGAGAGTGCAAAGGGCCCGTACCCGACGGAAATGTTGGCCGATGTGGACGATGCAGAGACAGCGCTTTCGAGTTTAGTTGTGTCTCCAGAGAACTAGAGAAGATTGGTTAGATTGAAGTCTGAAAAGGTGCGGGCTGGAGGGCGACTTACACTGAGCTCCACATCGGCAGCGACAACAAATGCAGTTGGAAATGAGGAGAACTGCTGGTACTTGCCTTCAAGATTTTTCTCATTTTGAAATGCCTCCTTGAGTGCATCTTCACCGGGCGAGATTTCGAAGCTGTAAAGGGTTTAAGGAGTCAGAAGAGTTCGTGGTGTAGGAACTGATTGAGACTTACCTTCCAGAGTCAAGCTCGGCATCGGCGAAAAGCTCTGCGTGGAGCCAAGGGCGTTCAATCTCCACGACCATGCAGCTCATGCTGATCTCAACGTCGAGGTTGGACATTTGCTGCATTGCCTCACTGGGAAATACTTAGTATGGCAATTGCTCGGCGGCACATTTGGAAATGATAGACTTACGAGCTGCTTTCAGAGTGACTCGCACTGGCGGAAGCGCTGAAAAATCCCCAACCTGCCTTGGCTGCGATTGCAGAGGCGGATTGCGACGTATTTGTGACTTTGTTATCGGTTTTGGCGGAAACCTTGCACGAGATCTATTACAGGTCAGTTTCTTTGAGTCCGGAGCAACTTAGGAGCTCTATTCAGTCGTGAAGACTATACCTTTGTCCAGGGGTCTGGCCCATCGTCGGTCTTGTTACGCCAGGACTCCTCGTTGTCCAAGTCTTCAATGTCTGGTTTGCTCGGATTCTTGATGCCTAAGAACTTCGTTAGCCCTCTAATCGACGAATGTAGAGTCGCACCACGAGAAAAGGGGGAGGAAAATGAATTACTTGGGTCGGCCCTGGCTTCTTCGTCTGTTATGACAATGCCATTTTCGTTCACAACAGGCAAGGGAAGAAGCTTAGCCTGGGCCTGCTCCTTTGCAATGCCCAGCTGCTCTTTCAAATCGGAGATATCCGCCTCCAGCTGCCCAATCCTGGCGTCTAGCCAACCTTTAACATTAGCCTTGTTCGAGCCCTCGATGTCACGCACAGTCGCAGTGGTGCGGCTAAGGCTCTTCTCAGTGTAGTCCTTCTGCGCGTTCTCGAGTTTCGACAGAGGGGATTCCTTCTTGGCAGCGTTGGGGTCGGCCTCAGCAGGCGGCGTGCCTTCTTTCTTTTCAAATAGTTTCTTGTTCTCTTCATCCATGCTGGCATAGACCGCCGTGTAAGCAGTTTGAAGCTCGCTCTGATCTGCGTCCTTGTTGCTCGCCAGAACAGGGAAGAATACACCATCGTCAACGGCCTAATAAGATCAGCTTGGATCACATCGAGTATGATAGGTAGCTGCTGTTTTATAATGGATCTTACCTTTTGCAGGGTCTTGTGAGACACCAAGAGATTCTGAAGACGGCGAATCTCGGCGCGGACCTCGGCGGGAGATGGCCCCGAGTTGTTCTTTTTCCAGTTGAGGACCTTCTTGGCCACGATGGTTGCCCTAGGTTTAACAGTGAGCATTAGCTGCTCCACAGAGAGTCATGGTAGATTCCACTTACCAGCTACCAGGGCTGAGCACAACTCCATTGTACTCGCTTGAGCCATCAGGAGCAATGACTGTCAGGTTTCGGTACGCTTCCTTGCTGTTCTCAATACGCTTCATGCCCGAGGAGATGTCGACAACTCCAAAGTGGAAGTCGACCTGGCAAAATGTAAGTTCTCAAAACGAAGGCGACTCTGCAAACTAGGGTGGCTCACCATGAATTTGTAGCCGTGAACCACCCAGTCCATATATTTGGTCTGGATATTGTTTTTGAACTTTTCAACACGCATCAGTATTGTACTCTTCTGCTTAGCCATATAGCACTCACCTCCCGGGCATGCTCCTGGATCCACTGCATGTACTTCTCCTTGGCCTCCCGAACCTGCGCAGTGGTGGCCCCAGGTGGCGGTTGGCTCCTCTCCATGGCTTGAGCTTGAGCCTGAGCATACGCAGCCACCTCCTTAGCCCACATAGACTGCTTCTGTACATACGTATCGACCTTTGACTTGCCATTACTGCCAGGCGTGTCATCTGGGGAGGTAAGATACGCCATGGACAGCTTGTAACGGTCACGGATGGTCTTGAGGCGCTCGTCTTTGACCACTGAGGTATCATTGCCGATCACGCCAGAGACTGAGGCCTCCACAGGGACCAACAAATCTAATGCAGCGAGGTAACTTCGGGCAACACTCTTTCCAGTCTTTCCGGCCTGTATCGTCCCCATCGTTAGCGATCACATTCACAAAGTCAATGCGCCAGGATGTTTGGACTGACGGTGAACTTCGATAATGGGATCATTCCATCAACGAGCCTAGCCTCTTTGACCTGAATGTCCAGTGGCGGCCTGATGAGCTTGGAGGAGTTATAGTAGTAGTCCCTGACCATTGAGTCACTGTGTTAGTCTGGTTCCAGATAGCAAAAGCTCTCCAGGAAATGCCATGATGCGACTTACTTCCAATCAATAATGGTTCCAGGCAGCGAAACAGTAAAGACTTGGTTGTTGGCCACGGGAATGGCAGCGGCGATGGCAGAACGGACAGTCAATTGGGAAATTAGTATTGTTTTCGTCTCGCTTGTGGGACGATACTAACCTCAGAGGCATTCTTCATGGAGCTGAGGACAGCTGCTGCTTGGTCCCCCATTGTGAAAAATGATAAAGTTGAAAGTGCGTTTCCGGCGATGGAAAAAGAGAATAGTAGAGAGGCAGATATAGAAAGACGAAGAACTGAGAAGTTGCTGATGCAAAGTTCGATTCCTGATCTCGGTTGGATGTCGATGACATTCTTATAGTACCGCTTGGTTCATAACATGACATAGTTAGCCGCTCGACGCTGGCCTCCACGAATTGAAGACTCCAAATCACATCACGGAACTGTGATCAGCTCAAGTCTTGAGAGCGAAGGCTGGGGTCCATGGTGGCTGAAATATTGCCAATAGTCATTTCTCTTCCCAAGCTGATAATGGAAGCTCGTACGGTAAGCTATAACCAGATACAATGTAATCGTCACCGAAACAGTCAAAATCTAGCAAAGGGTGAGTTGGGTGTGTGTGTTCTCTGCCTTGCCTGGATCATGTCTACCTTTGTCAAATGACCTTTGATGGCCATGATAGCGGACTATTGGCAAGCCACGACAATGAAGATGGATCGCTTACGAATTCTACGAGCTCTAGACGAGTTCAGTCCTGACAATGTTTACCAAAAGACCGCAACAGTATCCCGATTGAGGATATTGTTTGTCAATAAAGGTTGTTCAGGTCGCCACCTTGTCGGGATAGTTCACGCCCCCACCTTCTCGGGACGGCCCAAGTAGGTAATCTGGGGTGGCATTCGAGACCGGTAAATGAGATGCCCTGGTGGAGGTCGTTAAGCCTCTGAGGTATTTGATTCGGCGATGCACACAATAGGTACGGCATCACCGTCAATAAACGGGCTCATCACAAGGCGCACAATGCGAGTCACTCGCCAGGACTGGTTAGTCCTTAGATGTTGTTTCATACACACGATCTTGAAAGCGGCAGCGCGGACGCTAATACCTAATCTAAACACCTCGGGAACCATCACGGGTATGTCCGGTTGCAGCAATAGTAGCGATGGCGGATGCCTCAGCTCGCTACTTTTCGACTTGACGCCCAAACAGGAGCAGGGATGGAGCGGGAGGTAATTCATGGCTGGCTGTTCCTTGCATATTAGCCGCCGAAAACCACACTATTTGTTTTGTCGTCTCAAAGTGGGTCTTAGACTAGATCGTGATGCATTGATTGGACTGGGCTGCTTTGTACGAGAATCACGGCTGACGAGCTCTTGGCCTGGACGTCCGTCTGGATAGCCGTCTGGGGTGCTTAAGAGGAATATGGTTGGTCACCACGAGACCTGTCTCGTAAAGCCGTGGACAGTTGCTCGTCGATGCAATTCTCAAGCAGCTGAATGTTGAAACGTCTCACTCGCCGAATACATGTATTATCATTCTCTACCAGTTGACTGCTCTGGGCCGTTTGGGTGGCTTCAATGACGTGTGTGTCGTTGTGTGTATATTTGTGATATGATGGTACAGCCGCAATGATGGAATTAAGCCCTATAGGGTTTGAGATTGTCTATGACTTAGTGTTCAATGTTGTATTAGCCTCAATTCTATCTACATGTAAGTTTGACCTCTTAGGGAATATATCTCTAAATCTTATACAGTTAGGAACTTCATGACGTTGGGAATCTCATGAGCATTTACTGCTTAGCATTTTGAATCCCTTTTGGGCATTCAATGTGATAGGATTTTATTACAAGTCGTTGTAAAGGGCAGTGGCATCGGCTGCTAGCATTGACGGGTCTTGCTAATCTTGTGGCTCGATTGGAAACCCTTCCAATTCCTGTTACACAGAATCTAAAGATCTAACAATATTAAATGACCCAATAAAATAACAGATGTCGTTATATACGGCTTTACACCCTCATACTAACAGACGACCATGGGTAGTGGAAAATTCGGGGGCCCGTTAGACTTTTTGCCAAAGTTCAGGACTGGCTATGGATTTCAAAGACTTAGAGTGTTGAATTTAAAGCCACAAGGTTATATTTTTAAGAGCAACTGAAATCACAATCTAGTACACGGGCGCTCAACGCCAACGTAAAATCTATATATACAAGAACGAATCAACCATAGACAGGTCAAGTTGAAGCCAGAAGAATACTGGAGTCAATACCAGAAACAAGTACATGCACATTTCCAGGCTGCTTAGTTAAGGCACTGAGAGTACCACTGGTTCTGTGACTTGCAGGTGGCCGGAGGCTGGCAAACTGAGGGACCTGTCCAGCCAATACCTCCACACTGGCCGTAGAGTGTTTGTTGTTGTCCACCGCTGGATGGTGGTGTCGATGATGCCGCTGGCTTTACCGAGGATGTCACTGGCTTTGCAGAAGATGTCACTGGCTTTGAGGATGATGCCGCCGGCTTTGAGCTCGAACTGCTGGGAGGAGGCAGGCTAGTGTCATCACCTAGGACGGGCGTGGTGTCGGTCTCTTGTATTCCATTGCATTGGCAAGTTCCCCAGTCAGCAACAGCCTGGCCTGGGCAGGCAATAGGCTCAAAATCAACAACCACATTATCTCCAAACACCTGATTCTGTGCCATGATGTCAAAGTGGTAGCTGTAGCCATACTGGTTAGTACCACCCACAACCGGGCACCACTGTGCGTTTCCATTATTGGGGCACAGGTTTGTGACCATCACAATAATGCTCTGGCCAGCAACACCCCCTGTGCCACAGGTAGAGCAAGGCGCCTCTCCCGTCGAGGTTAATTTATAGCATTTACCGCAGCCCGCGCCACACCACGACGCACCAGCGGTGTCGAAAAAGGCCTGAGATCCAGCGGCAGTATAGACTCCGTTACCAATGCCAAGCTAGAGAAGAAGCGTCCATCAATTATTGCTCATAGTCTTGGAAAACCTTTGAGTCTTACCTGCCATGGGAATCCACCAGAGCTTGAGCCGCATCCGCAAGCACCCTCCTGCCCATCATAATAATGCTAGACTTCCGGTTAGCCACGCGTAAGCAGACCTCATTGAACCACATATATGCTTACAGTAGTAGTAGCCTTGTATGCAGAAGCAGCGCCTATAACGGCAGAGCCAATCAAGAAAGAGGTTCTCATGTTTGCAGATGCGAGATCACGATGCAGAAGAAATGCAATAGATTGCCAATGTGCAGCAGTCAAGTAACAAAATGTTTACTCAAGGCTGGTTGCTAAGTTATATAGACAGATATGTTTCGGAGGATTGCTATCGTTGGTTACTATGGGGTCTTTTATAAACAACTGTAAGAGGTAATGTAAGCGTGCAAAGTATTGTCTGCGTCTGGTACAAGAGGTCAATTCTCGGTATAACACCCCTTTATTCTATTTACAATATATCTCTGACCGCGTGGCGCTCTTTCACCTGAAATTTCCGTCCCGGCTGAATCCACCACATCCCCTGCATCTGTGCCTGAAATAGACTAGGGTATGGAGATGTTGCCGCTGGAGGGCTGCAAACAAAGAGTTTCCTGCGATTGATAAGGCTAGCAGGAAAAAATTAAAAGATATAGACAGTATTTACTAATTTCCATTTTATAACCCAAAGAAGCGAACTCTTTCGCAGTAAATAAGCATATATATGTAATAGTGATCAATCATAGAGGCTTACCAACTAGTAAATGATATCAGCTCACACCTTGTAAGGATATTACCTCATACCTTGTACAAATGCTCCGTAAGAACGTTAAAAAAAAAAGACGTGCTAATCAAACAATAAACATATTGAAACAGCGTCCCGGAAATAAGCAGTACCAGTACAGACCGATGCAGGGATACATAAGGTATAAAGTGCACCGCAAAAAAAGTACTTCAAATCTCTCGGCAGAGTGATAATAATATACATGAGAGTTAAAGAGTGGGGAGCCACGGGTGCCGATAGATGCGAAGTCCTTGGCAAGGAATTAAAAGTTTGTTAATAATGCAGAGGATAGGAGAGGGGAGGAGATCGCAGTAGGACGTAGAAGAGAGGTTTGGCTAGAAAATATGAGGTTTCGCTTATAGAGATTAGGAATGAAATTCGAAACTAACTAACGCTTACGAGTGTAAAAGATCGGATGTTCCCTTGATGTAGATGACGCGTAGATTGGCCTTTTCAGACCAGTTCTGAACTTGACTCCCCAAATGGGGCAGCTATATCAAGCGCTTTGTTACTACAGCCTTTTTTAACAACTTTCAACTCTTCTTCCAGGCCATCAGCATGGAAGGCGGCTGCTCTTTGCTTTCGTCGAACATTGTGTCTACTCATAATACACTTGTTGATCAAAGTCCCAATTTTCTCAATATGTACTCTCATGTCATCTCCATGCTGCAAGACTATCTTGGGGCTCCTAAGACCTCCTATCCCAGGTCTCGTACCGGTCATGACGACAGTGCCTCGCTCAAGTGTTGTACCCTGTGAAAGAAACGAAATAGTCTTGTTTATACCAAAAATGAGTTCCCTGGAATAAGTTAGCTTTTGTTAATGCATGACTAACATTCTGCCTGCTTTACCTGGTGTTGGAGCTCTGCACAATAGTACCGTTGTGAATCCCTTGAATGTCTAAGATCGGGGGATCCCCAATCACGTTTGGCCTGACGAGTACAGGGCCAATTGGCGCTGAGCCATCAAACCCTTTGGAGAATGACCACTGACTGTTTTTGAATTGTTGACTCCTGCAAGAAATATCATTACTACAGGTATAGCCGAGAACATATTCCTGTGCTTTCTCTTCTGAAATATCGCGCCCATCCTTCGAAATGATAAAGGCAAGTTCCGCTTCGTAGTCGCTTGTGCCATCCTGAGCTATCAACGGCACGTTAATTGTTGCGGGATATGGCGAGCTAATAGACGTCCGGGGTTTTATGAAGAGGATAGGTTCATTGGGAACGGGAATGTTTGCTTCCGCCGCATGATCACGGTAGTTGAGACCAAGGCAGCGAACTATTGGTATTTCGTGCTGGGCTAGAGGGCAAAGGAGCTGTACCGAATGAGAAGCTATGTCATTATAGATTATGAGGCATGGCTATGTAGCACTTTACCTGCTTCACCGTCAAAATTTTATTGGATACCTTCCCGTCAAACGCGCTGCCAATGACCAGGTTTGCCTTTACCAACTTACCTGCCTCGATATCGAGTCCAATGTCTATTGAAGGATCAATCTGGCCCAAATGGACCTGATTATCCTCTTCGGCAATAAATCGAATTAAGTGAGTCCAATTTCGCTCCATAACAGTGAGTCGATATGTATTAATCAATAATAAGAACTTGAGTAGTCATATGTGCAAGCGGCCGAAGACACGTGTAGATGATTATGTACGGTATCAATTCTGCCTCTCGTATCATCACATCATGATGGATTACATACCGAATGCTCCAAACTCCATTATCAATAGATGTCGGAGCCGGGTATCTCTCCCGATGAACCCGACGGAGTTGCTGATGCCGAAGCTCTAGGCTGTACTCCTCTTTCGAACTCCAACGGGAAGCCATCCCGACGGCCCGACAAAGTACCAGGGCGAAGATGACGGTTGTCGGATTTATGCCACATTAGGTCTCATCTCCACATACTTATATTGGTATGGGGAGTCACTTTACTTTTGCCCACCGTTGTAGGCCGACCACGAGTTAAATACCGTACACGTGCGTTGTATAAATAACTAGTTAGTTTCGTGATGCATTAAGGATTGCGAGGGAGGTCATCTCTAGCCTACTTATTGCCAGTGATGGTAATATCAGGTTCTCTATTACACAAGTCTCTCCACTTCCCCGCAAGTGACACAAATACAATGGTAGTAAGACAAGATGAGCCGCTAGCATATACAAATACATTACTGCATATTACACTCCATGCTTACTATAAACACTCTCACAACTCACGAGTCCATGCCGTCTCCTTGTGGTGTAAAGCCACCCTGCCACCATAAACTGCGCCTCTTTCTCTGTTCGCGTCCGATCGATCATGGTCACCTTCCTAAAGGAGCTATGGACATTCGGAACTTTATCTAACACTATTTTTTTCCTATTAATGCCCTGATTTCTAGAACCTGGTTACAATTCGAACGCGACCAAACGACCTTCATGTCTAAATAACAATGGCGGAATCGCACAGCCTTAATGACCATGACGCAGGTTCTATGCCCTCTTACAAACGGAGACGCGTAGCGGTCGCCTGTACATCTTGTAGAGGTCGAAAGTCTCGCTGTGATGGGGCCCGACCGTCATGCAGTCTATGCGTTCATCTTGGGTTCGATTGCTTCTACGAGCAGCCTTCAACAAGCAATTTTAGAGGAGCGCACCCGCAGCCAAGGAACAATGACAATGATAGGCTCTCTAAAATCGAAGAGATGCTACATATTCTCTTTCAACGAAGCCATCAGACGGCCGATTCTATTGAGCAATTGAGTCCTTCAATCCAGCATGTTGAAGCTGATACCCAGAATCAGATCCATAGTAAGAATGCTATGGATTAGAATCATCCCATACCACGAAACGATACGGATTCGGTGGACGGCATGGCTACCCTCATGGGACCGAGGACAATGACGAGCAATTTTTTCGGACCATCTTCAAACATAGAATTCCTTCGACAAGTTTCGGATACATCGGCAGCAATTTTGAAAGCCAATGCACAGGTGAGAGAATCAACGACCGACGCGATCGAAGTAGCGACAGTAGAAGGATCACATGCGGTTAATATTCCATCGGGGCGCCTGCCTAAGTCTCTACATACTGTCAATCTCTCGGATCTGCCAAAGGAGACAATCGCTTTACGCCTTATCAAACTGTTCTTCTCTGATACCGGAATGATCTTTCCAATCACAGATGAAGAAGCCGCCCTCCAAGCCTATTATTCAGTAATCAATGTGGATGACAGACTTACGAACCGGTCCTGTGTCTGTCTTCTTAACTCAATCTTTGCTATTGCAACATACATCAGCGCGAAACCTGATCGATCCCCGATCAAGAATGCAGAAGACTCCGAGGGGTACTGCGAGAGGGCACGAGCCATATGGGCCTGCACTGAATCAAATACGTCCCAGCTGGAAACTGGTGAGTGTAATATATAGTGAAGGCTTGCGCCCCAAGAGCCGTTAACGCTCCTCCCTTCGAAGCAGAATAGAAGTTTACCAGACACAGTGCAGTATCTCCTCCTGATGGCGCACTATTACCAGGGTACGAATAGACCGGATGAAGCATGGAACCTCCACGGACAAGCAGTGCAAACAGCGTACCAGCTTGGGCTACACTCGCGATCCTTGTGCTATGAGGTCAGCGCGTCGGAAGCCGAAAGAAGGAGAAGAACTTGGCTCGGTTGTGTCGTACTGGACAGGTCAGGGGAGCCATCTTTCATAACGTCATAATATTGAATGTCTAACGGCAAGAGTCTAGGTTGTTTAGTATGACGTTGGGACGACCGTTAATAATTCCATCCAGCTATATCAATATAGACCTCCCTGATACTAATACGATACACGGTCCAAGGGCCTTGGGAAAGTCAAAGAGCGGATCGTATTCTTGTCGTACCGTCTGCTTGTTCACTGCAACAATGTATGTCAGAGCAGCGCCAGTTTCTCACAGTTATTGACATGGCCATTGCAGACGATTATACGAAATTCTTCAAACCATCATCTCTGATTTATATGGCTCAAATCTTGATCAAGACTTCTCGCTTGACTTATCTACAGCATTTACTTATATCATGCCATTAGAGCAAAGATTAAACGAGTGGCGAGAAAAGCTGTACAGACAGCTGCAACGAAGACCATGGGGAATAATTCTACGGAAAATGATTCTGAGGCTGTCTTTGATAAGCTTAGTACCATCATGACGTTGAGGTATCTCAACATCCGCATCCTTCTTCATCGCCCTGTTTTGAGCACTATTCTACTTCGTCGCCATACTTCGTATTCCGATAGAAACCCTGAAAAGGACCCGCCGTTCTCCCGGAATGTTGCAGAACTCAGCATTGAGAGCTGTCAGCAGTCAGCTATCGATATTATCGACATCGTCTATAAGACGCGCGATTCATATCTCGCGCTGAAAACGTGGTGGTTTACTATATACTACAGTGAGATATCCCTCCCTTCTCGCATGGCATTGTATATGCAATTGCCTAACGCCTCAAAGCATTCAACGCTGCCGTAGTCATATTCAGCTGCATACTCCTAGAAATCACTAGTCCGACTACCAGGTCCAGCTCTGAACAAGCCAGCACGACCACCAACACCTCCCGCTCTGACAAGATTGTGAATTTATTTGGTCATCTCCAGCGCGCTGCTGAGTCTTTGCAGCGGGTCGGAGAGGACACCAAACAAGGAAGCAGGGTTAATAAAATGCTGCAAAATACCTAGAAATCAGCAGCAGACTTATCCGAGAACATGCAGGCCGCTACTCTGTTCCTCTTTCAGCCATCTCACTCGGCCAAGAGTCCCAAGATGGTAACAGTCAGCCCAATATGTACAATTGGGACTCTCAACCTGATAACGATGAACTTCTGGCTGTAACCAGCTTGCCCCCTAATCCTTTGGAAATGTTTGAGCTCAGGACATCTCAAGAGTGGCTCGATTCCGATCTTTATACCGACCTAATTCAGGCAGGAGAAGGTTCGGCGACTTAACTCTTGGGCTGAGTATGTCGGCATGCTTTTCAACGTCTTGTTGTTCCTTCTCCAGGCTAGCCAAGTTTATTCTAAGCTAGAAGCGTAAAGTCAAATCATTAGATTGTCGGTTGTATATTGGCAATTAATTCTATCCGTTTCACTTAAATTCGTCTTTCCTATAGGTTTTTGGTTTCTTTCCACCGTTGCAGTCTTGACTCTAATAAACAGGCAAGTGCCACCTATTTCCATTCATGTGGGACATGTTTAATCCCTCCAACTCACCACCTTTGTCTGAACCCACTCGTCAAGCCCTTGCAAACCACTGAACCGTCCCCAGCCACTGTTCTTCACTCCTCCATGAGGCAGTGCTGGCTCATCATGGACAGTCATGGAGTTGATATGTACAGCACCTGACTCTATCGCGCGGGCAATATTGAAGCCACGACGGAGGTCTTCCGTGAACACAGCGCTGGATAAGCCATAGGGGGTGTCATTTGCAATTGCGACAGCCTCCTCGTCAGTGTCGACCACGAACAGAGATACCGTTGGCCCAAATGACTCGGTGTTGTAGATTTCCATACCAGACTTGACATGCTCTATCACAACTGGCTGCATTCGCGTACCGCCATACTCAACACCCTGAGCAACGTTGTTGGCAAGATTGGCTCCCTTTGTCAATGCATCTTTGAGGAGCCATTGGTTCTTCTCCACAGCAGTAGTATTCACGATCTGTGCAGCATCAGTGCCTTGATCCGCAAAGAATTTGAGCACGGCAGCGCAAAGAGCTGAACGGAAAGTGTCGGCAACCTTGGCGTTGACAATGATGCGCTCAGTAGACATGCAAATTTGGCCGGAATGCAAAAAGGCACCCATTGCGCATTTGAGAGCAGCCTGTTGGACATCGGCATCCTCACATACTATCACAGGGTTTTTTCCACCGAGTTCCATGACAGTTGGCTTCAGGTGTTTGCCCGCTTGCTGGGCAATGACAGCACCGACAGGCGTTGAGCCGGTGAAATTGATCTTCTTGATTGCCGGATGCGCAATCAACATGTTTGTGATCTTGGCGGCGTCAGCTGGTCGATGGTACAGCGTATTGAGGCAGCCTGCCGGAAGACCGGCTTCGTGAAGGATAGACGCAATGGCCCATAGAGTCCCCGGGGCTGCTTCTGGGCCCTTCAAAACCACTGTGTTTCCCCTTTTCAACGTCAGAATACATGTATGAAGCAACAATGAAGGAAACTGAACGACTTACATCGCCAGGGGCTGCAAACAAGCACGCAGACCCAATACATTGGGGATGTTCCAAGGAGATATTGCCAAAACAACACCATAAGGCTCTTTAACCAACATAGCATGGCGACCCTCCTCGGCAACGATGGGCATCGACGATGTAGTCGCGACCTGGATTAGGCCTGCAATACTTCGGCACGCATTGGCGGCAAAGCCATGCTCAATCTCGAATATGTTCTGTGCTGCACCCGTTTCGGTGTGGCTGTAGTGAAACATCTCTTTTCTTCTTCTTTCAAATAGCTCTGCGGCCCGAAGAAAGATGTCTCTTCTTGTGTCTGGCTTGGTTCGAGACCAAGACACGTATGCCTCTTTCGCGGCCTTGACTGCTCTGAGTACATCTTCTTCAGAGGCTGAAGAGCATTTGTACAATGGTTTCTGATCAAGAGGAGAAATTACATCGAACGTCTCGGCGGATGTCACTTGCTTGCCTTGGAGCCAGAAAGGGATCGTTGACGATGTAGTAAAGGCGGATACGGACGAGCCGCTGTTCGCTCCCATGGAACCCATGTCTTTAAATGAGGGGAAGAAATGTTAGTTAACGAAACTATAGGACTTATGGCGTCTATGATAGGATATACGATGGATTTTCACTTTAACTTGGTGTATATTAAGTTTATATATGTATACATATATAAGATCATGGCGGAATAAACGGCTCTACATGGTTGCTGGAATAAGGGGGGATGATCGGCTGCTCCAGGTCTTTGCCGTCTTTACGTGCCGTCGGGTGTGTATCGGCAAAGCGTACATGTGTTCCACTGCCGCATCTCTGCTATGTGGCCATGGAAGTTATCATGTACTTAACGCCATTGCCAACCCTTCTAAGCCATCTCTCATCACATCGCATTAATCTTATCTGACTCGACAAATAGAATTATGGCCTCTTTCAAGACGAACCAGCACGCCAACGCGGCGGCAGACGCCAGCCAGAAACTGTTCAAGCTGGCCTCAGAGGCACATACCAAGCCTCTATGGACAGAAATGGCAAAGATTAACCCACGAGTCCCGAATTCGTCGTGCGTGCCAGTGGTCTGGCAGTACGAGCAAATCAAACCTGTTCTACTACTTGCGGGGCAGGTGGTGCCTCCAGAGGAGGCTGAAAGACGAACATTGATGTTGATCAATCCAGCTCGAGGTGTGTAGTTAAGCCATATGATTGCATGTAATTTGAGGTTCAAAAGAAGTGACGCTGGACAATGTTATGCACAGAGCCTCCATTTGCAAATGACACGTTGGCTGCGGGACTCCAGATCGTGATGCCGAATGAAGTCACTGTCGCACACAGACACACAGCCTTTGCCATGCGCTTCATCATTGAAGGCGAAGGTGGCTTCACTACTGTAGAAGGTAACCGTCTTCGCATGCAGCGAGGAGACCTGATACTTACGCCTCCGTGGCATTGGCACGATCAGGGCAAAGACGGGCCGGGAGCCATGGTCTGGCTTGACGGCCTTGATGTGCCAAATTATACACTCATGCCGGTGCATTTTGTTGAGCACTACCCGTCTCCTGCATATCCGTACGAAGAAGTCGATTCCAAGTCTTCGCCTCTCGTTTTCCCCTGGGCAGCCATGCAAACCAAGTTGGATGAGAACGAAGGTGACTGGTCATCGGAAAATTATACCAAGTCAGACGGTACACCAGGTAGGAGAATAGAGGTGAAAGTCTCTCCAGATTGTTTCCCTAACATATTCGATAGTATCACGAACACTTGGTGGCGCTGCTGAGCGTCTGAACGCAGGCTGTACATCGCCTGTCATTCGTGAGACTGCCTCATCGATATACCACGTATTCTCGGGCAGCGGGTACACCGAGATCAATGGACAGCGCTTTCTTTGGAAGCAAGGCGATACATTCTGTATACCCGCGTGGAATAAGTATCACCACGCTGCTGATATAGATAGTCGCGTATACCTATATAGATTCCATAACAAGCCGATGTTGGAGGCATTAGGATATTACCGCACCGAAGCTGATTAATCGAGCACTATTACATCCACTGGGAAATACTGCAATTTGTTCTTCTGTTGTTGTTTTTATAGTAGTTAGGCAGCTAGTTTCTTGTGTGTTATTTACTGTTTGTCAGTCCAGTCTAAGGTGCGTTCCTTAGCTGTCAATAAAATGTTTTGTTTTAGCTATTCTGCTGCGAGGCCACTGAGCTACATAGAGGTACTTTTGAACAATAGTGACGAGGGGATTGCATTATATATTTGACTCCGACACAAAAGTGCGCTTATGCCAGGCAGCCATCAATATAGTATTCGAATATTCCTATGTCTGGGTGATGATAAAATAAAATACACGCAACAAATAAAGTGGCTATTGGAATCTTGTAGCTGTGAGTCATAGTCGATCTAATGCAATATAGGTAGGACAGATAGATCTTCTTCCTCCACTTGCTGCTCTTAGTTTAAACAGGATTAAGTTAGCAACGTTAATTCTAGTTATAATATGCCTTGCAATCAGGCTGCTTTTCATTCATCACCATGAAAACATAAAATGATGAGACTCGCCATCCGCGTCTAATTCTCCTCCATCTGCCGCAGTTGCTCTCCCTCAGAATCCTTCTTAGCTCGTCTATAACGCACTGTATCTCCAGTTGGCGGGAATGAAACCGTTAAATTCTTAATGTATCGTGGCGTCGGATCTTTCCCATCCTTATCTTCAGGTTGTATGGCATCTGACAGATCGATGCAGTGGGCGACTCGAAGTATCGTGGAAAATTTAGACATGTATGAGAAGCCACTATTATGGTATATAGAAACAACTCCTAATAAGATACTGAGAAGAGTCATGCCAAGGGCAATTCCATACGCTAGCCAGAGAGTATTGGCTGCATATGAGTAAATCAAAGCATAGTGTGTCTGTGTCACGGGTATATCAGGTGGTGCATATGGGGAAGAATAATTGGGCCTGTGAATATATTAGCATAACTGTATATAACAAAGAAAGTAAAAATAGAGGCGAGGAGATGTTAGGGATATGGCTGACTGACTGTAGCAAAGAATTGCTCATTAGGGATACAGTTGCATTGCGGAATAGCTCCTCCATAACCCTGGCCATAGGGATGGTCGAGTTGGCTGCTTCTTCGATAGAATGGCCATTCCACAGACGGGGTCCATCAGCAGCAACCAGTCCTTTCAGTGACACTATGCTGCCCATCGCAGTAAGAGGCTGCAAGAAGTTGAATTCTTTCGTTTGTAGGAGTGGTGTTGAGGCCATATTGGCAGCAATTGTTACCCCCACCGTATTCCCATACAGATCGCCGTCAAAGTCACGGACTATGGCTCCCACAAACATTCGGCCAAAGGCGTCCATTACAGCCTCATAAGCATAATTCTCTACCCCTTGTACATTGTACATGGGCGGATTGTGAGTGGTCTGGTCAATTTCGAGCGGAGCTACACCTGCAATGGTTTCCGTTGCCGAGACATTATTGAACGAGCCTTGCGTTGTAATGATTACGCTCTGAATGTTGTTGACGTATGTAAAGTTCGCTATGTATGAGGTGTTATACAAATAACAACTCGTAATGGTCATATTAGGCAGCTGCCTTTGGCAAGTGACATCCTGATTCCAACTCGGTATGGCTGCGATATAGAGTTCTAATACTTCAGCGTCCCCGTTTAGTGGCCCGAGCGGCAGTGATGGCGGTTCATATACAGCGCTCTTCAATTTGCTATCCGAGATATTAAAGAGGCTCGGGAACGGTAGCGAGCTAATGGCTCCGGAATTGGTATAGGGGATAGTCGGCACCCAAGAGAGGTAGCCGAAGGACCGCATGCAGCCCTCTGCTCCCGCGGTTGTTGCTTTGAGGATGTTATCGGAGATGTTACGATATGAAGCCGATGCTTCGTTGATGTTTCCGCACGACAAAGCCGGCCCGGGAAATTTCAGCACCCATGTAGCATTTTCGTATGGTGAGGATATTGGCAAGACATAACCTCCTGTCGTGCTTCCCGTCACTGTTTGTAAGACAGCATATTGGGGATTGCTGTAATCATACACAGGCGAGAGACCTGGCTGTGATTGTATGTTGGCAAAGTTCAAACTGGTAAAATCGATCTGTGGGACTCTCATTAAGGACGTGAACGTTGTTGCTGACCATCCTACGTTAAGAGTGGCCGGTGTTATGAAAGACGTTATGGGTATGAGCCTGCAAATGTGAGTACATATCTATAGACTTCCGCATATGTAAAAACATTGTATAGAAGATCCGTATTTACCATAAAATTGTAACCACAAACATCCTAATCGGGCTATCTCTCCACAATCGGAAGTCAAATACACTCCAGATTCCGGTTGTTACGGTCGCCAAGTTATCAATGGTGCCCAGCTTCAATGGTTTTGTCCGAATCGTTGCCCACAGCGCCTGATCCGCCGCAGTGGTTATCACAGCGCCAAGAGCAGAGTTGACAAGGAAGGCAAATACAGAGCCGACGGCCAAGTTCACTTGTTGTCCAGTTAATCCGCCACCAAAACGGCTGAAATATACGGAACTTGGCGGCGGCTTTCCCGACAGGCTCTGATAAAAGAAATGGTGGCCTATGGAAAATGCAGTGCCAAACAGTAGCATCGCCACCATCGTCCCCATAGCGCGATGGGCTGCCCATTCTGGCAGCATAGCGAATATGGTCTGTATGTCCAGAAGGTCTGGCCAGTTGTACAGGTATGCACAACAAGTCGTGGATTGTGGAGGTAGAGGTGAATCAGCGAGGCAGTCAGCTCCTCGTTGAAAAATTGCGGAAGATCGTCTGTTCCAAGAGAACACCATATTCTCTCGCTAAACTGGACTGAGTTGTTGGTTTTATGGTAACATTCTAACGTGACAAAGCTAGCGTATTGCCTGTCATAATCAAAACAGGGATTATACATGAGGAAATCCACAGTCCAATATACCGAGGGAATATGTAACAGACGAGGCTTACTTCCAGTATACCGAGGAAATATGGTAACAGACGAGGCTCCCTTCTTGCGGCGCTGCCCTCACTTCGTCTCTAACTAGCATCTCCGCCCATGGTTGCAAAATACTATTGAGAGTGCAAGGATGCCTACCGGCTATTAACGACTGACTTTATAGTTAGTAATACATTTAATGCATAGAATATAATGATGTTTGGGAGTTCCATGGTGGCAATGTGGGACTGAAGGATTTTGTGTAAGCTTGGTATCGGCCCTCGGGTGGGAGCTGGTAGAATGGATGATGATTGAATGAGGGGTTAATATCGCAGCGTAGCCGTAACACCAAAAGGATCTTACTGTTAAATACAGCGCTTTGAAGATATCAGTGGTATGATTGAAAAAAAGAAGAAGAAGAAAAGATGATCAACGATAATGCTAACACGGAAGTTATAAAGGCCAAGCCGGATTTTAGCTAATAAATAGCGTTATTTAACACATGTACCTTCAGGCGCACCACCTTTGCCATCAATGTTTCGTCTTTTACATTGTAAGTTCTAAATTGGATGGAAGGCGTGACCACTGCGCTAATTCACCAAAAGAGCCGCGAGTATTAGCACTACCTAGTAGACTCTATGCTAACTACACACCCTTACACACCAACTTATAAAGGCGCTTTATAGCGATTCTTTACATCTCACACGCTTCATATTCTACCCAGGTCATTGTTAAGGTACGCCATGTGATGCTCCCTGGGGTAGTGAGTTGTGTATTCGTTGGCACTAGTGTCTGGAGGTGGCAGCCAAGCTGGCATTTCGACAATCAGGCTGGCATCTCGACCAATCCCCTGTGTTACTCCACCAAAAGGTATGTGGCATTGATCTGTGGGGGCGGTCACCGAAACCGCACCGGATAGGACGTTTGCAGGACGCCTTGCGGCTAGAGAGAATCGATGTAGGTCTGATAGGTGATTCCGAAATTCTGGTGGTTGATGAGGCTCTGCGTGAGTTGGCCTCACGAAAAGCTACCCAGTCTGCGCCCAATATACTAATGGTATCGCCAATCAACTCCTTTGTATTGACAGTCGCTCTACCATTTATCGAGACTGGCTCAGGTTGAAAATCTCTAATCATACCGATGATTAATAGAAGAGCCAATATCGCGAATGTGGTCAATAGATGCCGCTCTTTAGCCAAACGGATGGTATTTACAACTTCGGGCCCCGGGGATGCTTACTCCCAGTTCTATTATAGCCATGGGTAGGGGAATCCTCGGGGTCTCCCATGAACAAGAGGTGACCTGACCACCAACGAACACCGGCTGATTTTAGCACCCATTTAACATAATAACGGGACATTTTGGCAGGGATTTGGTTCTCTTTTAAAAGAGACCGAGAGGAGAGAGAGAAGAGAGAAAATCTCTTCTACATACTATCCAGCTGGCCAAGACCAGGCTGAAGGCTGTGTCATCATGGACCGACCAATCCAACGCTCGAAGGTCCAGCCAGTAATAGAGGGTGTCTACCCAATCATCTTGACCAGCCTCGAATTGGGACGCGGCCCTGTCCACCTATTAGGCGCCCAGGCGCGTATTTCTGCCCGACTTGAAACCATCTAATTGACAAGAGCCTGGGACACAAATTGCACTGCGCGCGAAGCTAAGGCTTGACGACATTTTGCGGTATAGGTGCCGGGTTTTGCTCTGCTTTTACCGACCCTGGAAAATACCGCTTCCACCCAATTTTCTCTGACCTTCGAGTTCTTGGAATCTCTGTCATCAGCGCAGCAGCGTTATGTCAGCCGATCGCTACCAAAATTTTAGGCTACGAGGGATCCCATGTGAATGCGAAACCAGGGCCGATGTCCATGAGCTCGTTAAGAGAGTCCTTTCCATAGAAGCCGGCGCGAGCGTTATTGTTCATTCACTGGCAATCAGCCCTATTAAATAAATCAGCAAAGTAGCAACTCTAAGTTTTCATACCCTCCCAGACTGTCTATCCGACTGCTCTCGAAATAAATAGGTTGTCAACTTCCCGGTGGACGAAACTTCAGAGGAGGATGGCTTTAGCCGGAGAAAATCACTCGTGTTCAATACTCATTTCTCGGGTTTCACGCCTCTTCAATATACCAAAGACGATGACTGCTATGTTGAGTGAGTCAAGAATGAACTTCCGATAACTTGTACGGTATTAACAAGTGTATTCAGTGGGATCGCAATATCCGGTCTCGGCGGACACGCGTTCGGTTCTTTTAAAGAAAGATATGGATCCTTTATGTGTGTTACGACCTGATCCGAAGTACGTACCCTTTGGGAAAACCACGGAGGAAGATAGCTAATTACAACCGGACTTTACGGGCTTACTAAGATACGTATACCGTAGCGCGTGAGTCTCTAATACTAAGGTTACAGGCTCACCAGGTATAATAAGACTTTGTTAAGTAAGCTACTAGGAACGATTGGATATATAAGATTTGATTCTCTATGCTCTTTAGATAACTTAAATAGACAGTTGTTAATAAAGTATTAAGATTAAATATAAACTAAATCTTTATTATATTTTACTTACTTTATAATTACAACTGCTTAAAGTTATTTTTTATCCTTTTTGCTAATATAAACTAATTAACTTTAGCTTATTACCTTAAGAACTTACCCTATACTATTTAAGTATTAGATCGGGATGTTATATGTTAACGACTTTTATTTAGAAGGATACTGAGTAACCTTTAAGTAATATAAACTACTATACCTGGATTTAGCTTAACTAATAATACCCTAACTACCAAACCCGGTATATTTGTAATTAATGAAGATAGGAATATTACTATAGAAGATATATTTAATATTATTTTTTTTAAAAAAAACAAACTGGTAACGCTTATTTAAAATATATATAAACTTAACTAAGTCTTAGCTGATAAACTTAATAAAGAGAAACCTAAGACGGTTAATATTAAAATCCTTATTAAACAACAGCTACCCCTTATATTTAAGAAAGATATTAAAGAACTTCGCTTATATCTAATTCAGCTTAAAGTATACTTTAAGGATTTTAAAAATACCTTTAATACTGCTAAAAAAAAGGTTTATTTTACTACTTTACACCTTAAAGATACTGCCTTAAAATAGTTTAAACCTATCTTAGATAACTATTTAGAAAGTTTAGCTGGAGGAGTAGAAGAATGAACTTAGCAGATCTTTGGTAATTATAACGAATACGTTTCTGAATTAAAGAAAGCGTTTAGAGATATTAGCGAAATTAGGATGGTTAAAAATACTTTAGTTAATATATACTAAAAAGGAAAATACTTAAATTACGCTATAAAATTTAGAGATATTGCTATACGACTTGACTAAAATAAATCAGCTTTTATTAAACGCTTTTATAATGGACTTAAAAAGGAAGTTAAAGAAAAGGTTTATAACACTAATTAATCTACGTATACCCTAGTTTTATTTATAGATGTCTGTATATAAGTAAATAACCTATTATATAAACTTAAAACTAGTACTACCTAGTAATATTAACGAAATAGATACTAAGCTAACTAAGGTAAAAAACGGAATAAGGAAATTACCAAAGATAATAGTGGTAAACCTAGAAGAATAGATCTAAATATTTTATAGTATAAGAAAGAATTTAAGTACTATAACTGTGGAAAAAATAGCTATATAGCTAAAAATTGTTAAGTACCTAAAAAAAAATGTAAAAATAAGATTCTAGAACTAAGGAAAAAAGTTTATATTATAGACATAAACGAATAATCTTTTAATCTATTGTAATGAGAAAATAACAGCTACTTTTAGTATAAGGAAGAACTAGGAGAATTAGATAAACTAAGAGGAACGACCCTACTTAATAATATACCTAATCTAGTTAGAGAACCTGCAACTAAAGCTACGGCTTAACGAAACTATGGGTTACCCTTATATAAAAGATAAGTTAGAAATATTACTAACTTTATTAGAAGTAAATCCGAAGAAATTAACAAACTCGTTAGACTATAATAATAAATTAACGTTTATAACCCTAAATAAGATATTAAGACTTTTATTTACTAAGAAATTTAAGATAGGCTTATGTAATAGTAAGTATATAATGATAAATAATAAATTATTATAAGTCTAAACGTAGATAAGATATAGGGACTTAAAGGAAGATATTAGTAAATGCCTTAAGACTACCCCTGGATTAATCCCGTAAATAATAACTATTACTAAATCTATTAGATAAACTATATTACCCATTAATGTATATATTACTTAAAGTAGAAAGTAAAATATAATACTTTTCTACGACGAAACTCAGTAATTCCTATTATAAACCCTTACCACGAAGGACAGTACAGCGGATAGAAAGTTACTTATAAATTTTAAGAATTATAAATTACGATACTTGAACCTTATCTAACTACACCTTATAAATGCAGGAATAATAAACGAACGGAAAACTGCCTAAGCTACTGATGTACTATTTATTAAACTTCGAAACTTATTTAATAGTATAATTAAAACGAAGGAACTAAAACATATACCTCTAAATAGTATTGATAATACGATAAACTAGATTACCTTAAATATTAAAGGCATAAGTTAGAAGACTGGTATAACTTAGTCTTAGAAGAAAAATAAGCTATAGGACAATAATTAATAAACTAATTATACAGAATTAGATTTAACTTTAGAACCTATGTAAAAGCACCTAAAGAACTACTTAGAAAATATTATAAGTATTAAAAGACTCCGGATAATCTGCAAAATAATGAAATCACTTATAAGATTTATATTAGATAGATAAGACTGCACTGTAGAGCAGTAGAATAGGAAAATTGCGAAAACCCTTACTATAAATCACATATATTACGCAAAATCGAAGACTAGTATTTAAAAAACTAGAACAGTCTCTGGATAAAGGGTACTATGAGACTAACAGAGAGTTTATATCCTTTAAAAAAGAATATAAATATAATAGTAATAAAAAATAAATAGTTTTTAAAAAGAAGATTACTTTTATAACGATATAGAATAAGGAACTGCTTAAAGTCTTAGTAAACTTTAAAGCGGATAGGAACTATATATCGGCCGTAACTGTAATACGCCTGCAGTTACTATAGAAACGAAAGAAGAAACTGTACTAACTTTTTTATAAAGAAGGAAAATAGTTTAAATATAATAATAGATAGGTAAAAAGACGGACTAATTACCTATATCTCGAAGTATTTAGTTAAACTACTTTAGTAGTATATAATATTATTAATACCCTAAAATATAATATTATCTTAGGTATACTATAGTTATACTGATATAAACCCTTGATAGTATAGAGCAAAGGCCTAATTTGTTGGTGAAGTAACGAAAGAACTTTAAAAAAGAAGGAGGATAAAGGAAGCTAGAAACCTCGACTCCCTAAGCCCGAAAAGATTCCTATGCAATAATAATAAAAATAATTTAAAGCTGCAGAAGCTTAATTTTTAAAAGGGTTTATTAAAGGGAAATAAGATTTATATAAACTTAATTAATTTTTAGAAACTATAGAGAAAAAAGGTAATTAAGAGGAAGAAGAAGAATCTATAGACCTAATAGTTAATATTCTGAAATAATATTAGAAGTTTAGGGCTTTATTTTAAAAGACCTTAACTAATCCCAACGGAAGTATATAAATACTACTATATACTGAATAAGATTATATAATAGAGTTAAAGGAAGGGAAGTAACTGAAATACTTTCCGTTATATAACCTTAATTAGTTGGAACTTAATACTTTTAATAAATGGATATAGGAATAGAAGGAGAAGGGATATATTAGAATCTCTAACTCCCTAGCGCGATACCCTGTTATCTTTGTTCTAAAGAAGAACGGAAAACTATAATTAGTCGTTAATTATAAATAACTAAATAACATTATGATTAAAGATCGAACTCCTTTACTATTAATATTTAAAGTAAGAGATTAATTACAAGGAGCTGTAATATACTTTTAGCTAGACCTTACTGACGCTTATGGATTAACTTAAATAAAGGAAGGATATAAATAGATGACAGCCTTTAGTACCCCAGGAGAATCCTACGAATTCTTAGTAATACCTTAAGGATTAATAAATACACCCGCATCCTTTTAGAAAAGGATTAACCACATCCTTTAAAAATATTAAAATAAATTTGTTATTATATATCTAAATAATATTTTAATATATTTAAAAACCAAAGAAGAACATAAGGAATATATACGCTTAGTACTTTAAGTACTACAGGACAATCACCTCCTCGTGAACCTTAAGAAATGTCGATTTTATACGTAAGAAGTGGAATTTTTAGGATATATTATTACCCCTGGAACTATATAAATAGATCTAAAGAAAGTTACCGTAATTAATAAATAGCTAATACTAATATTAGTTAAAAAAGTATAAAGTTTCTATAGATTAGCTAATTACTATTAACGCTTTATCTAAAACTTCTTAATCCTAGCTCGGCCTCTGACTAATATAATAAAAAAGGATCAGAAGTTTAAATAAACAGAAGAAGCAGAATAAGTATTCCAAGTAATTAAATAAGCTATAACCTCGGAACCTGTTTTAGCTATATATAATCTAGAGAAACCAGTAGAAATTAAAACCGATGTATTAAAATATACAATCGGAGGAGTACTAAACTAACAAAACAATAAAGGGAAACTTTACCCTATTATATTCTACTCTCAAAAACTTAATAAAGCCGAACTCAATTACGCAGTCTACGATAAAGAATTCTTAGGAATTAAGAGCTGTTTAGAACAGTAGAGTTAATATTACAGAGGAAGTAAATTTCGAATTAAGATCTTCACTGACCACTGGAACATTACTTACTTTATATCTACTTAAAAGCTATCCGGAAGATAATTAGGATACTTTGAATTCTTAAGTAAATTTAACTATAAGCTTATATACTATAAAGGATTAGAAAATAAAAAAGCCGATACACTTAGCAAAAGGATCAACTATTTCTAAGAAATTCCTAATTACTAAGGTACTATATTACACTAGAATATATAAGGTAACTATAAACAAAGATTTTTTAATATGATCTTTAAAGTATAAGAGTATAATAAACTTTTTAAAAAAATCAAAAAGTATATAAAAGACTAGGAACTACATTAGTTTCTATCTTAGGTTATATTATAGGATAGATACCCTATAAATAAAAATAAATACTAGGTACCCCTAGACCTACGTAAAAAAGTTGTAAAATATATTTACAAACACCTATTATTCAGACACCGAGGAATTATAACTATACACTAATAAGTACTTACGATATATTAATTTAAAGGAATAAAGAAGATTACTGCTAATATTATAGCAACCTGTAATAAGTATTAATATGTTAAATACAGAAGACATAAGCCTTATGGAAAACTATAACCCTTGCTAATACTAGAATTACTATAGGAAATAGTTACTTTTAATTATATTACAGACCTACCACCCTTTAGAAAACCCTTCTCTAAGGTAATCTACGATAATATCCTAGTAGTAGTAAATAAGTTTATAAAGCAAGTATACTTCCTACTATATTAAAAGTTACACTTAGCAGAAGATCTTATATATATATACTTAAGAATAATAGCAGCTGATTATAGTATACCTTGAGAAATTATCTCTGATAGAAGATGAACCTTTGCCTTTAAATTTTAATAAGAACTTATAGTAAGACTTAGAGTAAACTATAAATTTAGCAGTATATACTACCCTAAAACAGACGGGTAGACGGAATAAATAAATTAAATTATAGAATAATACCTAAGATACTTTATTAACCTATAGTAAGATAATTAGGTTAAATAACTACCTCTTGCTTAACTATATTACAACAGTACGAAATCTAAATCTACTAAGTTAATACTATTTTATACCTTATATAGATATACTCCTTTAGTATATAGACCGCCTTAGAAAGGACCTAATGCCGATAAGGCATAACTTAAAGCAGAACTAATAGTTAATCTACACGAAGAATTAAAAGCACAGCTAGAACTTATCCAAAAACGTATAGAATATTATGTAAATTAGGATAGGATTAAGGGACTAAACCTCCAGGAGGGGGATATAGTCTACCTACTTTAACATATATAAGGCTATAAAATGCCGAATATTAAGATAAACCGACTAAATAATAAGCTTGATTTTAGGAAAATTAGTTTATTTAAAATTTTAAAGAAAATTGGTAATATTAATTACGAATTAGAAATGCCTGAAGGTATGTAACTGAAATACCCTGTGTTTTATATATTACTTTTAGAGAAAGTATAAATTGACGAAGTAATAGGAAGACTAATTCTAGACGAAATTATTATTATTAAAGATGAAGAAGAATAGGAAGTTAAAAAAGTTTTAATAGTATGAAGAAATCCAGAAGAAAATAATAGGATTAAATACTAGGTTAGATAGAAAGGGTATAACCTAATTTACAATACCTAGGAACCTGTTAAAAGCTTTAACATAATAGAACTAATTTAGGACTTTTAAGAAAATTTAAAATTAAACTTAAAACTCCTAACGCCAGCTACCTAAAAACAAACTTAGAAAACAGAACTAAAGAAGAAATTGCATAAGTTTCCTCCTATAATATAAGAAGATTTAGAACCTTATACCCTAAATCAGAGACTTAGGAAGAAGAGGGATTAACAATAACCTTAGAAGGATCTAGGAAAACGTTACTAAAAACTATACTTTAATTAATAATATTTACTGCTTCTGCTACCTAAATATTAATTATTACCTCGGACTCTGCCCTCTTTGCCTTATCTAACTTATTAAAAGAATAAGTACTACGGTGAAGTATTTACTTACTATAAATATTAATTTATTTCTGCTGCTTCCGTAATTAAGCTAATTAGGAAAATCTTTTATTTATTTATTAAATTAGTAATATTATTTACTGCTGTTGCTAAAATAACTCCTACTTAGTTTAACGCTTTTTAGCGTTTAGACGCTCCTTTTTAAAAGCTAATTACTGCGCTAATTACTATTAGCTATAAAACCCCGTACTAGGCAGAATATATTTACCTACTGCTAGAGAAATTCTGTTCTTATTATAAGAACGACTATGACGTATATACTCCTTGTATTAATTATACCCCTTCGCTATTTTATAAGGTAAACCCTTCGCCTTACAAAAAGAATAAGGTATAACGATAATACTAATAGTTTTAATTACTAGTACTGCTGCTTTCCGATTTTTCGTTAACTTACTTTTGATAGATAACTGTTGTTATTTAATAACGCCACGAGGTATTTTATGAATAAGAAAGGGATTGCCTAAGGAATGAGAAAGGGGGTAACCCGATTTATATATATAACCTTGAGGATAAGGCTAATAGGAAGGAGGTATTATATTACGACCTGATTTAAAGTACGTACCTTTTGGGAAAACTACGGAGGAAGATAGCTAATTACAACCGGACTTTACAGGCTTACTAAGATACGTATACCGTAGTGCGTAAGTCTCTAATACTAAGGTTATAGGCTTACTAGGTATAATAAGACTTTGTTAAGTAAGCTACTAGGAATAACTAGATATATAAGATTTAATTCTTTATGCTTTTTAGATAACTTAGATAAATAGTCGTTAATAAAGCATTAAGATTAAATATAGACTAAATTTTTATTATATCTTACTCGCTTTGTAATTATAACTGCTTAAAGTTACTTCCTGTTTTTTCTGCCAACATAAACTAATTGACCTTGGCTTATTACCTTGGGAACTTACCCTATACTGTTTAAGTATTGGGTCGGGACGTTACAATATGGCTCCGTGATGCTCTTCCGATAGATGTTCCCGGTGTAAGGATCTTAATCTATGGATATGACACTCGACTCATTCAGAGCAGGTCATTTCAGAACTTAACGGACTTAGGGAAAACTCTTTAAATCGATATAAAAGGTATTTAAGTTTGTAGAATTATCTTCTTCTATTTAAATCGCCTCCTCTAATTAATTTTGTATCCAGGAGCTTACCTTAACTCGTCCTATCGTTTTCATTAGATACAGCCTTAGGGGTTTTATTATTAAAGAGGTTTGTGTTTGCTCTACTAAACATTAATAAAACAATTTCCGTGCACATATTTATAATCTAAGTCGCAGGCTATAGTTAAGTTGAAAGAAGAATTAGACGAGAAAGATGCATCAATACTAAATTCTACTTCTGGATTTCTGTTCTTTGGTATTCCCCATCAAGGGATGGCTATTAAATCGCTCGTTCCTTTGGTTAAAGATAACCCTAATAGGGGTCTTCTCGAGTCTCTTAATAAAAACTTAGTACTTCTCCAACGCCTCAAAAAGGATTTCAGCAATGCATTTAGTACAAAATGTCTTTGAATTATCTCCTTCTACGAAACGGAGACTTCTCCTACTGCAGTCGAGGTGCGCCTTAAGTAAGTAATTTTTATCTTTTATATTACTGCCCTGACTTATTTCTTATATCTCGTCTAGACAGAAGATGGTATATGGAAACTCTCCGGAGATCCTAAAGTGTTAGTTGACGTCTCATCCGCAATATGCAGCAGTAATAATTAGCATCCGATTAACCGCAATCATTCCGAGATAGTGAAATATAACAACCAATACGTCGAGCTCTACACCTGTGTTTAGATCGCTCTAGAGCCATTGGTAAGAAGATTACAAAGCAAGTACGTTGCTGCGAGTACGGTAGTTGGAAGTAATTGTGCATGGGTAGTCTTAAATCTACATATACAATACACTAATGGCTCCTCCAGCATTAGTATAGCTTTCCGATGAGAACATTGGTGTGTAGATTAAGAATAGTCTGAAATAAGCTACTGACCTGCCATAGGATGTCTTAGGTTATTATCTTTTCGGGAACAAGAGCACAGATGTAAAGAAATTCATTCCGCAAAAGACACCTGCGGGTGGCTCCTTAAGGATTTGCAATACCAAGCTTAGATAAACAAACTACGAGGCCTTTTCTAGATCAAAGGGAATCCCAGAGCTGGGAAGTCCGTTCTCATAAAGTTCGCTGTTACAATAATAGATTACAGAAAGTCTGGGGAGCTCGTTATATCCTTTTTCATCCACGGTTAAGGAACGCCTTTGTAAAAGAACCTACTAGGTATATTCCATGCATTACTAAGCTCCATGCTTATATCCTTCCCAGAGTATCTATCTCAGCTTACTACACGGTTTAATAACCAGGAGAGACAATTCGGGGCTTACCAGGAGAATAAATAGGCTTAGACCGAAGAAGAGCTTCAAGAATTTATATCTGAGGTTTTGACTAAGAGGACTAGGAACCGGCCTGTAGCTATCTTCGTCGACGCTATTGATGAGTGTAGGGAATTTTATACCAGATATGTTACGATCTGGTCCGCCGTAACAGTTAGATCCCTTATAAATAGCTGGTTCCATCACAGTAATTGCTACAATTGCGATTATTGGCCTAATCTTTTGCCCTGTTTGGCTTAACGGTTTGATGGAATCGTTACAAGATACTTATTCAAGTACTTCAAAAGCCTCATAAACAACGTTAAACTCGAAAAAGCGCAGGTTAAGATATACTTTTCTTCCAGACATTTCCCACTTCTTGGCCTTAACACGATCTTAACGATCTCTGTAGAAGAGAAAAATGACAAAGATATCCGATTAGTTATTCAAGAGCGATTAAAAGAAATTCAACCAAAAGCAAAGCGCCAGTAGATAGAGAAGGAGATCTTGTTGAAGTCTTAAGGAGGATTTTAATAGATAGTCTTAATCACTTCAATGGTAATTGATGGAAATACAATTAGCATTAAGGCGGAGAAGCTGCACAAGAAGATCACAACTACACCGGAAGCCCTTAATAAGCTATACATCAATATCTTAAGCGGCCTTACTGGAGCCGAAAATCATTAAATAACTAAGCTGTTCCAGTGGGTTTTATTTACTGAGCGACCCCTGTCTGCATAAGAGCTTCAGGAGGCGCTTACTACCGATAAAAACATGACTTTCACAACTGTCTCCGAACTCAGAAGCTACGATAGCTGGTCTGATACCTTAGAGGATTTCGAAAAGCACGTTAGACACATTTCCAGAGGCTTGGTGGAATTCCACACCCGTGAGATTTGGGAGTAATACGAACCTGGCGGAGAAGACTCAGATCGGGAAGTTCAGTTCGTCCACCAATCAGTCGCTGACTATATACTCGGGAAGTTTCTTAGCCCTGTCGGATTTGGGGATGCCTCTCGATCCTAAACCGGAGCTGGCCACTTTAAAATATCGAGGTCCTGTCTTAGATACTTGATATTAAGGGAGGTATTAGAAGGGGTTTAGTTATCTCGCGGTATATTCTTAGCAAGATTTCTATTAGTACCGTATGTAGTGCGGTCTATGTTCCACCATATTAGGGGGGTAGAACTGGAAGGAATCCCCTAACATGACCTCCTACAGCTCCTTCAATGGGATTAATAATCTGAATTCTTGAGGAAAATTGCGAGCATATGGAGAGTCATGGATCCTAATAACGCCCACTCACCCATAGGGTGGCCATTCATTGGAGCAACGCCGCTTTATGTCCTGGTTGTACTTGGATCGAAAAGCGCCTTCGACGCACTCCTGCAGAAAGATGATGTAGAAGTTGATGGTAGAGACTCGGACGGGAACACACCACTACATCTCACCCTCAGAGATTGCCACCAAGATATGGCACTCGCACTACTAAATCGGTCGATCGAGTGGCAGCCTCGACACGGGGGCATCATTCAGGACAAATACACAGGTGACCGAAGGAACTACTTTGTGGATATCAACGCGGAAAATGATGACGGCGAGACGCCGTTGACCATTGCCCTAACAGTGGACGCCGATGAGGTGATCTTGAAGTTGATTGAGATGGGTGCTGATCTAATTAGGACACATACCTGGCCCGTTTTCTACGCCATTTATCGTAGAAACAAGACGCTACTCTTAAAGCTTCTTGAGAAAAACGTCAAACTCGATGGAGCTGTTTATTTTGCTTTAAGAGAGCTCTCTTTCAAGGACTGTGACAATGTTCTTGAAGAATTTCTTTTGGAATTGCTCAAAGCTGGAGCCAATACGGATAAATCACCATTTGACAAGAGCCCCGAAGACCAAGATGAGGACATGGACGAGGTTGTGGACGAGGACATGGACGAGCGTGATGACGAAGCGCTTCTCTTAGCTTCACGAAGAGGCCAAACGGCCATTGTCAGTCTCCTCCTATCACACGGCGCTTCAGCAACTTCGCAAAACAAACACGGGAGGTTTCCATTACTGGTGGCTGCAGAAAATGGCCATGAGTCCATCGTGAAGCTGCTTCTCGAAAACGGGGGGGATATTGACGCAAAGAATCCGTTACATCATGACCTCACACCACTGTGGGGGGCGTTTCTGAATGGCCACGAGGCAGTGGCGATGCTTCTTATCGACAAAGGGGCCAACACTAATGTCTGGGATGAAAATGGTACACCATTGTGTGGGTTGTACACAGTGGCCATGAGGCAGTAGTGAGGTTTTTTATTGACAAAGGAGCCGACATTAATGCCAGCGATGGAAATGGCCTTACAGCGCTCTTATGGGCCTTACGGAGTGGTCATGAGGTAATAGCAAGGCTTCTCATCGACAGGGGAGCCGACTTTAATGTCAGCGATGACGATGGGCTCACAGCGCTCTTATGGGCTTCACGAAGTGGCCATGAAACAGTAGTAAGGCTTTTTGTTAACAATGGAGCTGATATTAATGCTAGTGATAGAAATGGGTTAACATCACTCTCTTGGGCCGCACGAAATAACTGCGAGACAGTAGCGAGGCTTCTTATAGAGAATAGAGCTAATATAAATGCCAGCAATAAAAACGGATTTACACCACTTTCATGGGCCATACAGAATGGCTGTGCGGCAATAGCAGCTCTTCTTGTTGATGAAGGAGGTGATATTAGTATTAGCGATAAAGTGGAGTAACATGCGGCCTCATTATTTTACGGAATGGTCGCAAGGTAATAGCAAGGCTTCTTTAATAAGGGAGCTGATTCATTATTAGCAATAGCGATAATTATCACCACTTGTATTGGCATTTCTGAATAACCACAATGCAATTTTTGGCCTTCTTATTTATAAAGGAACTAGGATGGAGATTTCTAAAGGGCAAAAGAGGCTAGTGTTACACGCAGGAGCAGATGTCCATCCTCGTCCGCTCACTCTTCGCTAGCCGATTCTTGAAGTTCTGTTGCTGAGTTCTGTTGCTGAGTTCTGTTGCTGAGTTCTGTTGCTGAGTTCTGTTGCTGAGCTCTGTTGCTGAGCTCAAAATGATTAAGATCCTTGCTAGCCATATAACACAGCTACCCACGCCTAGAGATCATCATGTTCTGTCTAGCCTATGTTTATTTTACTGCAGCTCGAGAATATTCACTTCACAGCTATCTTGAGGCTTCAGCAGAGGGACTAACCTCTTGGTGACATGCTGGAGCCTACGACGGCGCTTGCTTCACAGCTTCCAGAGTAGGAGCGATTACTACATTCAGCGATATTGGTCAGATAATATGTCTTTTGCCTGAACTTGTAGGGAGTACGCGGAACACGCCCATCCTAGCAAGCAATATTGATAACTATAACAACGACTTAGCAGTGAAATAGCGATAAATTACTTTAAATGCCAATGGTCAAATCTGGTTCTTCTTATGCTCTAAAAAGTAGTGGTGGTGCGCCGCGTTGCTGACGAGGGTTATGCTAACCATTGTGCGTGAAACAAAGCCGTGTAATTCGGTGATCGGTTGCATCTGGCTGTGAACTGACTACTGCTACCGAAAGCTTGTAGTTATGAGTCATAGCCGATCTATCTAATACATTCTCGGACTCTGATGGTGACGATGATGACGAGGGCGTATCCACTCACACCACTTACATGCAATCTGCGGAGCGTGCCTTGGGTGTTGCCTGCTGTCTACCTTTCCTTTGCGGTTTCTCAATTGCTTTTCTTTTCTAGTTATTTTTTCCAATGATAAATCCTTTTTTTATGAGTGGTTCTACAGTCCTCTCTTCACACAACATCTTCCAAAGAGCTGACAACGGTAATAACAGGAAGTCTTCAAAGGCAAAAACATATCTATACTCCTAATACCAAATCGTGCATCTTCATTTATTGACGGATGTGCCAATCTATCGCATTATCGGCTTAATAATCTTTCAAACAGCAAATTAAGCACCATGACCAAGGTCACAGGTCCAACTGCGGTGCCTGGTGACTCAAATGAGGATGCCGTGCCATTGAACAAAACAGAAGCAAGTCCCGAACAAGCAGTCGCAGTTGGCGGAGATTATCCAAAGTCTAAATCTGAACCTTTCATCAGCATTGAAGACGGCGTTCACACAATTCATGGTGTCGACTGTATTTGGCACAACATGTATGCTGAATCGACATTTACCACCTTCCGCTGGATTTCTCCCTATGATGACATTGACTCGATGTTAATCAAGGTGGCTCGCAATGTGGAACAGGGACTGTACTCCATCATTAGCATGAGTGCATCCAAGCATTCACTTACTGTAGTTTGCGCTTGTGAGAAGAACTGGAAGGATTTGCCAGTGGGTTGGTACTGCCGTTAAGTCGTTACCCTGACGGAATAAAAAGACTTGGATTCAGAGAATGTTGCGCAGATTCATCTTCTGTAAGTCAAAAAGTCCATAAATGTGATTTGCTATTACACACTTGGAGGCACGTATATACGTATTATATCTGCCTCATGCGATGAGCATAGACCTGAAGGATCTCGGGTTGTATTCAGTGATAGTAGCGTTCGCGTCTTCTCTCATTAGATCATTATTGGATAATTTCAGGCAGCTGCCCGGGCTATTACTCCTCGCCGTAGCGTTAGGATGTTGGGTGTTGGGTGTTGGTTCGTTTGACGCTGCATCTTTGGCCCCTGTCCTGTGAGTTATTTTACCACTGAATTGAGAGTTTAGGCAAAGATGCTGATGAATATTTGTTGACATAGCCCCCGCCCTGTTTTCCCATGCCGATTTGAAGCGTTCTAACGAATGGTATCATATTGTAGATCTTTGTTCCGGCTTTCATTTATACTTGGGCCTGCCTTGGGATGGCAATCGAATTGCCTTTTGGTTAAATATCCCAGAATCACTACGCTCTTGATACTGCTCGATACTAGTATTCGACGATTCAAGAGTGCGAAATGGCTCACAATCTGATGGACGTGAAGGGCAAGACTTCCAGTCTCACAAATGAAGACATATTTGGTATGAATCCCTTTCGCCGGTTGTATGCAAGAGTGGCATCCTACTAATACTTTTCCTAGCCTCATCTCAGTATGTGTCTACATCCCATCCGCCGAATCAACCTTGGCCTGGGATTTTGACCGTCCTCATTTCTCATGGTAATGGCTTCTCTATACCGGATCAGTACCATCAAGCTGTTAACAGCGTTCAAAGTGGCTCTTCTTTAACACAAGCCGAAATATCCAAGAGGCCGTGGCTCAATCTGAACGGCCGCGATTTGTCGCTGCTCTATGCCATTGTAGAGTATGACAAACTTTCCGCACGTTCATTCTCAGCTTCAGAAACCTTTGAGAATCTACGGACCATTGAGAATCTACAGTGGGAAAACTTAGGATCTTACAGCGTGAAATTTAATGTCTTTCGCGCCGCAGAGTTGGTCTTGAGGTTCTACCTGTGCTATCCTGGCCGTGGCCAAGGAAGTAGCGATTTCTTTCTTGGAAAGGCTAGAATTGAGCCAGTGCTTGAAGAAAAAAAGTATACCAAGTGGCTACAATTGGAAGACGGCGCTGGAGAAATCTGTGTTGAGATTGAATACACCAAAACCGCGACGCCAGGGATACAAGCGGTCGGCGGCCGCCAAGGCAATGTCTTAGGGACAGCTGTAGCCCGAACCCCTGTTACCATTTCCAAGTCGAAAGGCAAGATACAAATTTGCTTTACGCCAGCAAGAAACTTGTAAATGTCGACGCAAGTCATGTATTCTTATCTCAGGCGGGCAAGCCATTCGTCGCACCGCTCGGGTTTGTTGCTCCCATTTCCGAGGGGCTACAGTTACATGCACCATTTATTCATGGAGGGCCACTGTTTTATCACCTTCAGAAACTACGACGTTTTGATGTTGATCGATGTCGGTTCTATGCCGCAGAGATCCTTTGCGCATTCGAAAGCTTGCTGCAGTCCAATCCTTCCTATCACGGACCCAAAACAGAAAATATCCTGCTAGACTCCATAGGACATGTTGTCCTTTGCGACTTTAGTCTCTATCATCTGGATACGGAACAACCTGCCCACAGCGCCGTGGAATATCCTGCCCCTGAGCAGCTTTTGCATGGAAACTCCAGTACTAAACCATATGTACGCTGGTGGTGGACCTTGGGAATATTTCTTTATGAAATGCTAACTGGATTACCACCCTTTTACGCTCAAAATACAGAGAGGATACATGAAAGGATTACGTCGAGTGAGCAAATCGCGTATCCAAATTCTCTTCCACCATCTGCAAAAGACATCCTGGCCGGGCTTCTCGAGCGCAATCCTGAACAGCGACTAGGTGCAAAACGAGGAGCAGGCGAGATCAAACAACACTCATTTTTCGACTGCATTGACTGGAACAAGCTGACGCGACGTGAATATCATCCCGACTTCAAGCCGCCCAAGGTTACGATGCCCTTTCCGGAGTCACGCAAAGTGCGAGGGCTTGCCAAAGCTGAAGTCATGAGACGGTTGACTAAAGGATCCATTTATGTGAGCTCGTTGCCCATGGCTCAAATAACACGGCCAGCAACTGTGGACCATAATAAAAAGTCCATTGAAATGATGAAGGGGCAATTCCCTGCTGCTGCTGCTTCTCTTGCTCCGCCGCCTCCTTCTCCTCCTTTTCCAGACGTCAAGATACCTATTGATGACAATCCGGATTGGGAGTTGGGTTGGGACGAAGAAGCCAAAGTCTTTTACTTCTACAACCGCTCCAACAACGCAAGACAAATAATTGTGCGGCAAACATTTTTTCCAAGACAGCCTTCGAATCAAGCCCATGACGGTTCCTCTACGGGTGATGTCGGCAATTTGCCTAATCAGATCCAGAAGGAGGATGCACTTGAAGCGGTGTTGAAGGCTGGATACAGGCATTTGATCCCACAAATGCTGCACAAGTATGGTGGTATGGACCTCAACGTGAAGCTTTGTGGCTTTCAGAGGGCACTAACTCTGCTTGAATTTGCTGTCGAACAGGAAGACGCAGACCTACTACAACTGTTCATTGATGGGGGCGCCACCGATACTTTGGGAAACGCGCTGTTCTTGTCCGTAAAAAAGGGCTATCAGGAACTTGTCGCCATCCTGGCCAAGATGGCCGACAGGGTTGATCTCACCAGAGCCTTGGGAAGGGCCGTGGATCGAAAGGACACGGCTGTCATTGGTATTTTGTTAGCCAGCGGCGCCAAGTGCGATTTCGAAGACTATGATCGACCTCCTCCTCCTTCTGGAGGCTGCCATTTCCCCGACGTCCCGGACAATGAAGATTATATGCCTCCTCTTGTCCGAGCCGTCAGGTTGGGTAACATGGAGCTGGTGCGATTACTACTTGCACATGGCGCAGATGTTAATGTGGGATACCATGATTTTCATGGAGAGCGCCGATCTCTCTTTATAGATGTGACGTGCGGAAGGGTGATAGAGGCGGCCATGGAGCTGGGACACCGCGACATGGTTGAGCTGTTCCTAGAAATGGGGGCGGATATTCATCTGCCACAGCCGACCTGGCAGTTTCACGACTGTTGGATGATAGCGAGGTCGGTATACTTAAGAGTTAGGACGAAATTGAGGGAGGTTGAAGCGGCATGGCAGTCGACAAGAGATTCGGATGAATGGGTTGTTGTGTAAGTAGAAAGCCAAGCGGAGGACAGAAAAAGCAAGACGGGGAAGATTTCGAACACCCACGAGTTAAACCATACGCCTACAACAGGAGTAGCTGCTATACCTTAGTACATTTCTCAGGTAATAACTTATATTTCCCTACTATATGTATATTTCTCCAGTGACTACTATTATACCTATATTTCTCTCGTAACTGCTACTATATTTATATAATAAAGTTTAAGCATTAGCTAAAGTAGATGTTCTACGAGCTACCTAGTAGTTAAGTGCTTATATTACTAAATGTACCTATATACGTATTCATTTTGCGGTCTTGTTTTTTCTGTCCTCGGCTTGAGAACGTACCTATGTAGGTAGTTTTTATTTGCTCTGTTTTGTACATGTCTATTGATATCATGGCATCAAATTGCGAAGAATAGAGGCAGAACGAAAGCTGCCAAGAGAGCGTCATCTTCAAGATCTGAGGCCAGACCTCAGAGCTGACGGCTCGACTGGTTGCTCGGCAGTGGCTTCGATGCCCACTTTCTACAGCTATCTAGCTGAAGATATTTTGCCATTGCAGTTTGTCTGCTATGGTGAGAGCAAGACCTACAGGATTTCACATGAAGCATTTACCTGACTGAGGTACATCACGACAACTTCCTTCAATTGGTAGAGATTTACTTGATGGATCTGAGGAGGATTGCCAACCTAACCTCAATGCAGTATTTCCCTTTATCAGCTAGGTGCATTTCGAAGCGGGGTTGGTTACAGGTACTAGGTAGCTACACCACTCCAAACCAAGGTCGGTAATTTGATGCCTCGGCTGGAGCTTGAATAAGGTAAAGCATCAGATTTAGTTTACATGTACCTCTTACCTCTGACGCCACGTGATGGGCTGTATTGCGGGAGACAGATGGACGCTTATTCGGAAGTAAAAAGTGAAACGGACGTCATATTTGAGCCGGGAGTCCGCTTCCAACTGGTGTCGCTCGCACTGAAAAAGTAAACCTTGGAAGTAAAACAAAAAGACCATCGGTTCATTGTATCTAAAAGTCCAGGTGTGGGGAGGAGTTGGCGCGACTACGGAGTAGATGCTTTGGCGCTGCGTTAGCTTGCTTCAACAGGCACAAGGACAACATTTAAGGCAAGGCCTGAAGCTGGAGCGAATGCGAGGACACTAACGGCAGTCCGCGGGCACCAGCCCGAATCCAGCCTCGACTGTTGTAACGGAGCAAACGGACACTTTCTGCCCACCGATTGCTTTGGTTTGATTTGATTGATTGCAATTCCACATGCCAGAGTGTTTCTGCCGCGGCCTGACTTGGGTTGCGATGCTGGGCCAACAGTTGTGTGACATAAACATACATACGTTTCATCTCCTCGGCTCGAAATAAATCCATCGCAACAATTTCGCATCTACATCCATCGCATCTCGACAGCTAGCTCCTGCGCTGCTGCAACACACACTCGAAGCTTCAACTCAGCTGTTACATACAATCAGCACTAACAACTAGCAAGCCAGCAAGCTACCTAGCAGTTACACAGCTCTTCTAGCAACCATGGCGCTCAACACAACGGGCATCCCGCCGCTGCAGTTCACGCCCCTCGACGACATCACGGCCCAGTACAACAAGGTCCGCGCCACCTTCAGGTCCGGTCGCACAAAAGACGTCGAGTATCGCAAGCACCAGATCCGCCGCCTCTACTGGGCCATCGTCGACAATGCCAAGCTGATTGAGCTGGCCCTCAGCAAGGACATGGGCAAATCCAACTTCGAGGCCAACATCTCCGAGATCGACTGGTGCAAGCAAGAGTGTCTCGACGCCGTCGACAACCTGGACAAATGGATCAAGGACGAGGGCATCCCTCACATGCCCCTGCAGTTCATGGCCATGAAGCCGCGCATCAGGAACGAGCCGCTGGGCGTCATCCTCAACATTGGCGCCTACAACTTCCCCTTCCAGCTCAACGTGACGCCCCTCGTTGGTGCCATTGCGGCGGGCAACACCTTTGTCCTCAAGCCGTCCGAGATATCGCCGCACTCAGCCATGGTCTTGAAGAAGATTATGGACGAGGCGCTAGACCCCGATAGCTACGTCTGCTTCAACGGCGGCATCGATGAGACGAAACATATCCTGGAGCACAAGTTTGACAAAATTGTCTTCACCGGCGGCAAGCGGACCGGCACCATCATTGCCCAGAAAGCAGCCGAGACACTGACGCCCGTGCTCCTCGAGCTGGGCGGCCAGAACCCTGCATTTATTACCCGAAAGGGAGATCTCAAGATTGCGGCCCGCCGTCTGATGTGGCAAAAGTGCCTGAATGCTGGCCAGGTGTGCCTCTCCCACAACTACGCGCTCGTGGAGCGATGCGTCCTCAACAAGTTCATCGACGAGGTCAAGAAGCAATACGCCGAAATGATGCCCCAGGGAGCAAAGGCAAGCCCCGACTTTTCCCGCATCGTCAACCAGGGCCACTTCAACCGCATCAAGAAGATGCTGGACAATTCCAGAGGCAAGATCGTCATGGGCGGATCCATGGATGAGACCGACTTCTTCATCGAACCCACAGTTGTCTTGGTTGACGACATCAACGACAGCATGGTGGTGGAGGAGAGCTTTGGCCCTATCTGGTCCATTGTTCCGTTTGATACCCTGGACGAGGCCATCAACATTGCCAATCAGGTTGACCCAACACCATTGGCTTTGTTCGCCTTTGGCTCGGATGCGGAAACCGAAAAAGGTGCGTCATTCCACAAACATTCCAATTTCTCCCGCTGTATCAGTTGAGAAAACAGAGTATTAACGTCTTCTATAGTCATCAACAGTGTGACGTCGGGAGGCGCCACCATCAACGACGGCTTCTTCCACGCCATGCTCAACCCAAGCCCCATCGGTGGCATTGGATCCTCCGGCACGGGCAACTACCACGGCTATTTCTCCTTCAAGGCCTTTAGCCACCAACGTTCCATCGCAAAGGTCCCAACCTGGGCGGACAAGCTGCTGCGCGTGCGATACATGCCCTATTCGGCCAGCGAGCTGAAGCGCCACCACCGCATCTCCGAGAAGAAGCCCAACTTTGACCGCAACGGCCAGCTTGTCAAGGGCTTGAAGTACTGGTTCACCGTGCTGCTCAGCTTGGGCTCCAAGAACGCGGCAAGCTTTGCTCTCAGGTGGGGGGTTCTTATTGCTCTGGCTGTCACACTAGGTCTGAAACGCAACTCTCTAGGACTGTGAATGAAGATGAAGAGACGAATGAAGTGAAGAAATAAAATTGTGTCAACGCAATGTCTATTGTGAGATGGGGTCTCTCTGGTAACCCCTACTTTTTTCTCTGATTTAGTATTTTGCAAAAGCTTGAAAACTGAGATACCGTGGTTTGTCAACTACATTTATGTATTATTATATAACACACTTATAACACTCTTCGCTGGCTGCTTCATACTAGAAAACAAACAAATAACTATATGTAGGTAGTGACCAGGCAGCACCCCAGATTTAAGAATCCATCCAGCATCCCCGCATCCCAAAGTACATCACTGGGTGATTGACATATGGGAAGCTTCGCGCAGGCTAGGTCGATCGTAGTAGTTCTCGTTCCAGTCGCTATCTAGAACAAGAGACGAGTAAGTCAGCTTACAGGGACATTGCTAGATCCAGCATCTTGATGTAACTCACATTCATACATCGCCGATAGAAGAGAATCAAGGCTCAGGCTCCCCTGGTACCTGTTCTCTCAGCTCAAGAATGTGTGCCCCTACTATGCTCCTGTACCGCTCACACTCAGCAATACGTTGCTCAAGCTCGGCTATGAACGCCTTTGTCTGCAGCAAATATTGCTCATACACCACCCTTTGTTGCTCCCACTCGTCAGATATTCTCTCATACGCACTCGTAAGCGTGTTTTTGCGCCACTCGATGTAAGCGAAGCGGTCTTTCAGGTGCATGATATCATAGTCAATCTGTTGCATACCCGCGAGCATGGCGTATACGGATTGCTCGACAGTTGGGGATTGAAACATGTCCATCGTGGGACATGAAAGCTGAATAAATAAAAAGAAGCAAAAAGAGGTAGGATACCGCGAGGCGAGCAGTAGAATAAAGCTGTGTCTAGAAGTTCTGAAAGTGGTTTCTTGTTTTGAAACCGAGGCGGAGAGCGATTCCAGGGCAATGGCATTATTTATAAGATGTCAATAAACTTTATGCCGGCGGCTTCATTACGCCTTACTTGGTGAGTGTTAACGTGGAACGTCTTTCCTGATGGAGAATAATTTACAAAATGGCTACAAGACCAAGTTCTTAGATGGCGAGACTACTGTGGCCATCGTACATGGATAGAAATGCATGATAAAATGATTAGTAGTTTCCATCTCTTGTACTATCGTGAATATGTCTCTGTCGGCCAGAAATAAAGCTCCCCCGCCGGACCTTGATCTGATTATCTGAAGAGATAAATCATTTTTACCTTTTGAGGAACAGTACACGAAAGAGGACTTACCGTCGAGTCGGAACAGTTCATCGAAAATGGAAGGAAGCCCTTCAAGCATCGGTCCGGTTCTAAGGTCAAACAGTCGAAGCAGCTGTACGTTCGCTAAGTTGTGCTTGTTGCTAGGTTATTGCTTGTAAGGCTATGGTCAAAGACAATTAATATTCGAAAGCTGACGCTGTGATTTATTTCTAGCAAGAAAGGAAGGGATGGAAAGAAAGAAAGTGGTGTAAAATACAGGATAGAGGTAGGTTAAGAGGGATGGCGAGAAATTATAATGCATCAATACAAGGTCATATAGGAGACACAGTTACCAACAACTCCTAAACCAACAACAGAGCAGACTTATACATAATTCAAGCCAAACAGCGTTCTTATAAGACCCTTCATAATGGATTTGGACAATGTCCAATATCCTGCATTGACATTACAGCTTTTGCTATTCTTCCCTCTTTTCTATCGTCCAGACAACGCTGCCGCTAGCCTTTTCCCTCGCTCTCCTCCCAGGTAAATGTCATCGTCTGCCGACTCTCTTCCAAACTCGACTGCCTCATGGTATCCCCTCGTCACAGTGTCTTCATCAATCTTGACTCCATTCTCCACCAGTGCGAGGATCACACTCCTGCACCGCGCAATCTCTCTCATGGTGGGGACGTCGATGTGATTGTTTTGGCTCGAATAAATTTGAGAGCTGACGCTTTCTTCCATGCGGTTGATACCCGCTGCCTCGGCTGCAATGTCGCTCTCGATGTGCTTGCTGATCCAGATGTAGCCGTTGACACCCAACAGGACGTCAATCTTGCTGCCTGCGTTGGAAGTCTCCATGGTCCACAGCTGGCGCTTGGAACGCACCACACCTCCACCGCCTCCCGTGCCACCGACGGCGACGAAGACGCCGTTCCTCAGCTTTCCATACTTCAAACTGCGGGTGTGCAAGCTCGCAGCACCGTCCTGATGCAGCTGCTGGACCTCAGCGACGAGGAGATCGCCCTCTGAGAAGAAGCTGCGGATTTGGAGCTCGTCCGTCTCAGTGCGCTTGCGAAGAATGCCACCGGGAAGATTGATGGCAGAGATCTGGAGGATGGCGAGCTGGGCGGCGGCGACATCGACGCGCCAGCGCTTGGCCTGGACCTCGACGATGCGGCCGACAACGAGGTCACCGATTTCGGGGTTGTAGCGCGCCCTCAGGGGACGCACTGAGAGCAGCTTGTTGGTGCGGGTGAGTGTGCCGGCAAGAGAAGAGGTGATGGAGGTGGTGTTTGGAGGGACGTATGTGCCGTGGCCACTGAGACAGGTTAGCAAATTATGGATTTTTAAGTGCGTTGGTATTGTGAGCGCAGATGTGCTCGTGTGTATGAACATGTATGATTGATAATCCAACACCGGTTAATGTAGAGATGGAGGAAGAAAAGAACATAAAAGGAAGGGATGGAGAGAACAGGTGAGATGCTAGGGGAATAGTACCGCATCCATTGAGCATTCGACGTGATTACTGTTCCAGGAGTGAGAATCTCGTCTCTTGTGTCGGTTTGCTCTTCATCTTCATCGTCTTCGTCCACATGCATGCTCTCGCCGTCGAGCATGGGAATGTCGCCCTCAATCGCTGCGCCGCCATTTTCTGAGTCTGATTCCGAATCTGATGGAACATCCATATCGATGTCAACTGCACGCGGCCGCCGCGGTGCTGGCACGCTTGGCTGCGGGTTGTGAATTGTGATAGGCATGGCGGGCTGTGAGATGATGGTTTTTTTCTTTTCCAGTTGTTTTTCCTATGTGTGAGGAATTGAAAGGCGAAACGGCACCAATATTTGGCGGCTAGCCTGCAGGAGACTAGGTCCGACTTTTCCTCGGCAGATGAATACGATTCTTGTACTTTGGTGTGCTGGATTGATGCTTTTGTGTTGATTTAGTCGTTTGAGTTGATGCTCTTTTGGGTTTGTATGAAAAAGTTGGTATGAAAGGTTGAAAGTGGGGCCGGTGTTTGGTGCCGGCGGCCTGGTTTTTGTTTGATGAGCCACCAGAGAGCAAAAACAGCGAGGCTGCTAGAGCGAATGTTACAATATTACCCCGGAAATTTAAATATAGTTACATTTTTAGATAATGAAATTGAAACTTTCAGATAAATTTTTAATGAAGTTGCTTATAATGGTGTCATATCTACTGCATATAGGGCTTGGATGCCATTCGACAGTAGCCGTATGGTAGCACGTCTTATTTCTTGCGTGCCTACAGAATAAGTGCAATACAATTTCGATGTGGAAGCCAAGTGAAGAGAAGAGTTAATTCAATCCGTGTATCTAGATAGGTAGCTTGTTTCCCATGACTTGAGATCGCGTGCGCCGTTTTGTTTTCCGAGAGACCATCTCCATATGCCCTTGCTTAATCATACATGAGGTAGTACATAATATACATAATAAGGATAGTTGTTGATATTAATCCAATGAGCCATGACCGTTTGGACACAATTCTTTCATTCGTACATGTATTCATGAGCGAATGGCGCCAAAGCAGAGCGCAGCTCATTCCTTCATCCCGGGTCATTCATGGGATCCTGCAAGATATGTACATCGCAGATCCTTTTAGTTTGTGCAACATGAGAGGCCAAATGACCACATTCGCACGGCTGCAAAGAAAGACACCAATGCCTCAATCTCATTTCAGAGCTCTCCAAAGGCCCATCCATGCAAGGCTGGCCGAGATGGTGATGATGCCAGCCCTTCGACTCCTCATGCCGAAGATCGACTTGCTCTGAAGAATGACGGCCCGCTGCTTTTCGAGCTGTGACATGCCTGAGAAGTAACTATAACCCGCAAGACAGAAGAATGCACCACTCCCTATTTCCCTGTCAGCCTTTCTTTGTCCAGCTGAGACTGCGCTTGCATGAGACCGTTACCAACCTATCACTCTGCAGCTCAAGCAGTCATCGCCGCGGTCCTGGCGTAAAATGTCCTGAAGCCGCTCCGGTTTCTCAAGCGACTGAAGAGTCGGAATTTTATCGCCGGCCATGTTGAAGAAGCCGCTGGTTCAGTAGTTGAGGCACTCAAACTCAAACTCGAAGCAAGATCAAGCACAATTCGATAAGAAACACCTGATAATGGTGGGTTTTCAAGCAGCTTGTGCAGCGACGTGAGGTGATTGGCGCAGCTGCGTTAGTCAGCACAATCCACCACCGAGTTTCGTCATGCTTAGTTGCGCGACTGGAGAGCTGGAGCTTGTGGCATTGAACCTTGGACAAGGCGCTGAGCCGTCACCATGAACGGCGTTATTGAAGCGCTGCACATCTACGATGACAACAGGTAATCTCTCAGCATCCTATAGGCCCCTCCAAGCACTGCTGACAGGCGTAGGAATCCCATTCTATCGCATACCTACACGGGACGGCCCCTCTCAGCTTCCCACCTTCTGTCCCTCTACCTCGAGCATCCGTTTCCTCGGCCGAGCCTGATCTACCTCCCCAATGCAAACCCTCCGACGCTCGTCTTCAGCCTGACGCACTCGAATCTACTGTTTCTGGCTACCTCATCGACCGAAATCGAACCCCTCCTCGTGCTCGAGTTCCTCCACCGGATTGTGGACGCCTTCGAGGACTTTGTTGGGGCACCCTTGCTGGCTGTCAAGCTAGAAAACAACTACGATGTCGTCGCTCAACTTCTAACGGAGATGTGCGATGCAGGGACCGTCAGTACGACGGAGCCCAATGCTCTACGAGAAGTGGTGGAGATGGAAGGCTGGGTCGATAAGTTGCTAGGTAGCATCAACTTACCTGGGTATGTGCAGACCTGCAACACTTCAGCAACTGGTGGGTGTGCTTCTCGACTAACTTTGGAATAGGAAAAATCCACTCAATACAAATTCAAACACACCGTCCCTGATAGCCTCCAACACGCCAGCGCTGCCTTGGAGACGGGCCAACGTACGGCACACGTCAAACGAGCTCTACGCCGATGTCGTCGAAACCCTCTCCGTCACGCTTGCTCCTTCAGGAAGGCCTTTGGCTGCATTTGCCAATGGGACGATTGCATTTACGTCAAAGGTATCAGGCGTTCCAGATGTTCTGGTAACCCTAAGCAGTCCGTCAGGAAAGCATAACATCGGTGGCATCATGGAACTGCCCGTCTTCCACCCATGCGTTCGGCTAAACAAGTGGAATGAACGACCTGGGGAATTGAGCTTCATACCGCCCGATGGGCGATTCATCCTAGCTGGCTATGAGGTTGACCTGTTACCTTTTACAAGTGGCAAGAGTGGAAACGTAAACTCCAACAATCTCAAGCTTCCCGTTAACCTTGAGATGAAAACCGGCCTTGGGCCTGTGGGGTCCGAATTCGAAGTCAGGTTGCAAACCAACAAGATCTTTGGCACCCCCAATTCATCATCAGCGGCAAGCCAGCTGGGGCGTGCTGCAGGCGTACCTGGAATCCCTGGACGGTTGTCATCGCCACATCCTGGAACCCCAAGCTCGCCACTTCTAGATGACTTGACGGTCACTATTCCTCTGCCTGAAGACGTAAGGAACCTCTCTGATATCAGACCGTCTAGGGGGGATGCAAGCTTCAACAGGGCCGAGGGGCGACTCGAGTGGCACATCCCCGCAAAGGAGATATCTGGCCCGACGTCTCATTTTGGATTGAGGTGTACGGTAGTAGGGTCTCTAGCTGATGAAGATGAAGGGGAAGAGTTTGATCCTACGGGATTCGGGTTTGGCACCGACTATTCATACAACGAGCCATACCAAAGCACACCGGCTGCCAAAAAAGGCAAGGAAAAGCAGGGCACGGATGATGAGCAGGACCCTAAGAGGGTAGCGCAGAACAAGATTCTGATGCCTAGTTCGGTATCTGTAAGCTTCTCCGTCAAAGGTTGGCTGGCAAGCGGGTTGAAAATTGAGAGCATTGTAATAGACACAAGGAAAAGCCGAGGATTGGGCGAGGGTGTGAAGCCTTACAAGGGAGTCAAGTATCTGACAGTTAGCAAGGGAGGAGTAGAGATTCGCTGCTAATAGACTGCTAGACTGATGTTGAACTGCGTTGCTCGGTATTATTATTTAGCAGTATCATATCCCTACTAAAGCAGGCACATGGAGTGACATGCTCGTACTCGTGTTGGGATTTGAAAGTATAAGTCGATCAATACCCGAATCAAGTCCGGGGCAGCTTCACCATTACTGACCATCCCCGGCAACTGCACACCAATAAACACCGTCAACAGATCCTTTGGGCCCAACAATTTCAATTGCCCCAACGAACAGCTGCAGCTTCCAGTAAGCGGAAGCTTTTAAAGATGCCGGAATCTGCAGCCCTTTGGCATTGCCGTGGCTAGGTATTTGCTAGTGCAGATGCTACAGCTCGGTGACAGCTCGGAAACAGCCACTTATAACGCTATACCCCACGTGCTTCTTATCCTGGTGCGTCACTGCTCCTTATCCTCTTATCCTCGGGTGAGCTTCTACAGTGCTTCTTCGCTTCTATTTGGCCATTCCATATCCACCCTGTCATGCCGATTCTGGCCGTATAAAGCGCAATCATCGAGCTGAGAGAAGGCGGAATCCCCGTGGTTCCAACATTGGCCGTCGCGAGGCCATGAAGCGCTTTGGAGGTGCTGTTCTGCATTGCCGGCGTAGCGCGAGGGTCAGCCGAGATGCGTCATCGCTGACATGGGCTTCGCGAAGCTGCGCGCCGGCATCTGGCAGGCATTCAGTGCGATGGAGCTCGAGCAGGCCTGGAAGGCCGCGGACGGCGATTTTCTTCCCGGGTGAGCTTTGCCTGTGAGATTGCCGAGGTTGAGAATAGCTCTTTGTGACTGATGCGAGCTTTGCGCGAGTGTGGAACAGGTCAGGGAGTGCAAAAGGTTGGCATGCTGTCGCCTTGGCTGGAGGCGTTTCCCTCGACGGCTTCGCAGATTATCGAAGAAATTGACCACTGCGCTGGGTTCAAAATCTCCGACGTCATACAGAATGGCCCGTCCAAAGTGCTCACCCAGACGACCATGGCCCAGCCTGCCATCATGGCCACGTCCATCTTCATCTTGCGCATCCTCGAGCGCGAGTTCAACTTTCGAGTTGCCGACCATTTTGACTTTACGCTGGGTCATTCTCTGGGCGAGTTCACTGCATTGGTCGCTGGAGGATACATTGCCTTTGAGGACAGCTACTATTTAGTGCAGCGGCGCGCGGCTGCGATGTCGGAGGCGACGAAGAAAGCTATACAAGAGTATGGAGGCGAATATGGCATGGTGGCTGTGATTACAGAGCCGGAATACCTACAAGGCCTGATCAAGGCGATTCGGGATTTCGTGGGGCACTCGAGCGATGGGAGCAAATCAGAGAGCAACCAAGATGTGCCACCGATTGAGCAAGTGTTGATCGCCAACATCAACAGCAAGAACCAGATCGTGTTGAGTGGCAACATGGAGAGAATCAAGATGCTCATAGCGCATGTTCGCCAGTTCTTGGGCCACGACCCACGAGCGGTGCGACTACACAGCGACAGCCCCTTCCACAGCCCCATCATGAAACCTGCGGTAACTGTCATGAAGACGCTGCTGGAGAAGAAGAGCCGTGTCCCCGGACGAGAAAACGAGGATATCGTTACGTTCCCCGGATTGATGCCGTGCATCAGCAATGTCTCTGCCAGACCATTCCAAAGCAAGGAGCAGCTAAAGGATCTCCTAGCAAGAGGATGCCTTGAGACGGTCCGATGGTGGGCGGCAATCAAGTACCTCGACCAAGAGGAGAAAGTCAGGCGATGGGTTGGTATTGGCCCCGGCAAAGTAGGCAGAAATTTGGTAGGAAAGGAGGTGGGCATGAGAGGAAAGGATCTCGTCAAGGGAGGTGGTGTATGGGCGATTACAGACCCTTATGAAGTGGAAGAGGTGCTACGAGGATTAGAAGAGACGGCAAATATCTTAGATGATGAGGAAGAATGAGGGATGACAGCTTATAGATACCTAGGTTGGAGGGCTCAGTTCCAGTATATAGGGTTCAGTGTATTAGTAGGGTAAAGTGAGCAAAAGCTGGCGAGCACATTGGCATGACGGATGCGCCCAAGGGTGTTATTTTGTAGGCGAATTGTAATATTATTTAATGATTTTCTCTTTATAACTCTTGTATTTCAGCTGCAGTGATCAAACATAAGTAGTCTTTGTTACCATGTCATGCCAGAAAAATGAAGCTTTTAGAGATGACCGAAGCCAACCCCCACCAAGATGGCTGTACTTTATACCTAGTAGGTAGTACGTGCATCCTAATCCTTGCCCACTGCAGCTAAGCTCCAGCACCTCAACATCAACCGCAACCTCTCCAAACCACACACGAACGAACCATGTCAGCCGCAATACCTTCTGTCGCCTGCCTCGGCGTCATCGGGCGCAACGTAAGCTCAGATTTCTCTGCCCTCTCTCTCTAGAAGCTAGAAGAGCGCAACAAGATTGGGCCCAGCAGCTGACGAAATCGCGCCCACAGAACAACCCCCTACACATCTCCATCTTCCCTTCCTACGATCCAACCGCCAACGCCTTCACGCCGATCCGGAACCCCCTGCAGTTCTCCCTCCTGCTGTCCTCTACAATCGACGTCTTTGACCTGCGATCCAAAACCAGCACTGCGTCGGGCGACTTTGGGCTCCTGCACGCCATCGACGACCGCCTCGCGGCGTATGGCTTCGAGACCAACACCGGCGTGCGGATGGTCTGCATAGTGGACATGCGCGGACGACGCGTCGAGGCGGGAGGTAGCGGCATCGCAGGACAGGGTGGTGGCGCGGCGGGAGCCTCGTCGGCGTCCTCGACTTCGGCTTCGGCGGCGGCGGCGCGATCGTCTGTGGGGAGCGTGGGCGCGGGACTGCGGGATTCGGAGATCAAGCCTGTGTTTAGGGCCATGCAGAGCGCGTATGTGCGGCTGCTGCAGAACCCGTTTTACGATCCGGACGAGCATGCGCCGCTGGGGGGGAAGGGTGGGCGGAGGATCACGAGCAAGAAGTTTGGGGATGACATGAAGAGAATAGGGGAGGCGTGGACGCCGGGGGTGACGACTCTGTGAGGATGATAGAAGGAGAATATTGAGAATGAGAGAGAGAGAGAAGGCTGTGATAAAGGGTAGGGCGACTGGGCATTTGCATTGGCGTTTTTGGGGGTGGCCGGGTATTCATGATATCCATGATTGATATGTTGTACAACTAGCGAGATTGCGAGATGTCGTTTGGTTTTTGGCCCGGGCATTGATTTTCCTGTCTAGGGCATGTAGGATTTTGTAATGGTTATAGTCCATCTTCAATACATCTCTTAAAATCTTCAGCCGTCCATACCCATCAAGTACTCCATGACCACTAGATACACAACACCTATATGTATATATCATCTATGTCCCATTGCTCACTCCTTTTCCTCGCTCTGCTTCTTCAGATGCTCAATTCTCCATTTCGATAGTCCTGCTACCTCTTCTACCTCTATACTCTCCCCCATCTTCTCAGCGCTGTCCATGGTCTGTTTCGCCATGGGCTTCACTTTATAAGGCTTCGACGCCTCTCCCCCTTCCCAGTGCCGCGCCTCTATTGTTAACGGCTGCCACCAGTCTCCTGTTCTGGCGTGCCACCTCGCACTGCAGAGTTCCCATAGTCGTGACGCCGCTCTCTTATACGCAAAGCGCTCGTCTTCTCCCGTAAAGGCCCCCGTGTTACCAAAGTCCACTGGCCGCTTCTGTAAGCCAAAGTCGGAATCCTGGTCTGGATCGTATTTTGACGTCGCAGATCTGGTGTCGTAATAGGACACGTTGGGACGGAATGGGGAGATTTGGTCTTGATAGACTTCAGCCACGGTTTCGGAGTATGTTGCGTCGTCAGCGCCGCTGTTTGCATTCCCGTTGCTTTCGTCGGATCCACCTGATGATTTTATAGGCAATGCTGTCTCGGGGAAGAAGAGATCGTCAGGAGGGTTTTCGGCGCGGATGATGAGCTTACAGCGAGCCTCATACATGGCGTCGAGAAGGGTGATGAAGCGCCTTGCTTCGTTTTTGGTTAGTATGGTCAACACGGGGACGTGGTCGATGATGAATGTGTGGTAGGTGGATGCCATCGTGAGATAGTCTGCTGGTCCAAATGGTCCGACGAGCTTGTCAAAAGTCCAGAACACGAAGCCGTTGTAGTGGCGTGGTGTGATTATTTGACGGCCGTAGACGATGAGCTTGGACGGCTCCCATGGGACTGGCTCGCTGTTGGATCCTGAAACGGCCTCTTGAACTTTGTGAGCAAACGTTTGCTCATCTTCATCGAAGAGGTAATAGTAGTGTGGCCTCTTCTTGGTCTTGCTCTCATCTTCTGTCTTTTCAACTGGAGTGGTGATGCGCGCAACACCGTTGACATCTTCCAACTGATTCACAGAAGCATCAGGACTGGAATGCTCTTCCCTCCGCCGCCAATCTTGGGCTCCCTCCATCTGCCAAAAATCGCATCTAGCTTTGAGGACCTCTAGAAATGCAGCGAAATCGCTCGACTGGCCAAAAAGTTCTCCTCGATTGCGCGTCGCGCTTCCGAATATCTTCCCCATGATACCCCTCGATGTCGGGGCGTAATCAATGCCCGTAGCGTTCTGCAGCTCCTCGGGCATCCGATTTGACGATGCAACAAGGACTCCGCCGAGTTGGAAGAAGGTAACAAATAAGTTGCTGAGAATTTTGCTAGCAGCACGATCTGGGAGCTGGAATTCGTCTAGGAAGAGGATTGGAGACTCGTCGATGAGTTTCTTGGCCATCCAGAGGAGCGAATATTCTGCGGCTGTATCTGAAGAGTGAGGGTGTGACTTTCGATGATTCTCAAGCTGCGATAATGTGTAGAGCATGAATGTATTGAAATGCCATCGCTTCTTCTTCTGTGTTGGCAAGCCCTCAGCCAGAAGATCCAGCAGCATCGACTTTCCCGTGCCAACTTCTCCAGAAAGAAACAGTCCCTTGGGAGAATCGATGTCAATGGCTGTTTGATGATTGGTGAGAACTCGAGTAAGAGCAAGACTCTCTCTGCCCTCAGGCGTGTTGAGTAGATGCTTGAATATAGGATTCCGCCATATTGCGTGGTGGCGTAGTGCCAGGATGCCCTCTCCGGTTTCTTCCTGCGGTGGCTTTTTGGGCTCGGTGAGACGGGCTACTTGATCTAGCCGCTGGCGATACTCAGTCTGGGGAGAGTAATCTTTTATGCGGGCATAGATCTTGTGTAAATGGCGTGCCAGACGATGTTGGGCCGGGTCGGGGGAGTAAACACCTGCGGCAACAAGTGACTGGTATTTGACCAAAGGATCGGTGATGATGACGGCCGTGGAAAATCTCCTCATGTTGACTATATGGCTCATCTCTCTAATTGTTCATAAGCGGCCATTTAGCAAGTAATGTTTGAAGATTTCTCGCTTTCTATATCTGCCATCTACACTGCAGTCATCGTGGCGGTCCGGTATACAAAAGCGAAGTGTAAAAGGGGAGGATATAGAATGTACAAAAGAACCTGTAGAATACGAATGAAGAAGGAGATGTCCAAGAATTTATAATAAATACAGTGCTGATCCAAAGGCAGTCAGATATGTGATTGTTCTGAATTGACATCAAACGATTGTTCAAGTGCCAAATTTTATTACACCCGAGGTTGTCTGGCAGTAGTTGTAGCTTACCCTAGGAGGTTCGCGGGAGTAGCTGAGCTGGTGATTTTACAGTACCTGCATGATGCTAAATATCGTATACTCACAGAGACGCCTTTAAACTTGCAGTGGCCCGTCTCTAGTGATAATTCTCAGCCCTTCTGGGTGGTTGGTGAATCAATACCTACTGCATGTAATTTAATTGTATTAAGTCAATCAATGCCATTGAGCTATTGGAACAAGAACTGTACTGTATTTGATACCGAAATGGATTGCGTGTTGGGGATACGGAGTACCTTTGAATTGCAGCAAAAATACGTGCCGGCCGTTGTACTTGTGCACGGTTCTCCAGCTATGACTTTTTTCTCTCCTGGTCACAAATGTCTGACGACAGTGTGATTGTTTTTTTTTTTGTGTTGATTGTTACCCATCATGCAGGTACCTTCTCATACACCAAAGACTGTGGAGCTACTTGTTCCTGAGGTATCGCGTGGGTACGTCAGATGGCCCATGGTTCGGCGCAGTTGAGGAAGGCTACTTATTAGATACCTCAAACTTCAGTACAAAATAGGTGAAGGGTTGCGTACCGATACTGTCCCCACCTCCGTGCGCTGGCGATTCTGCCCATTTGTTTTTCCACCGCCAGCAGAGCCAATGAATCCAAGCAGCTGTTTTGCTTCTCTCACGCACTACACCACATTTGCCCTTTGGCCTGTGGAGGTCAATCTTGCATCCTTCATTGCCCAAGAACAGGCATTTCGGCATGCCCTTCTGAGTCTCTTTCCATCATCGAATCCATCTCCCGAACTCCCCCGGAACCATCAGCTGCTGCCATCGCGACTCGCGCGCCCGGCGCGATCCCTGCGATCTCAAATTCCAGTCCATCGCCTGGTCCAGCCTTTTCGTCAACCATCATGTTTTCTCCATCCGCGAACGAAGGTGGCCCGGCCACGGCGACTCGCTCCCGACGGCGATTGCGCCCTAAGAGCCAGGAGCAGCTCGTGACGGCTCCCAAATCCAAGAGACAGCGCGTGCCTCTGAGCGAGCAAACTTCCACCAACAACGACGCCCAACCCGAGATAGCTGAGGCCAGACCGGAAAAAGCTGCAACGCCAGTCGAGCCCAAGAAGGATATTGCCGTCGAAAACGCTCCTCCAGTACAGACCGTATTGCGCAAGGAGCTGATTGTGCGGACGAAGAAGCCCAAGCATGGCGACCGTGCCGCCCAAAAGGGTGATGGGAGCCTCGTTCTGGTATGCCGCAAGCTTCATCCTCACTTTCCATGTCGCATCAAGTTCTTTATCAACTCCCCCATTGTCGAATGCTAATATATTTCCCCCTTTCTCTAGACAAGCACCAATGCATATACTGTCAGCAAATTGCCAGCACTGCCAGACAGAATCCGGAGTGACTGGTCTGGTATGTTTTGTTCACTTTTTTTTGGCACCTGCGACGTCGCGTTCTAACCTGAGCAGGGAGCCAACACGCCGACATTTTCTCATCATCCGGCTACGCCTTGACACTAACACCTACACATGCTGTTGTTTGGCCTTACAATTCGACTTCACAATCCCCCGAGACCTTCACCTTCACTCTTCCGTCCTCCTCGAAGCCCAACGATGCCCTCCCGGTGGGATGTCTCGTCGCTCCCTCGGCATCATCAACTGAACCCGGACTGGTTGTTGTTATGGCTAGCACTGGCAAGGTTGTCTTTTGGGAATCTATCTCTAGCGCTGCTACATTCGCCTTCATCAAGAAAGACAGGTCTGGCGTCGAGTATCAGATTTATGGAATGTCCTCGGGCGAAAAAGTTGTTGCCATCACTAATGCAGAGACCGCTGGATTCCTCCTTACCTTTAACAGTGGGCGCTTGGCCTACATGAACGTGCGAGATAGCCACGGACGACCGGCAATTTCTGTTCAGTTTTTACGAAGCAATCTTTCGACTTCTACCAGCGGCATATTCGGTACCATTCGCTCTGCCTTTTCGCACCTAAGCCTCAAGGGGGATATTGCAGCTGTCCGAGCTGATAGATCCACAAGAGTTGGCGAAAAGAATATTGTTGCCATGACAAACAAGGGCAAGCTGCAGTCATGGAATGTTCATCGTGGGGGCCACAGTGAACCGTTTGGCGAATTCGATGCCCGAGAGTCCATCATATCAGCGCTCTGGGAAGTGGACCCTTTCTGCCGCGACCTTCCAGCCGACTCCTTCGAAGCTCTCGACTTTACCTTTGTTCCGAGAGGCCTAGAACACAAATACCTAGATCTTAGCAAGCTCAGCGCAGCTACATCTACGGATGACCCATCTGTTCAGCAACTGCTACTGCTTGTTAGCTTGACTAGCCGAGCCGTCTCCCGTTACGCTCTCGTGGAGGTGATTCTAACGCAGAGGAGATTCCAGGTAGGCATGATTCGACCAATCACCTCCTACACTACACCAGTCTCCCCGGCGGATTCTATCCAGGCTGTAAGGCCGCGGCTCTATCTGCCACGTCCTGCACTCGTGGCTTTCGCAGTGTTCGACCGTGCTGCGGTAATAGCGTCCATTGCAGTATCGCCAGAGTCTCCTGATGCCCAACTTCAAACCGACACACACACCCTGTCTCCTTCATTTGAAGATGTCATCGACTTTCGTGAAGATAACGTGCATGAGGTTATTGGATCTGGATTTGAAGAAATGTCACATGTGTCGTCTTCCAGCGAGGAAAGTCGAGCTGCTCGCGCCAAGAGCAAAAACCCAGCCGTGGTGCTGATGGTTCGTGGAGCCGGAATCGTCCGTATTGCGACAACGGATGTGGACAAATTTGCCAGCGATCAACCTCCACAAATTTCCGCCAAAGGCAAACTCGAACAGGCCGTCTTCTTTGGCACTAAGAAGAACAATCCTCTGGTTTTCAATGCCCGCCAGGAAGTGACATTTTCAAAGGACGAAATCGCGCAGGCGGCACAGGAGGTCAGCAACGAGATTCTGAGTTCGACTACCGCATATATGTCTACCTTGCCTGCGTCATTGGAAGAAAATCTTGTTGCACGCTCGAATGCTTTGGAGAAGCTTATTCTTCACCTAAAGGCTACTGGTACCCATCTGGACCGCAAAACCCGCTGGAGTCTGTTATACAATGCTGAAAAAATGCACGTGGCAACGCTCCTTTGGAAACGACAGGAGGCCTTTGTCGCAGCGCGTCCATCTGACAGTAAGAAGAGTTTGATCGGATACATTGTTGAATTCATTCATCAGGACCAAAAGCACAACCCCAGTGCTGAAATTGGCGAAGTTGATCGTATTCGACACTGGTTCATTAACGACATATTCCGTCTTGAACTCTTTGTGGCATGGGCATACGAGGTTATCAAGATCTTGTACAAGGATAAACTACTGGATGACGCCAAGGTGACAATGATGATTTCCGAAGCACTTCAGATTAACATATGCGCTCTGCTTGGAGCTCTGGAATTCCGCAAAAACAACCTTGCGTTCTACGGGCTAGGTGACGAGAAGTTGAGAATGGGCATCTTGCGTGATGGATACGACGGCCTCCCTGAGCCATGGACAGGATGCCATTATGTTGCCAACAATGCCGCGCGCTTAGTTGAGCTCTCGGATCAATGGTATCAGAAATGGTCAAAAGCTGCGGATGAAAAAGCTAAGCCATCTGGCAAACCAGACCCTGCCATCATTTCCAAGATTTACAAGGATCTCCCATCGGCCATTGACGGCATGCTCACTTCTATTCTGGAATATGCTCGATGGGCTGAGACGACACCGGACCAGAAATCCATGGGCCAAACTTTTTTCAAGGAATATCAAAAAGAAAGGTATAACAGACCCATCAGCCTTGGACGAGCAGGTAAATGGGAAGAAGGAGCTACTATCGCCGAGAAGCATGGCTGCCTAGATGGCCTAGCAGTTATCCTACTTGATCATATCGAGGAATTAGAGCTGATACTCAGCGAGCCCACACTGACTACTTTCGAGTCACAAAACTTGAGGGTTTTGAAGAAAAGAAAGGAAGCAGAGCTAGAAGAAAGGTTCACCCGATATGGCCAAGAATTCGCCTTCCCCGTTTACGAGTATATGCTCGAAAAGCACGGAGTTGATGCTGTGTTGGCGTTTGGGCTCGAGACATTGGGCTACAAGACCCGGTTCCTTCGCAGTAGGCCCGAATTGGCACGGATATCATGGATCAATGACATTCAGCAAGAACACCAAGTCGGTCATGCTGCAGAGACGCTAATCCATCTCGCTCTTGAAAAGGAGCACCAAGTGTGGAGCAAGAAAATCGAGCTCAGCCTTGGAAAATTGGCCTTGTTGGCTGAGATAGAGAAGATAGAGAAGACGTCGCCGCCTTCGAGCTCGAAGCCAAAGACAGACCTTCGACTTGAGCAGAAACTGGCGCAGGTTGACAAGGAGCTCATTACGGTTAAGATCCAAGATCAGCTCTATGCTCAGATTTTCCCCAGTACTTACGACGCCGTTGACGAAGCAGCCGCTTTGAACCTTGCCATGGAGGCCCACGGTGCAAATGTGCCCAAACGCCAGAAAGCTCTGCGCCAGGTTTTCGAGGATGGCATGGAAAGACTGCTCAAGCATGAAGCTCTTGATGCCATGACGCTGATTGACCTGTTGACACTCGTGGAGCTCACACAAGAATCCCGAGAAGAAATAGCACATCCGTTTTGGTTGGCTCTTAAGGTGGCCGAGAGCAGTTGCCACGGCGATGAACTTCGAGACGCTAAACGGCTCATCTGGAGGAGGCTCTTTATCCGGGATGACTGGTCAAAGATCAACGACACGCAGTTGAAGGATGATAAGGAAGTGGTGGAGAGACTGGCAAGCACTGAGCTATACGCAATGCTTTCAGACTGCATTCAATACCGTGAGTGGAACCAAGAAGACAGGTATAAGAAGAAAGCTAACGCGACTTTACAGAGACTGCCCACAGTGTCTTCAAGCCCATGTCGCCTCAAGATGCTCTTGGTGCCTTTTCAGAGCATCTCGATAGCCGTTTCCGTGACTTTGAGGCGGGCATGAGGTCAAAGCTGATTGACGCCATGCATCACGAGGACAAGCTCCTCGCACAATACATCGAAAAGAATCGCCTGACGGAATGGGAACGCACCGCTCTGGAAGCGGCCCAAGCCCAGCACATCAAGGAGCAGGCAGAGAATGCCATTCCTCCCATGAATCTGTCCGCGCCCCTGTTGGGCGGCGAACTCAACAATAACACTAATGGTAAGGCCTCGTAAAAGGCCACGCGGAGGAATAAATGAGATGAGGGAAGAAGGTACGGAAGGACAAAACCGGGTTCAGAGTGAAGAGGAAAAGACGTAAAGAGAAATGACTTGACAAATTTCTGTCATTGGGCGGCGTTTGGCTAATTGATTCATGTTCATCTGGTCTCATCGATGCTGTACAATAAATAAACTAAACGGAGGAGGAAGAAACGACTCGGGGGAGAAATTGGGGGGAGAAAGAAACGAAAAAGCAAGGAGGCCTGCTATACACAAGGTACTCGAGAGTATTATCAGGTAGTTTTACGACACAGAATGCCTGCTTTTTTTTTTATAACTCCTTGGGTGGGAGAATACAATAAGGCGCCGAGATGCCTTTTACTTCTTACATTCAAGTCCTCTTGCGTTTGGGATTGTGTATGTCTAGTGGGTTAGGAATATGATGGAAGAAGGGCTAGAAGAACAACATATTTAGTTTTTGATAGAACGACTGTTGACAGTGTCGACGATTGTCAAAGTACTACGATGATGCTTGTTATTCCCAATATCAAGAGTCATCATGTGTGCTCATTTCCGTATCAGCTTCAAGTATCTGGTAATGCAGATGTTACCATTCTCTCTGCTTTCTCACGGGACGTAATCATAATGTGATGTGTACGTATGGATACTGTCAACAAACAAAGAGATCACTAAGATACCATCTCTTATGGTCGTGTGGTGTGTATAAAAAAGTTCATCTACTATGGCTTCAAACTCACTCATGTTGGACATCCCAAATTCCATTTCCTTCTAACCAGCTAAATTGAACTTAGAATCTTGAAGCATTCAAAGTTCCCAATCCAGAAAGGCTCGTATTCCAACTCTCAAGTTGCTTGATCTCGATCCCAAGTCCCCTCAGTGACGCACCACCAGCCACACCCACCCTCCCCCGGCGCCACAAATGACGTCCTTAGCCACAGGGTCCAACGACGATCCCAGCATCCTGATTGAACAAGTGACGTAGAATGACGGACTCCAAGCATCTTTTAATAGATCGCCAAGGCATTGTTTGCACACATTCAAGCCATCGTGTAGCTGCCCAACCATAATACAAACTATATTACCTTGTTTTCATTTCTATGGCACGATTACACGTAACGCATCGATTACGTTGCGATCGTCGATTTTGGTCCTGCAGGGTACCTTCCACAATGACTTGCATCATGTTATCGACCCGTCGTCTCCATGTAAGAGATGGCTTCAAATCAGATATATAAATCCCCTCCTTTCCCTCTACGAAAGCTATTGTTTCATTCCATCATGACCACATAAACCACACACACAACACAAAAGAAACCAAACATCAAGACAAACAAACCACCATCATGCCGTTCACAACCCACCGTCGCCATCACCACACAACCACCACCGCCACTGCCCGGCCCTACCGCCGCAGCATCTTCTCCCGCCGAACTCCTCGAACTCCTCGCGTGCATCACCAGCGCAAGCCTACGCTCAAGGACAAAGTCAGCGGCGCGCTCCTCAAATTGAGGGGAAGCTTGACTCGCCGTCCAGGTGTAAAGGTATGACCGACATCTCTTACATTTCTCACCAATATGTGACACTGGAAGGAGAAAAGTCTTGATGACTAACATAAATGCAAATCTTAGGCCGCCGGAACTCGCAGAATGCGCGGCACAGATGGTCGTGGATCGCACGTCCGTCGCAGACGCTTTTTGTAAAGGCGCTTTAAACTTCACGAAATGATGATGGCACAGAATGATACCCATATAGAGGATAGCTGCAACGCCTCACACTCATTTTTTCTTTAAATTAATAATATCTATTGAATAATTACCTTGATATTTCTGAGAACATCAAATTCATGCCGATTATTTCCCTGTAACTCCAGTCTATTATACTCTAACAAAGCCAACTGTAGATGTGGCTCTTGTGCGAGCACCGTTGAATGCACAGTTTTCAGACGAACCTATGCGTAAAAGCTATTCTGGATGCCCTGTCATCTCACTGAGTCTGTTGCAAATCCTTGTGTACTTTTCCCGCCCCAATCCCATTTTTTTGTAGCATTTTCTATTTTTGAACGAGTTGCGATTCCAATTCCCCTTTCACCAAAGAAATGACTTCAACCTAGAGATTCACTGCAATTCGTCAACCTCATCGGATTGCGGAATCGTTGGTCGGTAAACAGGAGCAAGGCGAATTTGATGATGACGTCTTAGGTCATCAGTCGGGCGTCGTATCTGCGATTTAGCGGGAGACTGGGATTCACTTCTAGACATGGATTTGACACCTTCTTCACGAGCCTTCATCATCCTGTTCGTATCTCGAGGGGACAAGTACCGAGCGGAGGGCGTATAGTGCGCCGCGAGTTCATCAGCTTCTTCACCTATCCCACGTCTTTTGAGCTCGCTATAGCATCGAAAGGCTATCTCAAGCTGTTCCAGATCCCTCTTGCTCGGAGATGGGTGCTTCTTTGACCATTTTGCGCTGCACGTATCGAGGGAAGGCCCTTCTCGTATCAAACCAACGGTGATACGATCGGTGTTTGGCAGCACCCTCATCTGCCCACTTTGGTTCGGGGATTTCTTGAAAGATATGGCTTCTTGAGATTGGTATATGGTCAAATCAGTGGTCCCCTTCTCTAGGCTAATCTGAGTCGGCAGCTTGGAGCACTGTTCGTCGAGACTATCCTCAAGAGTGGGAGTTTGAACCCTATGGAGATGAATCCGAGGCGTGGATGCACAGACTGGGGAAGAACTCAAGATCCTATCTTCGAGGTTGTTCTCGAATCCCTTTTCGGCTTCAAAAGGGTCGATGATGAGCAGAGACGCTGTATTGGACCCCACCATAATCTTCAAATGTTGGTGTCTTTCAATAGCACTGGGGCTATGATATAGAGCGGGCTCAGCAAAGGGGTCATCGTCCAGGGATCGGCCGCTCCTGAGGGCCTTTCCGTCATTGGCCACAGGTTTGCGAGCTACACGACCACCCACCATCTGCTGCACCTTCTTTCTATTGAGATTGTCGCCTTCATTTAGACGAATCTCAATCGTGTCGATTAAAGACGCTCTTTTGAGGGCAGGAGATACAAATACGGGGTGAGAAGTCAATGGGCCATTAGGGGAGTCTTCTTGAACGGGCTGCTTCGTGAGCTTGACACGCGGTTTTGCTCCTCCGCTAGACGATTTAACCTGCCATCGATCCCATGCACTAGATACTTTGGCCAACACTCTTGATGGAGTCATGCGAGTCATCTTGGAAACAGGCGACTTTCTCGGCTGAGAAGGGGATGGCTTTAGAGCGTCCGTTGCCGCCAACATGGCACATACTTTCTCCTGAATCTCATCGGCATTAGTCGCCATAGCGCGGACTTGACCGGTCAACTCGCTTTGCAAGAGAATTCTTGGAGTGCCATCCATGACGTTGTGCGGAAGAAGGCAGACAGCTTCGGCATCTTTCACAATGGGGTACGGAGAACGATGGGTCGACTTTTTCACAGAGTCCGCGAGGGGGCGGATCAAACTGTAGTCTTTGCGTTTAGGAGATGAAGTTGAGTTTCCACGAGGCCGTGAGGACTTTGCAAACCTATTGTTGGGAGACATTTTCTGAATTCTCGGAGCACTCGGCCGGGGTGCTCGACTATTGCTGGTCGATCCTTCCTTTAACGACTTCGGCGAATGCGAGATGATGGGTTGTTCTCCAACCTCTGGTGTAGAGTCTTCGCGAACTGGTGGAATAGAAGTTGTACAATCAGGATCGTCCTTTACTAACTGTCCCTTGGCATCCCCGTCTGCTGGCAACTCTGAACTGCTGTCATCGAGTAAGGCGCTCGCAATTTCCTCAATGCTGGTTGGCTGGGCATTACTCTGCGTCCGAGAGTGTCGCTTCGCAGTATCTGAGCAGGGGTTCACAGGTTGTGAATCAAGATCTGCCTCCAAGTTAGTTTTACCTCTTATTAAGTATACTATGAAGATGGCTTACCGGGGTTCTTTGCTGGAAGGAAATCGGTCGAGGCCTTGGAACGATGTCGGGAGCCCAAGGGACCAAGCAAACTGTTCTTCTTCCCATAGGTTCGAAGCGGGGGCGCCATTTCAAAGCTGTAAGGACAAGAAGAGGAACAAAAAATGAAGTGAATAAGCCAGTAACAGAAGGCCAAATGGCTTAAAAAACAAGGCAAACGAAAAATGAGTGACGAAAAGAACGACGAGGGAAAAACGAGTGAATTGGAGTCAGTCAGTCAAACGAGTGGAATGGGAAAAACAGGGTGAACGGCGTGATGGGAACCAAAATCTCCCAAGTGATGAAGTAAAATTGGGATGATCGAGGACAGATCATGAAGCCAGATCTTCGTAGGGGGAGCAACCTCTGGAAACCCTAAGGTTGGCCACCAGGATCATACATATGGTCAGGGCGGGCGGCGAAGCTGGGAGATTTCATGTCCCAGAGGCGAGGCGAGGCAAGGCGCAAGCAAAATCTTGTCTTGTCGGGGAGGAAGAGTGCAAGTACAGAAGATAGGCGTTGTGTTGCTGCTCGAGAGAGAGCAGAGTGTTAGGAGCCCATGTTTTGGAGAGAAAGAAGAGGAGGAGGAGGAGGAGGAGGAAAAAAGGCGCCGATGTCGGTGAGAAGAGGAAACGTACATATTTATGCACCTTTATGGTGCAATGCGGCAGAATTAAATTCACAGCAGCCTTTAGGGAGTGACTGGCCTGATGTTGGAGGACTTGGCAGGTGACGAACAGCTGTTCAGGGGGAGGATGCCACTGAACATGTGGCAGGAGCCACTGGCAGCGTGTCCCTGAATCACTGCCCGGGCATCAAACGATTAGGCTGCAACTACAGACACGTTTACACTCATTGGATGTATGAGATGGACGGGAGTTTATATTAAGAGTATGCCTCAGTTTTGGTGGTAGTGTGCATGATAGGTCATATTCTTCGATGCTGATGAACTGCAAGCTTACGAGGTTGCCCAGTGCGTCATATATATACTGCAATCTTGTATCTAACACTATGATAATAACCATGTATACTTTGATGAATTGTATGCATCTTTTAACAAGAATCCGGTGTCAGTGGTTGAAAGATATAGGCCGTGATGCAGGATGCTTTTGATGTGTTGAAAGGCTGCTACATCTACACTTGGCCAAAAGCATCTACGATATCAATGGGAAAATAGAAAAGAAAGCAATTTAAATCAGTACATTATTATTTAAAAATTTCCTTATTCTCTCATAAACAGCTATACCTACCGGGCAACTACATCTGCAAATCTAGGAACCATCATCATTCAGACACGCAAGGTGAAGAGGGGGCATCACAGCCATACTAATACGCATCATCAGCCTCTACTATAGAAGAGATGTATAATACATAATTCTCTTGAGAGCTAATCAGAAATAAACATTCTGTCTTCATTCGTTCTCAATCGATGCCTTTACAGCTTCCTCTCCATCTTCAACGTCGTCGCCCAGTGCTTCAGCACGTGATATGCATCACCAGCCCTGCTAGCGCGCCTCATCCCTGTCCCGATCCTTTGATGGACCCGGATCGGGGAGAGCCGTGTTTTTACATCATCGTGACCTGACGGCACAGAGAAATGTCGGAACAGCCCTAGCAAGAGAGAAAAAATTTAGAAGGCTAAAAAAAAAAACCAGCTGCAGCTACCTCATGCTTTGATCACCCCACCGGCCCCAACAAAGCAATATCATTGTTTGCTCAGGAGGCCAAAGCGAGCTTTTCGATTGATTGTCCTCTTTGTTCTTTGTTACATTTCATATTTATTTGCGTCTTGGGGAGCCATTGCAATTGAATTGCTGCGCTCTGGGCATCGTACACACGCATTTTTCTCGGCAATTCCGGCTTGAGCTGCACGGCATACGAAATTGCTGCCGGTGCGGACTCTTGCAGCTCCGAGGCTCCGCTATCTCCATCTCACCGGTGATTCCTTGTGCGAGGTTCGGCGAGAATTCCAGGAATTATTGTCACTCTTTGTCCTTTCACGAACGGAGCGAAATATATATAATCAGCTACGCTGGGTAAAGAGAAAGAAGAGGAACCTCTGCACTCGCCGCATCCTACGAAATGATTCGGGCGGCGTTTCAATCGAGAGCGGCACCGTTTGGAGCGGCCAAGAGCACGACGGTACAATATGGAGCATTGAGGGATGCTTGGGCAAGGCTATTTTCGTCACAGCCTGTCATGAAGTCCCCGAGCAACAGCAGCAGAACATCATGGACGAGGTTACATTCAATTCAGCCCTGGCGGGGAACCACGCGCCACGGCGCTTCGATGCGACCAAATGTCAGGATAGCTGACAGCTTTGCGAGGGGGGCGCAAAGGCGGAGCTTTATGTTTTCGGCATGGAGGCGCAACACTGCGCAAGGAGCTCAGGAGAAGTTGTCGCTGAGCGGGAGATTCAAGAAGCTCTCCAGGGAATACGGGTGGTCGGCCGTCGGCGTCTACTTCGCGCTCAGCGTGCTGGACTTTCCGTTCTGCTTCCTCCTGGTGAGAGTGGTCGGGACAGAACGGATAGGTACGTTTATCTCTCAGCCGTCGATGCTGTGCTAGAGGAGTATAAGTATGAATTTGAGTATGAGCATGAGTATGCTGATGTGAGCGTGGGGATGGCAAACAGGTCAAGTCGAACACTACGTCGTGTCCGCAGTCTCCAAGTTTATCCCCGAATCGGTGCGAACACGATGGAACGAATGGCGAGAGTCTCTGAAGTCTGAAGAGAAGCAGCACCTGGGCAGCAACGAAATCAGCGACAAGGTGGAAATGGCGGGCTGGGGAGTCGAGAAGGCGCAACAGCGCAACAAGGAAGAAGCCAGTGAGTTTGAACAGCCCCCCCCCCCCCCCCCTTTTCCCGAGAATGTCTTGTTGCGTTGGCAATGTCTTGCACGACTCCACGTCATCGGACTATGCCCGACTGCTTTTTCGAGGCGTGTAACTTGCAGCAACCGAGGAGGGCACAGTATGGCATGATATGAGACAATAGGAAGCTAATGAGGTTTTTTTGTTTGGCAGGCCTGGCAACGCAGCTGGCACTGGCGTACGCCATCCACAAGAGCTTCATCTTTCTTCGGGTGCCCTTGACAGCGGCGGTGACGCCCAAGGTGGTCAAGGTGCTTCGCGGATGGGGTTGGAATATTGGCAAACGGACCCCACGGTCATAAATGACAGATAGTCCGAAGGAAGCCGAGATTGGCATTTGAGATCTGCAAGTAAGCATGCTATTCTATCTGGCTGTATGAATTTTGTAATACTATTATCAACGTTTGTTTGGGGGGAGGGCGCAGTGGTGCAGTTAGACACGGGCGTACGGATCGCACTACTATACATCTAGACAGGTTTTGGCAAATATTAGGCTGGAAGAGTACAGACATGACAGAGACATGACAAAGACAACAAAAAAAAAAGCTTAGACAAGAGGACATGATGTTCTTGATTGACAGACAGAGACTCCCCATACCATAGAATATCGATTCACAAACTCGCAATGAGCTCGCTTGCGCCCGCAACCACATCCGTTGGCAATGAGAGAATGGAACCAACAACTCTGCACAATACCAAACCAAGTCTACGAAGCACGCCTCAAAACTACCAAGAGATGGGGGCTAGTTCTCTCACTTTCTCTTTCTCTGTCTCTCTGTACGGCTATTCGGCTGCTCGTATCTTGTTTCCGATATCACATGGGGGCTTTGGGCAACTTTTCAACGGCGGATAGCGCCAGAAGCAGAAGCGCGCAGTAGTGCAACGGACAAAGGCCGACGAAGGAAAGGAAAGACACCCCCAGCGGCTTCTACAAGCCAAGCTTACAAGGCCGCAAGTCAAGTCTTAAAAGCCGACAACACCATCCTAACTTCAGCCCCCCCCCCCCTTTTTTTTTTTCCCTTGTCGAAGCCGCAAAAAAGCTACCAGCCTGCTTAGCACCGATTCTTTGAGCGGAAATCTAGCCAAGACCAGTTAAGTAGCTGTCATCGGTAGTCAGAAAAAAAAAACATGACGTATCACGTCAACCACTCGGCGCCAAAAGCCAGAAGAGACACTACCATGGGTTAGGTAGGTAGGTAATAAAGGAAAAAGGGAAAGAAAAACGCCGCCTCCGTCCCAGCGGTCCGGGGTTGCCACGCCTTCTCTCACACTCTCTCTCCGTCTCTCTGGGATGGAATGGGCGGGTGATGACAAAACTTGGGGTGGGAACAAGAACGAGCTGAAAGGGGGAGAGTCAGTCAGCAAGAAGAAAAAAAAAAGACGTTTGAATGGAAGGAAACTCAAAAAGCTTAAGATCCATGAGAAATTGCATAAGCAAATTAAAAAAAAAAGTGGCGAGACAAGGGCACATCGACCCAGCAGCTGCAATTCCGTGGGCGACGTTGACGTGTCTCGATAGGGGTACGGACAAGAGTCCGCAACTTTCTCCGGGGCTGTATCGGGATCACCTCCATCTCCGTACCCCCCCTTCTTCAAGGAGGTTTCTGCGAATGGGGCAAATCAGGGGAATCTCGGGCCGACGCACACAGCGTCACAAGGAGGAACACTAGACACCAGCGTCAACAAGAAGAAACACCAGCGTCTGGCTATCTTTTCAGCGTGGTGAGCAACTTGGTCTCAACCCTTTTTTCCTCATTAGTTGGCATAGATTGAGGGGGTGTGTCTCCAGCGGACACAGTGACAAGGCCCTCGCCCTCTCTCTCTTCCAGAGAAGAGACAAGGAAATTGGACGCCGTGCGGCGTTTCTTGGTGTTCTCCTCTCCCCCCAAGCGCCCCCCTACCATGGCCATGGTGACAAAGCCGGGGCGAACGAAGACGCTCGAAAAACGCCTCGCCCCTCCCCTAGAACGTGCGTTTTAGCTTTCAGACCAGTTTTTTCTTTTTGACAAGCGGCCAAAGCTGGGCCCCCCTTACCTTCCGGTGGGCAGAGAGTTGTCCAGCAGTTGTAATCTCTTCCCAAGGGCTTCTTAGCAAAACGAGGCGGCGCCGCCCCCAGGAGCAGACAACCCGTAGTGCGTGTAAATCAGCCCTTCTAGAACAAAAGATTCTAATAGAAAGTTCAGAACATGAGTCGCGCACAACATTAGAAGAAGAAGAAGAAGAAGAAGAAAAGGGGGGGGGGGGGGGGGGGGTAGCCATACGATATAGATCGGGCTCGTTTTCCCAACTCGGGATATTATACGAATGAAATGATGGAGAAACAGCAATTACTCAGAACAGAAAGGTCGGACAATGCGGGAAACGCGGGTGAGTCTTTTTTATTTTCATTTTATTGTATCTTTGTTGCCCTTTGACACGTTCTGGGAATTTGCCATTTGTGGAAACCACGTAGAGGAGAAAAGAAGACAAGACGAAGATTGGTAATGGGGAGGCGTTCCACGTCCACCTTGTAATCGCCGACTGGCACAATTTTGGGTTTTCGGTGCTTTTCGACGATGGAGTCTGAGACTGCTAAAGACGTGGGGAACTTTGACAAGGTTGGAGGTAGTTGTGAAATAGTAGGTTATGGAGGTAGTATGGATATGGCATGTTTAGTTGGGTAGTTTAGTCGTTGAGGTTAAGGCAGTCAGACAGACATCAGAGCACTTTGGTAAGGTGATTGTGGTGATGCGTTTTCCCCATAAACAACCCTCATGAGTGACATGCTGCTCTTGCGACAGTGTGTGTGGTTGGGAACCCACAAGCCACGTTGTTATTACTGCACTTCACAGGGCATCACGGATCACAGCGGAAGCTAGTTGCCTCTTTTCGCTGTCTATCCAGATAGATGTCACAGAGCGGGATTTTTTCCCACTTGCTCGCTGTGTCCCCAGTTTGATGAGACGACGTGGGAAAGCCTAGACGCCATCAACTACGGCCTCGGGCAATTGTACGGGAACCGGCTCCCGGCTGCGGTTTATCAGGGGAGGGGGAGAAGAAGGAGAAGAAGGAGAAGAAGGAGAAGAAGGAGAAGTGAGATGAAGCGGAAAAGTGGATAACGGAGACCAACTCTCACATGGCACTTGCACGAAAAGAAAAAAAAAGGCAAAGCCTAAAACCCAAGCCAAAGAGAAAAGGGAAAATGGAGCGAAAGAGAAAAGAAGAAGGTGACAAGAAAACAACGCACTCGCTCGCTTGGGCATTCCCTTTTCGCGACCTAGCCGACAGAGTTCGAAACTACTAGGTACCAACTTGCCAGTGCCAGCAAACACAACAGGCAACACAAAAAGATGGACTTCCATGTCAATGGAAGTTGAAAAACACCACGAAGCAGCGATGTGAGAAGCCAACGCGTGCGGGTTCCCTCTTTTTCCGCTGCCCATGCACCACGTAACTGGAGCCACGTGTCCCACGTCCCCTGGCCCAGCAAAGCCCATTAAATAGAGTTTTCAGGGAGACTCGGCGGGGGGAGCCGGAAGATTCTGGCGAGCGGCCGTCCAGGATGCGGGCTGGCTAGGCCGCAATTGGGTTTGTTGGGCTGGGCCAGTTTTTGAGCGGGTTGTGTTTTGCGTACACGTATGGCTTCCAGGTTTCCAAGGGTCGGGCTTTGGTCGGGTGTTTTTGTTTGGTGTCTGTGTTGTGTCTGCTCTCAGTGGATGCCGATTGGTGGTTTTTGGAGAGACTGAGACTGCGACTGTATGGCGCGCCAATCCAGCAGTCTGTAATCAAACTCTATTCACGGCGTTTGTGCACCAGGCTAATAAGGGCAAGTCCAGGATCAATGCAATTCAATCTCTCTAACATCCGAGTCGTCGTGCATTTGCACACCGTGATCAAAAAAAAAAAAAAAACTGGCCGGCGGCTCCAGACAACCAGATAATTCGGCCTATTGGCTTCTCCAGGGACGAGGCCCGCATGTTCGCGTGGGTGATGTGCGGACGAGGGCGCATCGCATTGCATATCCGGGCGGTAATGGAGGATTTGCCGAGGGCCTCACACGTAGGCAAAACTGCATCCGGCATAGCTGAATGAGACACAAAGGGCCGCCTGCATTTCAACTTTGCTGCACACTGCACACTGCACGCTGCACGCTGCAGGCTACGAGTATACCGTACATTAGTTTACATGCGAGCTTCCGCCAGTAGCATCGACGGGATGCACCCAATCCTTTTGCAACCCGTTTCTGCAAGACCAGCACGTATGGACCGCAAAGCCCTTCCTCCCGGCAGCCAGGGATGCTGGCCGGTGGCCGCCCTTCATTCGCGAGCTGGTGCTTTGATCTGCCTGAGCCAGCGCCCTTCCTTCGGAACGGAGCATTAGCAGCAGCAGCAAGCAGCGGCATCTGCGGCAGAGCCAACATGAACTTGGCTAAATCCACCCAGCCCCAAACCATGGCGGCTTTCCTTGGACAAAACAGGCTCTAGATGCCAGACCATCCAAGGAGCTTGGGGTGGACGAGAGCCAAGTTTGGCGCCTACGTACGACCTAGCAGGTATCAATCTATCCTATACCGGAGCCAAAAAGGCGTAGCAAGACAAAATAACCCCGGAAAGAAAGAAGAAAGGGAAAGGGAAGGAAAGGGGAAGGAAGATAAAAACAAGGGACCCGTTCCGAAAGGGTCACGCCTCTTTTTCGTTTTAGAGTTGCGGTTTGCATATGCCCATCCTGGCTCGGTGAGGGATCGCGCATAGTGAAAAAAAAAAGGAGACCGCACTGCACTCTTCTTTTTCCCTCTTCTTGTTGGTGGTGTGTTCCATGTCTCTTTTCCCCCGAGTGCCCAGTAAAAAATAATAATAATAATAATAATAATAAAACATACGACAAGGGGCCCACGGCCCTTTGTTGGACGGCAGAGGACCTTTTGATCCCGTCTTTGCCTCGCCTTGCCGTGTTTACGTGTACAGTATGAAGGATCTTTGCTGCTTTTGCTCGCTTGGCTGAATGAAACGAGGCAATGTGATTTGATGCTGCTCTTTTTTTTTTCTTGTTTTCTTCTAACGACACTATACGTATACCTGCTCGCCTACATTATTCCTCACACACACACGTATACACCCCCCTCTCTCCATCTTCTCGGCGACTGGGCGGAAAACAAGGGCCAAAACTATTTAGTCGTGCATTGCATATACATACGTACATACATACTCGCACATACATGCGGCAAAACAGGGCCTGGGTACCTACCTACCATCTCAATGCGGCGTAGGTACTCGATGCTAAAGGATCTGCGCTTGTCCTAGCGTGATGTGACTGAACTTGGGGTGGGAAAATGGCAAGCTTTGAGTTCTTTTTGCTCTGGGAGATTCCGTCAGTGTGCAGTTGCAGCATGCAACGATGTGCGCACGGCAGCCCTTCCTTGGAACTACCCGCCCGTGCTAGCTAGACCAGACCAGCAACTTGTATCATGCATCAAAACGCCATCCTCATCCTGGTCTCCCTTGTGTAAGAAACAGGTCGTTTTGTGTAGCCACACTCCGGTCTCTCCCCACGCAGGCCCTTTTGTGATATCGGCTGTTTTTCGAGCGGTAACCCATGAAAGGTAGACGGTCAAGACTGGGGGGGGGGGGGCATCTAAACAAGAATTGGGCCCAGAAAAATCATCAGATATAAAGAAAAAGAGTGGTCTTCAGCCCAGCTCACACACACACCCACAAAAGGGAAAAAGAAGAAAAAAAGAAATTAAAAGGCTCTCCCAGATATTCGGGTTCCGGGACTCGGCGGGGCGTCTTGGTATGGGGGAGCTACGCGGGAATCTCTTGGAAGCCGGGCCAAGGTTCGACTCTGACATGCATGGCCAGTTCTCTAGCGCCGCTACCTTCGCCGTCTTTGGGAACGAAAGCGTGGAGTGCGGGCCAGGGGGGTGGGTGGATAATGATATCCAAATGCAACGAAGAAAACGCATGTGGACGTATACAGAACATGCGGTTTTCCAGAGTGTGTGATTCGCGGCGGTTCTTTTTTGTTTGTGCTTGGGACGTTTTAGCCATTGAGTGAGTCCCTTCCCCCCCCCCTCCCCCCCTCCTCTTCGTTCTGATGATGCGACACACAGGAATACACTTTCTTGTCACAGTGCCGTTGATCATGATGCAGCAGCAGCATGAGTCGTTGCGCATCAGAGTCGCCCGCTGGCTGTTACAAGTATATCATCTCTCTCTTAATAGTCTCGCGATTGTGGAGAACCAACGAATTAGCAAATAGGTGCTGATGCTCTTCAGCCTTCAGCGCCAACCCTCCACCAATGGGGAGCACTTATTATGTCATGCCGGCAATTGTGAGCGATCCCCATGCTTTCTGGGACTTTGTACACATGTCTGGGCACGCCGCGATGCAGAACGACGGGCACCTCGGGGTGGATTGCCGAAGAGCCATGTTCGTTCATGGGAAGTTTTAGCACTACCATTGTCTATGTAAAACGGTCTGATTATGCTATCACGCTCGAGGGACCCACCGTGCAACGAGCCGGCAAGGAGTAGCGGTAAATGAAGTGAATTGACGCGCTACCTGACAGCGGCCTCTAACGAGCCAACGGAATGACATTCATGTTGTCATGGCTTGCCGTACTTTCGACCTTCCGTTGTGCGCAACTCCGTCATCCATGTAACTCCATTCAAAGGTTGACTTCGAGGTTCCGTTATTCCAGCCCCCCGAGATGGAACCCCCCACCACCGCCGCTGCTGCACACTTGCGACTGTCCGGTCCTTCTTTCAGGAAAGGCGTGATAGAGTAAGAGAATCTTGTTTGGGGTAGGTATTCCGACATAGGGCGCTCAAGGCGCTGTTCGGCACATGGATGGTGAGGCCCGGGGTACGTACATGACGAGTCAGTGCAAGGGCCGTATTAGGCAATTCGCATCTGCCCTCGGCGTCATCTAAAGAGTGCAGAACATCGAATCTGGCCCACTAGCATCTCCAGTGGGGCCCTAAAACAGGAGTAGAGGCTCTGCCAACAAGCAAGTTGTATGTTTATGTGTCATTATTCGTTCGTTTAGTGCATGTGGGCTGCTGTTATGCTCCACGACGATCTTGGGGAGTCGCGACACACCGTAAACGATCCACCCAGGGCGTACGAGTGCAGGGACCGGGCGAGATGGAATTCCTTTGGGCATCCAAAGTCTGTCGTTGACGTTGACGTTGGTTTGGGTTTATATTTGAATCTGTTGTTGTTATCGTTATACGTAAGATTGTATGGATTTCGGTTTGTCTAAGCTGGCTGACTGCATCCTATTATTAGCGGTGCCTGTCAAATACGAAGCATATAATACTAGCAGCAGAACGAGCATCAGGATGCCTTGACATTCTATCCTAGGCCATGTACGGAGTATAGCAAATGGTTCGAGACTGTCGGTCAGGGGAATTGGACTGACTTTCGCCGACGGTCCCCGTTAGCTGATTGAGCGAGTGCCGCATCTCCGATTTCGATTTAAGGGACGGATCAGAGAGAGACACGCTCATCGAAGGCGTCAGGGAACAGGCTAGACGACGGGAGGCATTACTCGTGGATCTCCTACTCGCATAAACTAACCAAAGCAAGTAATCTTGTCAGCGAATCTGCGAGGTCTTGTTATCGAGGGAAAGAGAATGCGCGGTTAGAGAAGATGTTGTGTTGGTGGTTGAATAAACGCCTAAAGGAATTAGACTTTTTGCATCAGACAGCCTGCTGGGCTAGGGCAATAGGGGTGAGCCAACGGTTGGCTCGCTGAGGCTTCCAATTTCCAAACGCCGCTCTATAATCCGAGTGCCGTCCAGTAGTTCCACCGGCTGCTGGTAGTGTCGGCGTTTCAATTTACCCCCCCCCCCCCCCCCCCCCCCCCCCCCCCCCCCCCCCCCCGATCAAGGCCTCTCGCGGCGCTGCAGCCTCTCTCCACCCGGCGCGTATTCACAGCCCATGAGAATGCGTGTTGTGTGGGAGATCAGACAGTAAGCATGAATGAATGCCCAAAGTATCAATAACAAGCAAAAGGCCGAGCTGAAAAAGAAAAACATGATTAAAATTAAGAATGGGCACGAGGCTGCTTGTGATAGAATGGGGTCAGAAAGCCAAGTGGGATATCCAATTTAAGATTATTAACTTGCGAAAAGCACGGTTTACACTTCAACGGTGTCGTTGCAATGCCCACTTTGTCTAGCTGAGCTGGCGCGTCCCAATGGAAGATTTGGGGGCGCCTGTCATGTGGAGAGAAGAGGGTCGAGCCTCGTGGGCACGCGATGTTGGAATGGAATCGAGCAGAAAGTGTAATTGCTGCACAAAGGCAAAGGAGCACAAGACGGTTGGAGCTGGCATTCCCTCGAGATGGGGGATGGGTTTGAAGGTTCGTCCCAAAATAGTAGCGCGTTTCACCATTTCGGGCTGTATTGTTCGTATTCTTGGGGGAGAGGAAGAGCGGCGCGTGCGCATAACTCGCTCAAGAGGCTGGGTATTACTATTACTGTAGGCATTGAGTTTGGTTTGGCAGCCCGGCCGGCCAAAAGATTAAGGAGAGGTGAGCATAATGAAACGCCGGCCGGATGTACAAGATGTTGCAACAGAGGCACAAACGGACGAGCCCATACGGACGAGCAACAGACGGACAAGGGACGGAGGGAGAAAAGCCCTGGAGGCGTGAAGAAACACAGCACTGCACACGCACCTCTGCGAATTCCGCACTTCCTCCAAGCACGACGGTGACGTGCCCTTGACCGCCTGGCACCCGCGTTGAGGCTGGGCTGGACAGGGACCCAGATGGTGCCAAAGTCAGTTTATGGCGTGTGGGGGTTTGCTTGACACGGAGCACTTGAGTCGCCAGCACAGGAAAAAAACTCAGATTGATCTGATTTGATTTAATTGCAGGCACAAGATTGAGCCCAAGCGGCTGAGTAGCTTCGCCCCTAGGGCAGGTTCGTGTGAGAAACAGAAACCTTTTGGCGGCTACCTATTAAGCCTATTGCTTAGTAAATCAAGATTTGCGTGGGGACTAAGGGGACTGAGGGAACTCGGGCCAAGTTGATCCCTTTTTAATGATGATGATGATGATTGTTATCATTGAATGATGATTAGGTATTGTGCGCAGTATACGTACTCGTACAGTAACACAGTGGTAAGAGGTAAAGTTCAACAGTAAGGTATTGCATTGAGCACAGCACAGCAGGGCACACAGCAGGGGCACGACTAACATGCAGCACACACAGCACACAGCACACAGCACACAGCACACACCAGACACCAGACACCAGACACACACGAGATGGTTCTACAAAACACAAGCCGGATCGTCTGGGTGCCACCCCAAACAAGGCGGTGTAGGCTCGTAGGTTTTGCCTGTATGTATGTACTCGTACACGTAATCAGCAACTCTGAACGAGGCTGTCCGTCTCTGTGTCCATTGTCCACTGTCCACTGTCTATTGTCCACTATCCACGTCTCAAGTCCCAAACCTTCAAGTCCGGTTCTCCGTACTGCCTATCCGGCTAGGTGGAATTATCGCCGAATGCCACGGAGCTGCAGCCCACAGTAGCCCAAACTCCCAAACTCCCAGAACTCATCAGGACCCGAACAAAGTCCACTGCCCATCAGGGACTGCACAGCAGCCACCGTGTCATGGTGCCATGCGCTAAAAGGGGCGTTCCAAGTGGACATGCCTCTCACGTTGTTCTAGCTTCGGCATGGTTGACTCAAAAACTGGGTTTCTGTGTGTGCTCGGTACTCCGTGCTTCGCCTTGCACACAGCGGCATTTCTGACTTTTGGCCTCTTGAAAGCATGTGTCTGGGCGTGTGTGTGCGTGTGCGTATAGTTCCGCTCAGGCCCATCCCCGTTGCCATTGGAATTAGGCAGCAAACTCTGCTTGCTTCAAAGCAATAGCAAGTTCCGAGATTGCTCGGACGAATTGTAATTCCATCATCATCAGCTTCTTCTTCTTCTTCTTCTTCTTCCCCTATTTTAAAATTTGCCATTTTGCCATTACCATCCAACGTTTTGTGGGCATTTTGTGGGCTTCTGCGTCGTGTCGTGTCGTGTCAAGCACTTTCGGGTTCCCTCTTTAGACTTTTGGCCATGTATTTCGTACTCCGGCCTGACTAGGTAATTAAACCGTCACGGCCAACGACCAACGGCCACCGGACTAGTGCTGGCGCTCGCATGGCCAGCAAACGCCTCCGCCAAATGTCACCAGTACCGTACCGACTTCGCAGCGCCGTTTGTACCAGCGGACGTTTGTACCCCATACTTCGTATCTTTAACTTTTCCCACGGCGGCGAAGAGTCCCAGAACTTCGGGTCCCTCTTGATTACCAATTATGCCAGTTTCTAGCTGGTCACTTCAAGGTTCTTTTTTTCCCTTTGTTCTGCCACGCTGCAAACTGTGTCTCTCCTGCTTCGGAGGCGTTTTAGCTTGGGCGGCAAACGGGCTGGCGCGGGACATGCTCGATTGGGCAAACAGGCAACGCGAATGTCTCAGCGCCCTGCGTGTGCTTTTTGCCTTTTCCATTGCAATTGGCGCTAGTCAAGCTTTTTGCGTTTTGATGGGAAACCCGAACAAACGTTGTTTCATTCTCCCAGCACGCCGGGTCGGTCGAGATAACTATAACTATAATTATCCTTCGCTGCCGGGTTTCTGGGACGTCCTTGTTGGCTTTCTTTTTTTGCTTTTCTTTTTTTACTTCTCCCCCAACATCTCGCACGTCTTCACCGCAAAAAGAGACTCTCCCTCTCGACTGATATACAACCAAACCCGGTCTAAACGTCGACGGTTAACTCTCTTGCCAGCGTCCCGAACCTGACACGGCCGACTTGCGCCTTGGTCTCCTGTACTGTACTGCTTTTGATACCGCTACGCCCTGGCCAGCAGGGAACCCCCCTGTCCCCACGAGTGTCAGATTGCCCAGAAGAGCGGCTGCCTCTCGTTGAGAACCCCCTCTTGGGACACCACAGGCAGACTCTAGACGCACGAGAGAACTCAAGCTCACACCCGCTTCTTGGCCCCCACACACGGACCGTACGCCAAGCCGTCAAGCCTGCTGGGAGTGTGTGTGAAGAGCAAGGATCCCCTTCCCTGGCAGAGCCTGATCGTGGATCGATACTCCCGCCCACTCTCCACCGCATATATTGGTTCTGGGTAGTGCTGTACCGGTACTACTCTGAGTACTATATGCATACCTAGCAACTAGGTTATTACTTGGACGCCTCGAGTAATTTGCCTTGCTTGTTTCTGTTTCTATATATACGCTACCCTGAACAAGTGCGTGTATATATACGCCATACCTATACCTCGGTTACTGACGCACGCCATTCCATCCGACACCCACTCGTACAAGCTCCTCTCCCAAGTTGCTCGTACACGCCCACGCATATATGACCATCGCCCCGACCACCACCGCTCAGTTACCAAGTACGATGCTGTCTGTCTATCCCTCTGAGATCCAGTACCAGCAGCACCTCAACCACTCTCCCATCCGCCCCATGCCTCACCGCCAGCCTGACGTCTCGCTCGGCTACGCCAGCATGAGCAATCGTCACTCCCATCACCACCACGCTTCCAAGGCCGCCGCTGCCCAGCAGCACCAGGCCCAGCAGGATGCTGCCGTTGCCCAGGCCCTCGAGATTGCCAGGGAAAGCCCCGATGGTGCCTCAGATCCCACCGTCAGCAAGATCCTCGAGTTGGCTCTGTCACAGATCTGGGGCAAGGTCCAGGCCCAGCCCGAGTCCTATGTCATGACCCGCGATGAGTTTGCCGTCTTCAACTTCTTCCAGCACCGCTTCCAGGGCGACAAGACAGCCGTCAAGGCGCGCAAGCGATACTGGGATCACACCAGGGCATGAGCAATTGACCGTTGCCCCAGACAGGCGATCATTCGCCCTCGGTGCAGAAGCGTGATATCATGGTCGCTCTCCCCTCATTCAACTTTTTTTTTATCACATCCCATCACCACGCTTTGCTCCATTGAGCCACTACACTGGTCGATCCCTTGGATCACACCTTGCGCTCTTCATAGGACGACCGCCCTCTCCATGACATACACGAAAATGGAAAGCAAACGAAGCAAAACAAAAAATCTCCCCCAAAAAGAGTTTGGTCTTCCCACCTGAAGGAGAAGACCCTGCAACACCACCCGCACCAATCCGGTTGTGAGCAGGGACTCCTATCAGCATATTCACCATTACATTCACCATTACAACAAACATTTTACTTTCATCATGATACCATGACCAAAAAAAGTTACGGAACGTGGCAGCCTTTTTACACCTGTCACTATCAACTTGTCAACTCACAACCATTTCTTCCTGTGAGAAAAAACTCATGACTTTCACGCTACACCATCCTTACCTCGCAACGCATATGCAAGCACCTCACCCCAAAACGCCAATTGGCACGCACATATGCACTACCCAATTTCTTCTTCTTCTTCACTATCTCCCCCTTTTTTTTTTCTTCATTTACAGAAACCACTTTTTCCCTTTCGTCATTTGTGCGATCGCTGAAAGGCGGGTCCCACAAAGGGCGATTGAACCACATAAGCCCGCTAAAGAGTCGGACGACTTTGTTGCCCCTGGCGCTGCCTCCGCCCCTAACGGTTAGGGCCTTTAGGGTCGCCTATACAGCCAAGCGTCAGCAAAACATCCAAGACGGGAAACTCGACTTTACCCGGCGCCGCCTATTCGGGGACCTGAAATCTCTTGGCTAGCCGACCTTTGCATACGAGATGGAGATTTAGTACAATCTCACATGTCGAGAGGCGATCTCGCTGCTTTCTCTCTTCGCTCCTTCGGATGATGGCCGATTAGCAACATCGCTAACACTAAAGGCGAGCCTTCCGGAAGCTAAGGTGCCTAGCCTTGCTTACATCCATGGCAAGGTCGGGACTGCTCCCGATGGGACATGATATCTCATGACTTATCTATCTGGAGGGTTGGCAAGGATTTTCTCGCTTGATGCAGCGTGGGTTGTGTGGATCAAAGTGGAAAGTTTGGTTGAACGGGTGTTCAAAAAAGATGGGATTGGTGTTTACAATATAGCTTGATGCTGTTACGAATTTCCTTTACATAGATACCAGCGAAGGACCTATAGACTTTTGTTTTTACCTTTTTTACTTTCAATTGATACATCTTATCCTATATACTCTTCTTACTTATTCTCCGCTTGAACGGTACCACTGTGAATTGCTCGGTTGCTTTGACCTTGTCTTGTCTTGTTGTTTTGTCGTTTCGTATACTTGTCCCTCTACACAGAAGCCTTACCTTGATTAAGGATAGCACGGTCTACGTGTCTTACATTACGACTTGGCGCTACAAGACTGGTTTCGTCGTAGTGTAGATGACAATATTTGGAGTTGAGTTTGGTTTCATTGTAGTGTTAATAACAGTATTTTGCAGTTGAACTTGGAATAAGAAGTGATGATTGTCCAAGACATATAGGCTGATTGTCTCCAACCCTCTTACAAATTGCACAGAACACTTTTCATCTCACCGCTACACATTTCATCCTATTCCATTTCATGCTGTTATATCTCCTCCCCTTTCTACACGTCCCAAGCCTCAGATGTACAGTCCACAGCCATAGCCACAGCTCAATACCTTCACGCGCATCGGTCTCTCCATGAACCATCGGCCTCTCTATCAACCTCCACCAGCTAAGAAAACTGAATCATCTAGTGTCGCCTGGAAATTTGCGGATATTCGGTGCCACTTCCACGTTGGGAGCTGTTCCCGCCATATCTCCGATTCCCAAGCTTTGGAGGCGCGCCTGGGCGGAGAAATGACATTTCAACTCTCTATTTTAACACGCGTCTATTTCTACGCTGCGGCAAACTCGTTGCCGCTATTCGCCGACTGTCTGCGGCATAAACTTCGCCTAACTGAAGAGAGAGAGTTTGCACCAATTGCTAGCCAACACGTTGAAAGAAGTGTACTTTCGTTCAGCGGCTGCTATGGAAATAACTAAGAGAAATGCAACACGATTTGTTTTTGCTGATTTGGGAAGTTGTAGATAGACGGAGGCCTCGGATGAAAGGAAAATAACCTTCATTCAGCCTCATGTGTGGCATTGGCATATTAATGACAATGTAGCTTCTACTTGCAACTTTTTGCGAAACAACTTTGTTAAGATAGGCGAATCACGTAGCATCTCTGCCAACGCCGCACATCGGAGTTTAAATCCAGTCTCTTGTTCCAGCGAGAAATAGGGTTTTGGCTAATGGCTCTCTTCACTCATTACAAAGCACGAGAAGGCAGCATTGGTACACAGTTCCAAACTTTTTACAGCAGATGAGAGTTTCTACTGTGGCAACTCCCGGTGTATAAAAGAAGCTATGAGGTATTGCTTACTGAATTGACGAGAGCTTCCTGCTAAGTCAAGTCCTGCTTGATCTTGATGATAGCTTTGACCCTTGGCTGAGACGTTTGTCTGGTTACCGACAACGGAGAGGAGAGCAAGTAAGCAAAATTGTCAAGCGCCAGGATTTTCTAGTTTCTCCATTGACTGCGGAACTCCGATATTCTCACTCGAATATCTGACCCAGAATACTGGTTCTTAGCATCGCTCCAGGAGTCTGGTAAACCACGTAACCAAATATCAGCAACGTGGCGGGTACGCGATCGGATCTTCGGGAATCTGCCAAGATATCTCGGAGAGATGATATGTCATCCACTACATGAAGCTCATTCTCATCTACAAGTAAGTGACGTGGAATATACGCACATAAAGATGGGTGACAAGCTTTTCCAGCCATCATATGGCCGATGGTCCGCCAACCGGAGATGGAGGGACACGCACGCGACCACCTTGATTCCACGCAACAGCCCAAACTCTTTCTCATCAATGGGGCTTGGTCCCAAGCTGAAGGTGGCTCATAGAATGAGAGGCAGAAAAAAAAAAGCCACGAAACCCTAGCCACCACGTGGGACCGGCAACTTTACCCGTGCCCAAAGGCCGGGAGAAGTAGCTGCTTGATTCAGAGAGCATGGCCTCGGTGGGCCTCGAAGAATCAAGCAAAAGGTTGAGCAGAGTTTCAGTTCAGCCACAGTAGCCATCGCGCATGTCATTTTACGAAGCCTTGTGGGGACCTGCCTTACCTCGGGGACCTGCCTTAACTCGGGGACCTTTTGGGTTGCCGTCGTCATGACGGCGAGGGAAGCGATGACAAAGTTCCAGTAAAGTTACCCGAAACATTCTTCCTTCCTGTCTTCCGTTTGAAGAGCCGGTATGGAGAAAATTGGGGATTCCTCGCTGAGTTCAGGCTGTGGTGTGCCTCTTCACGGAGATGTAACTGGGTTGGGTTGGATGAGGATTCTGGCATAAATACAACTCGTGATAGAGTTCTATTAAAACGAGCACAGACGTTGCCACAGTTTGCTTTTGATAAGGCTATTCAACTGTGGATGACCCCCGTTGATGTCCGAAGACGACCGAAGAGCTCCGGTTATGTCCCCGGAACTCGGAGCTCGGGGCCGGCAGAGCACAAGCGAGGCTAGCCGGAGTTCATCTTATTGAGCAACAATTATGAGATCCATAACGGAGGGCTGTTTATCCGGATTACTCTACTAGACTTGAACAGTTTGTTCTTCCTGTTGGCATCCTTTTGCTCTGATTAGCAGCTGTATCTTACTCTGGCTCAGCTGAGGTCTTCTGAAATGGTCTCATCGGCGGATGGGAGCGGCGCAATGATTGGCCCATTCGCATCTGTTCACATGCTGTGCTCAATACACGTAAACAGTCTTCTGAAACAACAAGACGGATGAGGATACGAACACGATAACGCGCTTCACCTCCACTATTCCCTTCTCAAAGTGTCCAGCTGGATCCGTTTCGGGCGTGGAAAAGCTTCCCGACCAATGATGGCGATGACGACATGGATTTGTCCACTGGCCAACGAGCAGCCGCGCGACTATTCCCAACCAGGGAGATGTGTCTCATGTAGGGTCCAGCTGCAGCCAATGAAGCCAATCCGCACACGCAACAGCACAAACAGCTGCTGCGACAATGCGGCAGACAAGACAATTGTGTCACAACAGGTGAAAGATTTGAGACAATAACTGGTGGCTGTATTTTATTTTTAATTTTTTGTCTCATGAAGAATGCTTTTTTGCTGGGCTGTTCTCGCTTGAGACGAGTGTGACGTCAAGGTGTTTTCAAGGGCATTTTTAGACTCTCCCAAACATAAGGTAACTCTCTGCCAAAAGCAAAATGCAGCCAGCAGTCACAGGCAAAAACAAGCTTCACACTGACACTTTTGATCGACGCCCGGATGCAAAACGTCATGCAAGCCCTCCACAAGTGCCGAGGACTCCGGCAGCACAAGACGCATGAAGCTACACCTCCTTTGTTTGGCATTTTGAGACACGCAAGAGGTACCGTCTCTGCCAATCGCGGAGACGCTGTACTTTGTTTTTGTCGTGTTCGTGTTGTTTTTTACCCCCCAGCTCCCCAGCTTACCCTTCCTTACCTTGGAGCAAAGTAGTAGATCGAAGCTCCTCTCCCCCCACACGTCACTCACTGCCCGCCCATCTCACCTTATAAGCTTCCTTTCCGTGGTTGCTCGGTCGACACTCTTGCATCACGCCTTTCCCACTCGAATCGCTTGCGTCTCTGCCTCGACGGTTCTCGTGTGCAGCGTCGTGTCTTTTTTCCGCTTCAATTGAATCCGTAACAATTTTCTATTCCAAGCCAAAACACAACATCGCCAACATAATACAACTTAGCTCTAAAGTGCTTCTACACTTATTAGCTTCGCTATTGTGTGCTTCACCGATTGTGCCGGTAGCTCCCATTGCACGGACAGGCATTTCCGCCGATTGAAAAGAAACCCGCAGACAAAAGACACGCCCTCCCCCTGCCTGGTCTGCGGAAGATCAATCCCACAATTCGCGACTGACTGTTGGATCGCCAATTGAATTGAATCAACCCAAAATCAACATCACAACAGTAAAATCGAAAGCTTGGACCTCACCGCCACCATGTCCAACCTCTTCAAGATCATCCTGCGTATCATCGCACTCATCTGGACCCTGCTCATCACCGCCCTCATCGGAAATGTCATCGCCGCCAATGTCAACGGTCACATGAAGACCATCAACTTCACCATGTTCGTCGCCGCCTGGTCGTGGGTTGCGCTCCTCTACGGCCTGCTTGCAGTCTTTGTCGTCAGCCTTGCCGTGCCCCTTGCGCTCGTCTTCTGGGACGGCCTGGCCACTCTGCTCACCTTCATCTGCGCCATTGTGTTGGCCGCCGAGCTGCGAGCTCCCAACTGCGGCAACATTTCCGGCGCTCACCTGCCCAGCGGCTGGATCGGCTTCGGCTCTCACCACGATGAGAGGAGGTGCCGTGAGATCCAGGCCAGCACTGCGTTCATGTGGTTCCTCTGGGTGTGCTTCAGCTTGCTCTTGGCCATCACCATCTTGGATTCTAAGAGCAGCGGCGGTTTTGGCGGGTCGATCCGAACGTCCCGCTCTTCGCGATCATCTCGACCTGCCATGTCGCAGGTCTAAGTGTGCTCGACCAAGAGCCTTCACTGTCCTTTCCCTTCACATCCCTCGCTCTTTCGCTATGAGAGGAATATTGTTGTTGATCAACAGGATTTTGTCCCCGGTGGATCATCAAGCAATTGAGGGAGCTAGAATTAATGCGAAGATGTTGTTCTCTCAAATCAACAAACGCGAGTAGAACTTTTGTCAAGAAGAGGCCAACATGTTTAATGGGTGTCAAGTTGATGGGTTGGGGCGGGTATATGAAGTTACGCTGTATTAGCACGTACATTTACGATGGGCAATATTCGGTATTGGATTGGTATTGCCAAAGGTTGGCAGGAAAGGGACAGTATTATGGAAATGATAACTAATGTAGTAATTGAGGGATGAATAACAAAGTCATGTTTATATACATTATTTCTCTTCATGACACCGAATGTGCTGCACTACATGTGGAATTGTTCCTGGCAGTAGCATGTCCCTCGTGCTTCCGACCATGTATTTGCAAGGCCTTGGTCATAGATTTGGCCGAAAATGTGGTAGCGGCGCCTCTGATGTTTTATCGGATTGGTTTTTATATATCGAACCGGAATCAATCTATGCATTCCCATTCCCAGCCTGTGAAGACAAACAGTCGATCCAAAAACGCCGAATGATTGTTAATCCGACTGACGGCTATAATGTGGCAGCCACAGCGCCAGCAGCATTGAACGACTTCTTGTTCGTAACTTGCACGTCTACATTGTGCACCCAGTTCATGTACTTACCCCAGCCTAAGCGCAAGAACAATCATCAGCAGCTGAGCCATATAGAGAGAAAAAGAAGCAGATGTCAGGTCCGGCACAACTCACTCCAATATGCAAATTTGCGGCCAAAGAGCTTCCCCATCCACGGCACAAGAATCATGGTGAGGAGGAGCTGGAGCTGCTCAAGGCTGCGGTCCCATTCTGCCTGCGCCTCGGAATCGGCCTCGGAGTAGAGATCGCTGGTGGATTCGGAAGGGAGAGAATCGACGTCGTCTTTGTCGTCGGTGATGGAGGAGGCGTGGAGGTCGACGAGGGACTCGTCTGAGGCCATTGCGACGAGGTTCCGAGGGAGGGAGGTTGGAGTGGTTGTGGTTGTTCTACTGGAGGAAGAGGGAGGAAGAGAGACCCGATGGGAAAAACGAGAGAGCGCTTTACGGCGTCGTCGGAGATCCTAGGCCATGAATGGAGATGCGAGCGACTGCTGCATCTGGATTGTCTCTGCGGATGGGATAGACGTCGTGAACAGTCTTTGGGCCTCGCAATCGCAGTGGAGCTTGTTCCGATCTACTGATGCCGAAGGGCGGCTGCAACTGGCCCACCTCGGGAGGTTTGCAGTGCGTGCTGCAGTCACTGAGTTCAGGCCTGAGGTACGTACCTGGTACAGCACTGTTCGGCTGGAAGAGGAGCAACTTGGAACTTCTACGAGTATGGCCAAGCAGCTGTTATCTTATCGTGCACAGTCAACTCACGTGACACCCCTCCTTCTTGGTGTGACTCCCCGTGCAATCAGATCAGTGCCCAGCAGCTCCGTGAATATCGGCCCAAACAAACGGCCCATGACATGACGTGCAGCTGACTCAAACTCAACCTTTTCACTCAGCGCTGCTCACTCGACATTTCCATCTGCAGCTACAACAAGGACCAGTGAGACTCTGCAGGAAACGCCATCGTCGTGCAGACACGCGCATATTTGGCTGCAAAGCGTCAGCCATCGCCCGCCGACTCGACATATCGGCGCCTATAAGCGGCCAGCTTCAGTTATCAAGCAAGCAGCGACGCAAGGAAGGACAGCGATTGAGACGGACGCTGCGCACAGAGGGGGGCTTTTCTCTAGTGAGCAGACCTGAGCTGTCAAAAGGACAAAGCCAAGGACAAGCAAGACAAAGGCAAAAAGCCTAGAAACCACCGCAATCATGGACAATGAAGTACTGGTAAGTCTGACGTCTGCCACCCTACGCTACACCACTACAGTTGGGTACAACCAACCCAGAGGGTGTCTCCGTTTTCATGGAAACCTTCTTTACCTTCTGGACCAAGCAAGCTAGCCCTGGCGTTGCCACTCCAGCTGCTCTGCTCTCCCTCTGCTTTTCATACACCAATTTTTGCCCCTCTCTTCTTCCCACAGCCCACAAGGTCCAGCACCGGCCACGCAAAAAATAGCCCCAATCACTGCAAATTTACCCCACCAACACTCACCGCGGACATTTTGTTCATCCACCCGATGATTCTTCCTCCCTTGTCATACCTCTGAGTCACAGCCTTTGCCATTTAGACGGCATCACAAATCACCAGGCATCATCAGTACTGTACCACTCCCCAGCCTAATCCCTTTTGAGATTTTCCCTTTTTTGCCTTTGCCTTTACCTCTGTTAGACTTTTCAATTCCATCACCAGACAAGCCATCCAGCATTGCTAACGTTTTCCCTCTGTTTTTCCCCACTACGCAGGACCAACTCGAACGCAAGCCGTCCCGTAAATCCGTTGCCTTCACCGACGAACAACTAGTAGTCGAGACCGACGGCTCAATAACCATCATGAGTGCTGTCGAGGAACCCAAGGAGACGGCTCAGTCACACACGCCTCGTACGCCGCCTCTGTCTGCCGCCCTCGAAGCATTTGCTGATACTTCATCTCAAGCCGCCGCCGACGAACTTGCCCCTCCCGAAGATGGCGGCCTTGACTTATCTCTCCTGAAAAAGAAGAAGAAGAAGAAGACGAAGGTTGAGGGCGTCGAAGCCGATGCCGATGCTGAGGATGGCGCTGCCCCCGCCGAAGATGGAGGTCTCGACCTGACCATGAAGAAGAAGAAGAAGAAGGTCAAGAAGGCCGAGGGTGCTGAGGAAGATGAGTTCACTGCCAAGCTGAAGCAGCTCGAGGTTAAGGACGCCGAGGAGGCCGAGGAGGCAGCTCAGGAGGACGAGGGTGACATGGAGACTGGCACCGGTGTCTGGACCCACGACGAGTCCAAGACAATCCCCTACACCATGCTGCTCTCCCGCTTCTTCACCGTCCTATCACAAAAGAATCCCGACCACTCACTCAGCGGCACCAAGAGCTACAAGATTCCTCCCCCCCAGTGCATGCGTGAAGGCAACAGGAAAACTGTCTTTGCCAACATTGCCGATATCAGCAAGCGCATGAAGCGAACCGAAGAACATCTCACCGCCTACCTGTTTGCCGAATTGGGTACAAACGGCTCCGTTGACGGAAATAGGAGATTGGTCATCAAGGGTCGATTCCAACAGAAGCAGATTGAGAACGTCGTCAGAAAATACATCAGTACGTCTATCCCGTCACCCACAGGCGGCGGTGGAGTGGAGTGGAGTGGAGGGAGGAGCCTGATTCTGTCCATTCCGGGCCGAAGACTAGGGTCCTCTTCACTCCTACCACCATCTTTTACTCTTCCATTTCACATACATTCTATCCTCTTTCCTCAATCTTGGTAAAATAATGCCATACTAACTAACTGTTTCTCAGTCGAGTACGTTACCTGCAAAACTTGCAGGTCCCCCGATACCGAGCTCAACAAGGGTGAGAACCGTCTGTACTTCATTACCTGCAACAACTGCGGTTCACGACGAAGTGTCACAGCCATTAAGACGGGTTTCTCTGCCCAGATCGGCAAGAGAAAGAAGATGCAGGGTTAAGATTAGCCCTACTTCTATACGCATGCGTATGTATTCAATATCCAATAAGGTGGTTGGTTTTCAAAGAGATGTTTCTGCAACGGCAAATTCTGCCTTATTGGATCGATTTGAGACACCATTTCGGGTTTCATCATATGCCCTTCACATGGTGTCAAACACGGCGTGAATTGGGAGTACCAGACTGTGGGAGGAATGAAGGAAAAGCGGTAAGCCCAAGATGCAAGGGCTAAAAGGCTGTGTTTATATTGGGGAGGGAAAGTACAAAGCAAGTTACTCTTGATCTACTATGGACATGGAACAGATGAGATACATAGCGGTCGTCATATGCCTAACGCCGAAATGATTTGACGTTTGACACAGAGCTGTCTCTTCCGGAATGACGGGTGTCAATATCTACCTACGTATTTGTGCAAAGTTATCATGTGCCCCGTAGTTATTCCTTAACCCCCTTGTATTTCTTCAAGGTTACCAAACGTCTATGCAAATCTGACTTCCTTCATAGAAACGAAATCTAATGATTTTCGAATAGTAATTGTCATTCGTATGTAAATACTACCTACTGCCATGCCCCTGCTGCCAACAGCTTCTCAACAATCCCTTGGTAACCTTTCTCAGCTGCTATGTTAAGTGCAGTCTGTCCCGTACGGTCAATAACATTAACATCAGCTCCTGCTTCCAGCAGCTTCTCAACAATTTTTTGATGTCCAATTGCAACCGCATCCATAAGTGGAGATGATTTATAAATAATACTATTAACAGCATTAACATCAGCTCCTGCTGCTAATAAAATCTCCACAGCCTCTTGACGGCCAAAACAAACTGCATCTGAAAGTGCAGATTCGTTGGAACTATTAACCGCATTAACATCAGCTCCTGCTGCTAATAGTTTCTCAATAATCTCTCGATCGCCATTCCTGGCTGCTGCCATAAGTACAGACCTGTCGTACTTATCAACAGCATTAACATCAGCTCCTGCTGCTAACAGCTTCTCCACAATCTCTCGATAGCCATTTCCGGCTGCTGATTCAAGTGCTGTTTCTCCATATATACCAGCACCAACATTAACATCAGCCCCTGCTGCTAACAAAATCTCAACAATCTCTCGATGGCCATTCATAGCTGCAACTGGGAGTGCATCCGCTCTATGAGGGCAAACGGAACTACCATTAACATGAGCTCCTGCCGCTAGTAGCTCCTTAACAACTTCTTGATGGCCGTTTGCGGCTGCTGCAGAGAGTGCAGTTCCATCGTTAAAGCCATAAAATTCAACATCAGCCCCTTTTGCTAATAGTATTTTAACAATTTCTTGGTGGCCGCCTCTAGCTGCTGTCAGTAGTGCACTCGGTCCATTAGGGAAACATAAGTTAACATCAGCTCCTATCTCTAGGAGCTTCTCAACGACCTCTTGATGGCCGTTTCCAGCTGCTGCTGAGAGTGCACTCTGTCCCTTAGTATCAACAGCATCCACAATAGCTCTGCGTGCTGACAGCAACACGGCGAGGGCGTCATGTCCGTTCTGGGCTGCACACCATAGAGGGAATCGGGTATAACCATCTAATCTGTGTGGGCTACGTCGAAGCTCAAGGAGGGTATATGTGGCCTTATACAATCCAAAGAACCCTACCAAGTGTAGTCCAGTCATTTGCTCTGGTATATATGCAATGCCGAAGCGCTCAGTGAACATCAGCGCTTGGCTCGATGCCTCTACCTTGGCTCGACTCTCAAGAAACTCGATGACTTCTTGAATCGCTTCATCCTTGGGAGCATGGTGCCCCCAGTTTCGTGCGGCATAACCATAGAACGGAAACAACTGTAAGCGTTTCTTAAATTCCCGGTTTGTTTTACTCGGCCCAGTCTCAAAAGCGCTGAATGAGAGGTAGGTGACGCAAACCGTGGTAATTTCGGTCTGTGCAGTTGGAAACCAACGATTCTGCGTCCGCTCAAAGTATTCCTGGGTAGTATAGTGGACTAGCCGTATGATCTTGCTCTCCTCGTCGATGGTGACCAGTCCGGCACATACCGAGACCATGTCTTCGATCTCAACGAGGTTTTCTTCATCTAATTCGGTCTTGCCTATTTCTACAGCAAGTGCATGCTGAAGCTCCTCTGTAGTGAGCGGTCGTTTTGCGCAAGTAATCCATGATAAGACCAGCCATGCTAGCTCCTTGGAATCCGAATCGAGATCCTGGATTCTTCGTACAGCCTCCTCGTAAGCAAAATCATATACTGTCTGCCCGGTCGGGATGTTTGTAAGGATATCTTTAAGTTTCTTCAACGTTTTTTTTAGTTTTAATAGTTTCGAAATGAAGCTGTGCGAGGAGGAACCTGTGTACTTGTTATTTATTGCTAATTTTTATATAAAAGTAAAACAGAAACTTACATTCCCTAAACCACTTTTGTAATATCTGTTATAACCTTTTCGCAATGTGTTTTTAAGAATGCTGAACCAAACTGTATGATCTGGCTCTCTAAATATTTTCGCACGTCTTCATTATGAGCACGGATCTCAACCGTTGTACTACCCTTGAATTTATCCCTAATATCTGGGCTAAACCTCGATGTCGCAAAGATGTTTGCTCCATTACTCCTTTGAAGGTTAAAAAGTTCCGAGATAAACCTCGCCCGGCAGCCACTAGATTCCTCGCATTCATCAAGAGCGTCAACAACGATGAAGATTCTTGAGTATAGTAATGTCATAGACTGAAGAATTGTCAAGATTTCATTAATAGAAGGACGTGTTCTGGCTTTACGACGATTATAAAGATCTTTAACACTCTCAGGTAGACAAGACTGGCCTTCAGCTAGCTGCTTTAGCACGCTGGCTAATAACTCGTCAATTATCTGCTTATTCCGCATTCTGAAGTTGCAGTAGATGTAAGCAATGCCGACTTTCGAGTTGTTGTAAAACTTTGAGCAAAGGTAATCAACCACAATTGACGTTAAGATAGTCTTTCCTGCTCCGGGAATGCCTGGACAAAACAACGTTTGCTTGCCCGTAGCAACCCAGTTTTAGAACTCTACCGCCTTAAGAAACCAAATTCCAGTTTCTGGTTGCCGTCTGTTAAAGTAATCGCTTTGCTGCGGACCGTAGTCGGTTCGTGTAAGCCAATCGAGGATTTCAATATCATCCTTTCCATCCAGCTGGGTCTTGATGTGTGTAACGTCATTATGAACTACATTTATTATCAGAGATCTGTCATTCGCTTAACTGGGGAACAACATACCCTCTTTAATTATGTCTCTCACTGGTCGCTCTTCGCCAACATCGCGTGGCTAAACATAGTGCAGAAGTTCCTTTGTAAACACCGCAGCTACTGCCGCAGCGTATTCCTGCCAGTCTTTGTTCTTTTGCAAGTCAGCGTAGTTGTAAATGCCCTAAATAATAATACATAGGAAATTATTTATTAATCCTGCAGCCTCTATTTCGACGTACAACACATTCCCGTTATAGCGCTGGTCAAGGCGGTCACAAAACTCGGCGTCTTTGATCACTTGGTTACCGGAAGCGATTAAACCATAATGTACGCATATCTCTCTCGGCTTTATCTTACCTCCCTCGCCCGCAGGAGTATGCAAAGGATCCTTAAGTGACTCTGACCAAGTATGCTTTGACACGAGTCTCGGCCATCTCTATCTTAGTTCGTCCAGATACTCAGGTATCTTAGACCAAGGCTGTGCGGAGGAGAGCCGGTGGGTTATTCAGCGATCCAATCTGCTTGAATTCACCCCCTTTCTCTACCTTGCCGTAGTCCCATTGAACCACCCCGGGATACCGCCCAGTAGGAGCACTAACAACTACATCACCAAGTCGAACCTTGGGGGCAATGCCTCCTCCAATACCAACCATTAAGCCAAACTTAATTGATGGAAAAGTGGAGATCATCCATGTTGCAAAAGTCGCTGCTGAGCTAGTACCGATCTCACCTTGAGACAAGCAAGCTATAACAATATTGTGCTTCCCGATCGACCCCAAGGTGTATGTGTTTGGGTCATTTAGCGGCTTAACAAGATCATCATGTCTCTCGTCCAGCATAGCCGTGGCCGCGGTCTGCTCTTTAGATAGGGCACAGACCCATCCCATAGTGTACTCATCATGAGTCCGGGTCTTGGTAACTGTTTGGGTTGCCATCGTTAGCTGTCACGGAGTTGACTAAAGCTCAATCCCGGAGGTGGGGTTTTGTTAGACTGGCGTACCTTAAAATACGGACAAATATTTTCACCGAACGTGAGAGGCTTTTCTGTAATCGGAAATTTGGATGCTTCAAGACGGGATTGGATATTCAACAGAATCGAAGCTCTCAGCATAGCCATCTTCAACGTCATCAAACGTCTATGGTATCACAAACAACAGTGCAAAACAGATTGATAACTGCCACTTCTTCTCTTGTCATCATAGCAAAATTCAGGAACGAATGTTCTTCTTCACAGTGACAAGATCTTCCTCCGACAGCCCTAGAACCTTGGTCACGTAGCCGTCCCAGCCACCAAACTGCTCTTCGAGGCCCCCGACAAAGGCAGTCCAGTACTGCGGTCGCAGCTCAACGAGGTTGTAGAAGCCTGGTACCTCCATATCGTTGGTGCCAACGCTGTCCATGGCGAATCTTAGAAGCTTCTCGCGAGCAACTTCGGTACCGATTCGGGAAAGCATGTAGTCACGAACTGCATCGTCAGTAGCCGTGCCGGCGAGGTGGTGGAGAAGGCCGGCGAGAACTCCGGTGCGGTCACGGCCGGCTAGTTGACGGTGTTAGTAACGAGGACGTAGCCCGTAGCCAAGAAGAATTGCCTACCCGTGCAGTGGAAGAGGAATGGCTCCGCGGGACTATCTCTGATGTGTTCTAGGACTGCCTTGTATGTCGGCGCATAGGTGAGAGCAACCGCCATGTACTGGTCCTTCCAGGCGGCACTGCCGTCTCCCTTGGCGAAATCCTCCAAGCTCGGCGTCTTGTACTCCTGCGACCCAGGGAACCAGACATTCTCAACTCCCTCAATCTCGGGGTCAGGGCCGTGTTCTCGTTCGAGTGGTTTGCGAAGGTCGTAGATGCGGCGGACGTTGGCCTTGATCCAGGCCACGGTGTCGGGATCATGGCTGGCGTACTCTAGGGTGCCGCAGCGGAAGATGCGCCCAGAGGGAATCTTGCTGCCGGGCACAGCGCCGATATCACGGGCGTTGATGAGCGTCTTGCTGGGAATGAAGGGTGAAGAAGAGAGAATGGGGAAGAGAACATCAAGAGAAATGGGCTTGTTAACGCGAGTCCGAACGAGCTCATCGAGCTGGGCTGGTGAAGTCGGTGTAGCCATGGCTGTGACTTTGTAGGGTATCAATTAGGCCTAGAAGTTTTCGACAGGAGTAGCTCGACCGTGTTCTGGGTCTCTCTTGTTTATCTCCAAAAGAAGTATTTGTTCGCGGCAAGAGGTCAAGAACAAGGAGAAGTTGTAAGAGTGAGAGAAGGAGAAATACGAAGTAATACGAAGTGATACCTGGGTGGTTTGCTAGTCTAATTGCGATCAATGCGACAAACGGCAAGTCGCTACTCTGTCCTTAAGCTCTTTCCTTTCCTAGATGATGCCATCACCATCGCTTGCACACGTGATTCACTGCCGAATTTCTACTTCACACATCGCATTATTCCAATGCAAACAAAACAACAAACAAACAGCAAAATCACTTGACAGACCAGCAAATGAATCATCAACAACCCTCACAAAAAGGCTGTCGCGCAACCCCAAATCCCAATGAGAGGTTCTTCAACAGCCTGCCCCTCCTTTTTTCGGCGCGATTTCACCCCGCCATGCCTCCAACTTAATGCTAGTGTCCGCAAGCCAGTCCCTGATCAGCGGCAAAATAGCCATGGTTTCAACAAATTACAATCGATATCGCAATCCTTTGGCTAGAGATAAGGCGTCGCACTGCAAGGGACCAGAAAAATGTCTCGGACTACGGTCGGGAAACCAAAAGAAAAAAAAAGGCTTCTCACAAAGGCGCACTATCAACATTTCCAGGACCACTTTTCGTGCCCTTTATGTAAACCATCAGCGCTTTTGGCGTAAGCCATACAAATAATATGTCAGTGATTCCGAAACTATCAAAAAAACTTGTATATAAGCACCATCTTGGGGGATAATTGCTGTTTCGGACCTGCAGAATCAACGCCGACGCCGAGAAAAATGGCTCTATCGCCGCTCCTTCGCTGGGGTTCCATTATCTCAGTTATTGCAGCCGCGGTTTTTGCCTACTCTTTCCAGCAACATCCGTTTCTCTTCACGGGTGTTCACAATGACCCTCTTCCAGTATATTGCTACCAGAGTGTGAGGACTCATGATGCCGCACATCCGTCTGCTGAATGTTTCTCGGTGGAGGATGGCATATTTCGCTACGTCTGGACCCAGGATAGCAAGGACTCTCTGCACCAAGTCAAAGGAGCCGACATTTCCGTTTCAGACGGCTATGCGATTCCTGGTCTTTGGGATGGTCACGGGCATCTATTGCAATATGGAGAGTTTCTTCACTCTGTTGATCTTTTTGGCTCCAAATCACTCGATGAAGTGAGAGATCGCATCAAGACATACCTTGCCGCAAACCCGGGAGCAGGCACCAAAGGCCAATGGCTTCGTGGTATTGGATGGGACCAATCTGCCTTTGGACGCATGCCTACTGCTGTAAGTTGATGATTTCCATAGACACCCTTGGAACCTGCTTTGCTAATAATTGATCGTATCGTCAACTTTTAGAACGACATTGAGCAAGACGACGAGCTCAGAGGAATCTTCATGATGCTGGACAGGATTGATGTTCATTGCTCATGGGTTTCACAGTCAGTGTTGAACCTCCTTCCAGAGGAGATTCCAGACGTTCCCGGGGGTGATGTCATTCGTGATCCTGGCCCAGGAGTCTTCTGCGATAATGCCATGGACATGATTATGGCCCTGTGGCCGAAGCCCGGAGAAGAAGAAAAAGCTCGAGCCGTTAAGTCAGCTATGAAGGAGTTGAACAAGGTTGGCCTAGTAGGAATGCACGACGCCGGTGTGACGGCAGACAACGCTCGGTTGTATTCTGAACTGGCAACTTCTCCAGACTGGACTGTCCGAGTTTACAGTATGCTGGAGTGTGAGAAGAGAAACACATTTTGCCCCGAAGCCACTTCTCAAATCGCTCTTTCAGACGGCATGTTTGGATTACGCAGCGTCAAATTATTTGCTGGTAAGTCACTCAGCTTTAACAGATTTTATTGCAGAGCTAACTTTGTTCTCCTCTGATAAAGATGGAGCTTTGGGAAGCTGGGGAAGCGCCATGCTTGAACCATATAGTGACCACCCTTGGACTTCCGGATCCCTCCTAATCAATGCATCAGCCCTTACAGAGGTGACCAAAGCTTGGGCCAGAGAGGGCTATCAAGTCAACATTCACGCCATAGGGGACTTGGCCAACCGCAATGCCATTGATGCCTTTGAAGCAGCCTTGAAAGAGCAATGTGAGCAGAAAAATCTTGCTGATTGTCAATCCAATCACCGGTTCCGCATCGAACACTCCCAGATCATCCACCCCGATGACCAGAAACGCATGCACGCTCTCGGCATCATCCCTTCCATTCAGCCCACCCACGCCACCTCCGACATGAAGTACGCCGAGGAAAGACTCGGATCAAAGAGAACAAAGGAGGAAGCCTACCGCATGAAGTCTGTACTCGACATCAAACCCATCCTTGGCAGTGACTTCCCCGTCGAACCGCCAAACCCGTTCCAAGGAATTTATGCAGCGGTTACGAGGAAGAACCCGCACACCGGATTAGGGCCTGATCCGAAGAACCCCTCGCAAGGATGGCACACGCAAGAGACTCTCAGCTTAGATGAAGCGCTTATGGGCTTCACACAAAATGTTGCGTATGGTGCGTTCGCCGAGCAATATGCAGGCTCAATCAGGCGGGGTGCATTTGCGGATTGGGTTGTGCTTGACGAGCCGCTGGAGGACATGGATGTTGAGAAGCTTCGCACACTCAAAGTAAGAGAGACTTGGGTGGCGGGAAGAAGAGTATACTCGCGAGATGAGAAACAATGGCCGTTGACAGATGCCAATTAAGGGTAAATTACTTGGTGTGTACGTTCATTTCACAATTTCATTCTCGCCCTCTGAGCCTTACCCCTGGCATAAGATGTTATATAGACTCTAACAATGCCGTTTTTCGTGCAGAAAATAAGTTCATGATATACCCCCTGCAGTTTACGCACTGTAATTAGATGGAACGTAAATTTTATCAAGATATAATACCAAATAGAAATCTCCTTCGACGGTGATGATCAATGACAAAATCAAGCCTATATTGGAAATAACATGATACCCCGCTGTTAACGCCATCTGAGCTGCAAAGCTCTTAGTTTATGCATCCGAATCAAAGAAACCTTTCTCCTCTTCTCTCCGCAAATATCTTCATCCGAGCTCACTGTTTGGCAATCACTTTGCTCTCGAACCACTTGGCAAACTTAACAGTAGGAATGTCGACCGCTCTCCAGAAGATATCCGCCCACCACACGACCGTGGGAATACAAAAGCACGCCCCCAGGACGAATCCGGCATTATACCAATAGCCTTGCACTCCAGTCAGGCCGTATGCCCACTTCTCAAAGTGGTAGCCAACAACGTGCATGGCTGGTCCATGCATAAGGTAGAGGGCATATGAGATCTTGCCAAAGTACTGAACCACCGGCAAGTTGAAGAAGCGTTGCCATCGAGGCGAATGGCTCACAGCAATGATGAAAATGACGGCACCAGTCGACTGCCAATAGCGGTATCTTTCTTCCTTCCACCACTTAGGTATGAGGGAGGATAACCATCTCCATCCAGGGGTAATCTCACCACGACCATCCGGCTGACACATCAAGTACAAGCCAAGAATGCTGAATAGGGCCCAGAAGATGGGCCACAGCTTGGTCTTGGTTGAGCGAGGCTTTTCTTCCATCGGTAGGGCTGGGTTAGATGTCGGGGCGTGCGCACCACGGATATGATCATTCTCAGCAATGAGCATCCCGCAAAAGAATAGCAAAAGTTCCCATCGGCTGTTGCGATAGGTAACCAACATGACGAAGACAACAGTGAGCCATCTCACCGAAGTACGCAGGCGGGCAGTGCCGATAATGGTAAGAAAGAGGTACAGCGAGCATCGGAATTCAACGGGAATGGTCCATAAGTGGACGTCATAAGCTGGAAAGAGCGTGTCAATATGCATCTATAGAAAACATGTCAAATAGGTATGGATCATTTCGTCTTACAGGTGCTTCCGCCAAACTTGTCCCAGCTGAACACTTGGAGAAATCTAAACATGTGTAAGAGCCAATCTTTGTATTGAGCATATGCATGTTCCATGCGGGCCGGATGTGGCTCTACAATGTTTTTCATGTACTTTCGGTCGTTGGCAAAATCTCGAGTCCATTCGTATGCGCCGATGCGCAAGAAACAAATAATCATGAAAGTTGAGATTGCAGTAGGAAGATATAAACGAATTCCACGTCGAAATATTAAAGAGCTCATGGTATTGGCGAAATCAGGCCAAGCTCCATTTCGAATTAGCTTCATAGGTCGGTATGATAACGCATATCCAGAAATGACAAAGAAGACACAGACGGCCGGAGGGCCTTGGTACCAAAGACGAAGGAATGGTAGCTTGAGAATGTGGTAGTTGGTCTCACCGCAACCCCATCCCTCGGCGATAGTGAATGCTTGGTAAAAGTAATGACAAAAGAAGACGAAGAGTGCTGCCAGACCACGCATGCCATCAAGGTAGGCAGTGGGAGCAAGTTTAGCCGGGCATATTTGCTCGCGAGCGTGACGACCTTGCAAGAAGCTAGGTGTGAGAAAAACAAGGAAGCGGACGGCAAGAATTCGCCATGGCGTTGATCGAATGTATCCGAAGGGCGCTTTCAGGGAATCAACCGAAGGGCTTAAAAGACCGAATTGAAAATGGCCGTCGGTATGGGCCGGAATTGTGGCAATACCAGCGCCAGTCGCAGTACCAGTACTGCTGTCACTGACGTCTGTTGCGGCATCCGAACCCCGTCTTTGGTCCAGTAGGCCCATCTTTTCTTCCGATGGTATATCGTTGATAGAACTTTGATGGCTCATTGCCACTCAATAAAACAATTAGGGTTTGGGGCTCGCCCAGTACGGAGAGCCAGGGTGATAACTCAAATCACGAAACTCGTGGATATCGAGATATGCTCAATTTTCGGCTTCTCGTAGGTAATGAACGGTTGCTGAAGCGAGTGGCACGATCCTTCCGCTGTTTTCATTGGCGTGTGTATACTCGTACAGGATCAAAGGAACGAAGGTGCGCTGAAATGCAAACTGAAAAACAGACTCTATAAGGAAGAGAGTACAGTAAAGGAGAACCGGCCAGGGAACGAGGCAAGCGACTAGAGAGGGCAGAAGAGAGGTAACCCGGACTCTCTCTCTGTCATTGTCTCTCCCGCGGTTTGTATAAGAGGGACTGAGAATGGAAAGAAAGAGAAGACTGAGAACGGGAAAAGAAAGGGAAAAAGAAGATAAAGAAGATAAAGAGGAGAGCATTTGTTTACATCGGAAATGAGAACAAAGAAGGAGACGACTAGAAAGGAAAGGATGTGAAGCTAAAAGGCGAGGATCAGTGCCTCCTGCTCATACTAGCTCCAGTACAAGGCGATACCTTCCATGTCGATCCGTGTGAGATGCCCCTTCCGCATGCAGGTTTCGGATTTCCACATTTATTCAAGGCCTGCCAATGGGTGGCTTGAGCAAGAGCTCGTACGAGACAAAGATTGTAACATGCGTCCCGAGTCCACTTTCCACTTTCCACCTTTCATGGCTTTACGAAGAAGGCATGGACCAAGCTGTGACATGCTAAAAGATAAATGCATGTACACAGTTACCTTAGTAATACACAGATATCTGTACGGAGTATCGGATGGCGTTGAGGAAAGAGCCGTGGATCGTAGACGGGAAGTTGCGTCTCTTGCCGGTATCCCCAGATCTACAAAGGGTCCAAATGAGCATAACACTATAGTAGCTATCGAAAAATAAGAATAAAAAAAATCTTAAAAGTGAAGGCAGTCTAGAGGCACATCGATAAATCGTTTCCCGGTTGTGAAATTTCCGGTGGCCCGAAATAGCCGAACCATGATCGACGAGTCTCGCATCTCAACCGGAGGCGGATATATTATATATGACCACCAGTGAAATCCATTGCGTGCCACTAATTGCTTCTTTAAAAGCACAGCATTATCTTGGTTTTACCTCTCACAACCACTACCGCAATGTCAAGATGCTTCAATTTCATCTCCTAGAGGGGGGGAAATGGCATTGGATGGAGATGTTGGGGCCATGAAACGTTTGAGCATTGTTTCGAGCATCCCAAAGTTCAGTAGGGTCGGTTCCACGGCGCCACCGCTATTCGTGCATCCACCGATCGACGCATGACGGAGCATCGCTGGTGTTATTCATGTCTCTTTGGCGCTGTTCCCTTCCTAAATGGACGCAAACATCCAGGGCTAGAGCATGGAGTACAAAAAGAAGTTTGCCGTTGGCTCTCCTTTTTTGTTGTTGTACGAGTAAAACGGCTCAAGTGTTGTTGGTTTGCTTGTTTTCCCCAGAATCTCAAAATAATCTGTGCACCTAACCACATCCGTTTTCAGACCAGATGCAGAACCTCTTTAAAAGAATGATGAAGCAGCCAACTGCTAACAAAGAATAGCATGTGGCACCCATCGATTGTTCTGCCGTCATCAAACAATCAAACCCCTGCCGCTTCATCAGCTACACCACGCATACTGCCAGGGGCGGCTGAAAAGCTTGTTTGATCAACGCTCTTTTAGCTGAATCAAGTTGCAATAATTGGCCTCTCATCGTGCGCTAACGACAGTGTCCACCGACGCATCCAAGAATCTATCCATTTGAGTATCCCGAACCCGCGCCTCATGGGAAAGATAGAAACGCTGTCCCTGAAAAAAGCCCCCTGGACCCACGGCCGATCGCATTCGCCAGTTTCCTCTTCGCGTCCGTGGACGGTCCGTTGTCTGACCTACAGATAACGCTGATTACCACCTTCTCCGCACAGTATCTCCTAAGAGCTCGTCTGACGATAGTACGTTGAACACTTTTCTCATTACCATGATTCAAAGTGTAGCGCCTGGTCAAAATCCCATATATGAAATATGCTTCAGCACCTGAATCATACCCCATCTGCCTATAGCATTCCGGCAGGCCTGCCTATTCAGCCCGTACTAAAATCCCCGGGTTCTCTTCGCTGTCATACTTGCCGGCGTCAATGCCTCTCTGTACCCCAGGCCTTGCCGCTATGCGATCAATCCACTGTAGAAGATGCGGAAACTTGGGCCGCATGTCAGTTTCTTCGGAGAATCTCCCAAGGACCGGTACCCTCGGACATGAGGCCAGGTGCCCATATCGGCAATGCTATACTTTCCTACCCCATCGCCGGTGAGGTATTCGCGAGGCACTGGGGATTGTCCGTTATACTGTCCGCTAAGATGAGATTCGAGCACGGAGTATATGCGAAGCATGGCCCTTTCGAAATATTGCGCTGCATCTATTGTTGGTCGTTGAGCCTAGGTCCTTGAACTATTCCCTTTGTCTTGAGAATGAAAAAGGAAACGTTACGTACATGGCATGGGCTCTGCGGTTCCTTTCATAAAATGTCGAGCGTGTCCTTGCACTGGAGCAGAAGAATGCCAGAAGAACAGCCACTGTATCGCCTGGCGCTCTTTTCGTGGGCAGAATCGAAGCCAAAGACGTTGCGTTCATCGTACTTCTCTTGTAAGTAGATGAGTATAGCCGAGCTCTCTATGATGGAAACAACGGTATCCGCTTCAACGACGTCTAGAAGGACAGGAATCCGGCCTAGATGATGCCAGACTGTTCGAGCTTGCGACGCTGTAAAGGACACTTTAGAAATACCATTTGGGTTCAGATGGAGGAACCAGCGCTTCTTCTGCTCGTCTATTTCGAGGTCGATGAGATGAGTGGTCCATGAAAGGCCATATATATCGTAGAGCTCCTCTAGTAGAATCTGCACTTTTTTGCCGTTTGGAGTGTTCTCTGTAAGCAGCTGGAGAGGATACTAGAATCGAGACAGCGAGGTATCGTATCAGCACTTGAACATGGGCCCAGAAACTTTTTGGGGTTTTCTTTATTTTTTTCTTCCTTGTTTTTGTTTTGTTTTCTACCTTGTCCAGTAGTCTACCTTGGACTCTCTCACTTGTGGAGGTGTATCAGCGCTGTAATGCACCTCCATATTTACGTGATGATTTAACTACAGCTATGGACTGCGAGGTCCTTAGATGCAATATTCATCGTGGAGAGAAAGAATCGTGCATTTTGTACGACGAGATGGTAGAGTTTTACCATGGCAATTGTTTTCCCGCGTTTAGCATATGGTGCCATCTTCGGCACTTGGACGACGTCGGCACTGGACGATGTTGGATGTAAGTTCATTTGCTCCACTGCGGCAGGATGCGCATATCCGGCCAATAGTGTTTTGCATGGGTAAGCGGCAATAGAGTTGATTGAGACTATTCGCAATCAATAGAAGAAACTAAGTTACAAGACCTGGTAACTGGAGTTGAAGAGAGTACAACATATGAGAGTAAGGTGAAGATAATTTACTGGCGATGGAAACGAAAGTTGTTTATACCCCCAGAATGAAGGTATAATAATAGCTAGTTTTACAGGTTCTCGTCCCCAAACTTCAATGGCACAAAAATAAACATGACGTGCATATGCGGATAATATCATGATGCTGTTGGTTGGTTGCCCATCCCACACAACATAATGCATCCATCCGCACCCCAGAGCCGGATCTCATCGCTGCCAATCTAATCAATCCAATCTCCGGCCGAATCACCAATATCCCCGACAACCCAGGAGTTACACCCGAACTCCTGCGTTGACAACTCCGATCCTAGGAAATTTGTAAGACCTGTGGAGACTAAGACATATATTCTGCGCTACAGAGAAACCCCGACTTGCGCCCAACCGCAAATAGATGCCCCAAAGCCTCGTCATAGGATGCCGCGGCAGACCATCTTCAGGTCCCATTCTGGCTGCGCTGGTCGCGCACAAAGTTGCCTCGTTTAAAAGAAAAGGAGCAGCGAGGAGTCGTCCTCCGATCTACGGATTGTTATATTCGTTCAATAGCACCTACTATAGCTAGTTTTGCAGATTATTAACCATCTACCGTATTTCAACCAGCTGGCCAAGGAAGAGTGGCCGATGAAGGATCTCAGGATTGATAAGCATAGCCAAGGAATCTGATAATCAATATCAGAAAGACGGAAGTTCCCAGAGCCTAGGCTACTATTTGGCGTATCTAGCATACGTTGCTGCGAGACCGCATAGGCCAAACAGTCTGATGATCAATAGGACAGACGGGAATTCCCAGACTACTACTAGGTAGGTACTATCTAGTACACCTTGCTGCTAGACCGCATCTCCGCTTTGTGGAAAACGACTACCTATATATACTACTTGGCCAGAATGAACCACTTAGTTGAGAACCCATAATCTCAACAGTTCATCTCAACCGTTCTCTCTCGCCCTTTTGTCTATTCCTCCACATACATCTGCTACACCACTACCAACCAACATGGCCATCATCCACCTCGTTCTAGTGGCCTTCAAGCCAGACGCCACTCCCGAGGCCATTGCAGATGTGCGTCTATATCCTCCAATCTCAGCATCAACCTCCGATCCCTCCATCACAAGAAACAGAACAAAATACTAACACAAACCCCCCAAATTCTCACAGGCCAACGCAGGCCTCCTCGCCCTCAAGGACAATTGTCTCCACGCAACCACAAAAACCCCCTACATCAAGTCCGTCACAGGCGGAATTAACAATTCTCCCGAAGGCCGCAACGTAAGTCCTCCCAAAATCTCCGTTGGCAGAACTATGAAACCCCGTGTTCTTCTTTTCCCTAGCTACTCAAGATGAGAAGGGGAGACGTTTTGTTCTCTCTGGTTGCCCATGATGAGAAGGGGGAGATTAGATCACAGCTAATTGGGGAAAACAGAATGGCTTGACTCATGGCTTTAGCTTCGAGTTCGGCTCCCTCGAGGACAGGGCATACTATCTCAAGGAAGATCCTGCTCACCAGAGCCTCGTTGCCAAGCTTGTCCCCATCCTCGAGAAGCTCACTGTCTTTGACTACGAAGCCGGCGTGTTCTAGTGATTGGTGGACACAGAGATGAATATGCGATAGAATAGCTAGCTGTCAAGTGGAGGACAGAAAATCCGAGACCGAGAAGATTTCGAACACCCACGAGTTAAATCATACGCCTACAAAGGGAGTAGCTGCTATATCTATATTTCGCAGATAACTGCCATTATATCTATATAAGTAAAGAAAATCGGGTGCTGGCTGAATGGGCGTTCCTCGCAAAGCAGTACTCGAGTCAATAAGGTGCTTATATTAGGTATTAAAGGTATGCACTTAATTCATCTGCGGTCTCGCTTTTTCTGTCATCCACTTGGCTGTATAGACTAGACATTTGAAAAAGTATAGAAGAAATAGGAAACAAGCCAAAACAAATGCCATCATGCGCATCTCGTATCATAGTACAACACAATGAGGCAGAGTAAAACCAGGCGCAAAGAAACAGATGTCAGCACAGTCACGAACGGCATCAATTGATGAGTAGAATATTGAATTAAGAAAAAGAAAAACTTCAAGTATACATCATTTCATTACCCTCGTGTTCATAACCCATGCCTCGCTCTAAAGACGTGAAAAGCAGATTTCTAACGGCACATGTTACAAAGTCGGCCTCCATCAAATTGCAATGCCAAACGCCTGCTCTTTTTTCCCTTGGTATTTTATTTGTCCTTTTCCTTGAAACGCAAACCCATTATTTTCCCTTCATCTCTTCATCCGAAAGATTAGTTGTCGAGCCAATCGAGGAACTGGGGGGTGAAGTAGCTGATGACAATGGTGGCACCAGCTCGAAGAATGCTCTCCGTAGATTCAAAAGCCATGGCCTTGAGATCAAAAACTCCGGCCTTGGCAGCAGCGTGAATCATGGAGAACTCGCCACTGACTTGGTAGGCAGCGATGGGCAGGTCCTTGCCAAGGTCCTTGGCGTCACTGATAATGTCCAAGTACTGGCCAGCAGGCTTAACCATGATGATATCGGCACCCTCATTCATGTCGCGGATAATGGCTCGGCGAGCAAGGCCACGACCTCCAGGGGGGAGCTGGTAGCACCTGCGGTCGCCAAATGACGGGGCAGAGCCGGCTGCGTCCCGGAAAGGTCCGTACAAGCAACCAGAAAACTTGGCAGAGTACGACATGAGGAGCGTCTTGTGGGCAATGCCCTCCTCAATCAGCTTCAGCTTGATAGCACGAATACGGCCATCGTTCATATCTGAGGGAGCGACACAGTGTGCTCCAGCCTTTGCGTAAGCGATGGCAACATCGGAGATGCGGTCGACAGACATCTGGTTGTTCAGGCTGCTGTCGTCTCGCAGGATACCACAGTGGCCGTGAGAGGTATACTCGCAGAGGCAGACATCGGCGCAGATAAAGAGTTGAGGGAAGCGGCGGCGGATGAGCTGAATAGCTTGGATGACTGGGCCCTCGGGATCATCAGCGGCACTGCCAAGGGCATCCTTGGTGCCAGGCTTCATGGGGACACCAAAGAGCATGACGGATCGCAGTCCCTTGTGGACGAGAGGCTCGAGGAAGCCAGTCAGTCTGCTGATGCTGACTTGGAACTGGCCAGGGAGAGAGGCCACTTCGACCATGTCATCCTCGCCGTCGGTAACAAAGATGGGGTAGATGAGCATAGACTGGAGGCAGAGAGTCAGTAAAAGACAGATATCACACCAAATTGTTGGAAATCTCCTCTTACCTTGGTCAGCTGGCGCTCAGACTGCCAGGATCGAGCCAGAGGATGAAAGTAGCCGCCGTGAAGCTGGCTGCCGATGTCGCCAGCGATGCTCACGCTGGTGGCTGCGGTGCTGGCATAACCAGACATGGTGCGAGAAACGTGCGATGCTCGGTCATCGAATGTTGAGACTGAAGGCGCAGGACCAGGCCGGCGAGCACTGTTGGCATCGCGAAGGCTAAGTTCCTGGACGAGACTGGAGAAGGACATGTTGCGCTGGTCAATTGAGCGACTTGGCTCTGCGCGAGTCGTGGTGATGGTTTGGTGGGACCAGGAAACTGTGGATGGTGACACTGATGGGAAGGTCGCCTTCCGATGGTCAGCACAAAAATCTAGGAGTCGAAAAGGCCGCAGGAAACGAGATGCCGGCACCAAACAAGAGGCAGAGGTTGCTGAAGAAGGAAAAATAAACAGTGAAGTTGAAGTGTGGAAGAAGAAGAAGAAAAAGAGAAAAGGCGAAACGATGTCGGCCCCAGAAGTTTCGAGGGACGTACCTGCAGTCAGATTTTTTGCCTGTGCGCAGCAGCGGTTCCGCGGAGGCAGGAACTTTGATGGTGCAGGTGCAACTTGCCTCGGAAAGGCGCTGCAGTACGCTCCCGATACGCAAGCCGACAGCCAATCAGCGAAGGGGATTTTCCAATATGCGCTATGGCTTAGCGGCTTTTTAGTTGTCAGAGAGAGGAATGTAGCACCCAACGGCTCCTGAAAGTGTTTGGGCGGTGCCGAGCTGCTTACAGGTGCTTGCGTGCCGAGGGGAGTAAGATGAGATCTCGGAGGAACTGATGTATCCATGTTGTCGTATTAGGTACGAGTATACGGTCATGATGATTGTTGAATCACTTCTAATCCTACAAGTATAATGATTGCACTTGAAAATAATGAAATATTTCAACAGTGCTGTATAGCCGGCACAAAGCCACTAGACCACCAAACCGCCTCCTTTTGCTCATAGCGTGCGGCACCATTCGGGAATCCTCGTACGAGTCCGTGGAGCCGGATCACGCCCGGCATTTGCTCGGGGTACTCCGATACAAACACCTCAATTCTGCTCTGCGCGGTGCGGTGCAGGGTGCGGCACAATTCTTGCCACCACTTCCGTGCTCTCCCCAGCTATTGATGTCATATTCCGAGCCTTGTCTAATTTTATCTCTTCCTGTTTTATTTGTATCCTATTCTAGACCGCATTTCAATTTCTCGTTATACATCCAAGGGCCTTCCTCATCGTCAATAGTCCGCCAATGGAGCAAAGGGGTCTCTCGCGTGAGCACTATTCAGCACGAAGCCCGGGAATGTCATCATCTGTTACACACCGTCGCCTTTCATCTCCACAATGAGAAAAAATGCCATCTTTCAAGATTCTCAGCATAGTAGGGGATGTAGTAGTACATTGTAATGTCTATCTGCGCCATACATGAAGTTATAGATGCTTCCAGCCTGATCAAGTGCCATGACACCTTGCTCAGATTCGCCTTTTTTTTTTATCACACTCCCAATAATTCGTAACCCTCTTACAATCCTCGCAAAATTGAGTTGTCTCGCTTGTCCATTGGAACGTATCTCTCCTTGAGAATCTCTGCTGTTGTCCGTGTGTCTTTTGAGGGCTTCTCGTATCGTTGATTCAAAGCCTGCTGCACAGGGCTCAGCGATTTGGCCTTGTCACCCGTCATCTCTTCCACCTGGGCCTCTGCCAGACCAACAGCAGTCTTGGCCTTGCCCGCAATCTCCTTTGCCTTCTCTCGACCCTTGTCCAGAGTTGCGCTAACAATTCCCTTGGCCTCCATAGCCGTCTCCTCGATGGCCTTCTTCGTTCTCAGCCTTGCGTCCAGAGCCCGGTTCTCGGCAGTCATCTCAACGCTCTCAGCTGATTCTTTAACTTGGTTGAACGCCCCTCTCGTAGCAGCTGCAATCTCGCCGCCAGCCTTCTGCGTCCTCTTCACAGGCTCCAGAGAGCGCCTCGCCTTTTCCACCTCCTCCACAGATTGGCCCGTGGCCTTGGCCCACAGGTACGCGACTCTGCCCTCCATGCCCTCACGTACCTCGTCCCAGTCCGTGTGCTGCACCCAGCGCACAGCGTTCTCGACCTCAGAGTTCCATCGCTGCTTGGCGACCTCGACGGCGGCTTCTCGCTGGGCAGCGGCGACTTCGGATCGGGTCGGGGGTAGTGGTTGGGGAATTGGATCGAGGAGGTGCTGAATCATGAGCGTTTGCGTGCGCAGTGATTTGCTTTGGGCCTCGCGAGTGCGCTGGTGGGCGAGGACAGAGAGGTAGGCGAGGGACAGGGTGAGCGTCACGCCACCGGTCTATGTAGAGAGACATGTAAGCATTGTACCGTAGAATTGGCCGCAATATGGAAATCAAGAATCGGGGGCATAGAGGCGACTCACGAAGCCGGTTGCGAAGCCCATGGTGTCGCTGGAGAGACGATGCGAATGCGAACGGGGGCCGTTGATGAAAAGAGAGATATTAATTCCTGGGGCGAATCTCGACAGGTGCGTCTGTGTGTAATGCCCTATGCGCGGCTTCTCATGGTGCAATTGAGCTGCGCAGCTCCCACAAGATGCAAAATTGCGTGTTTCACAGGCCAAATCACAGGGTAAACTTTGCCTGCGCCGGTGGGAAAAAAAAAGAGTGACGATGTTGGAGCTTTGGTGGTTGGTTTCGACGTAGCTCGGCCGATACCAGCGTTCGACGTTCCCAGATTGGGCCCGAGATTCGCCGCCAAAAATTTAGACGTGCAAAAAATTACAGCCAACCAGACGACGGACAGCCCACCACAAAGTCCCGGCGCCTCAACAGCCAAAAAAGCAGAGGAAAAGCGACCAAATCCTCTCGCAATTCGCACGTGCATTCGCATTTCTACATCCTGCAACCCTCAATCGCACGCCAAGTTTCAGCTGGCCGCAAATGGCTGGTGGCCTCGTCAAATACCGGCATCTGAGCCGCAAGTCCTCGGCCAGACAGGCTCTGCTGCGAGGCCTTGTTACCCAGCTCGTGCAATATGAACACATCCAGACCACATACGCAAAGGCAAAGGAGACGCAGCGCCTTGCCGAAAAGCTAATAACGCTCGCCAAAAGAAACAATGAGCCGTGCAGGAGGTCGGCGCAGGGTATTCTTTATGTTAGTCAAACCTCTCTTTGTTGCAGCTTGGCTTCCTCTTCCCCTCCTTCGACGCAGTTACTTACCGCATGATATCAGACACCAAATCTGCTTATGCCCAAGCTCTTTGGCGAGCTACGGAACCGCTACCTGACACGCGAAGGAGGTTATACTCGAGTCGTCCGCACCGAGCCCAAGAACACATACGACCAGGGCGAGAGCGCAATCCTGGAGTTTGTCGACGGAAAGAAGGATTCTCGCTTCATGATGACGGCCAAGACTCTTGCGCGAGACCGGTTATTAGGACGCTCCTCGACCCCGGTGACGCTGCAGAACGTGAAGAAGGTGACCAAGTTCCGCGACGAGAAGGAGCTGGAGGAAATGGTTCAGCGCTTCATGATTCTCAGCACCGAGGGCGAGGGTGCGGTTGAAGCTCAGAGTGCGGAATCAGCCAAGTTGGCGGAGAAGGAGGGCGCTGCTGCGGAAATGCTGGCAGGAGATATTGTTCCTGAAAGCGCAAAATCCGGCGAGCAAGTTAAGAGGTGAATGAAGCTATGATGCCTGAAAGATGGATATGGGCTATGACGAGAAGGAGAAAAGAGAAAGAAAAAAGAATCTAGAGCTGCGACACACCCTTTCTGAGGGATGGACGCACCATGTACAACACAACATATTCATGTACATTTATATCTACAATAGTAGAATGATAACTGCCTCGACATATTGAGGCTTCAAATCACAATCATCTGCAGGCAGTCTTTAAATGTAACAGAGTCAACATGCCAAGTATGATATTATGCCAACCAATTTCCAACTCTATCTTTTGCGCCGAGTACATATTTACACGAAATCAAAGGTATCACCACGATCCTGGATCATCTTTCCCACTCTCTTCGAGCCCGCAATCCTCTCCAGCTTCATCACATCATATTTGGAGAAGATGGCCCGCACCGTTCCTTGGCCAGGCTCAATCTTCATGTCTTTCTCACTCTTGGCCAGGTATCCACCTGCAATCTCCTTGTAGAAGATGGGATTATCCGGCAACCCGTAAAAGATGACTCTCTGAACACCGCTGAACTGATACCGACGGAAGTGGTGAGCTCTCTCTGTGTAGAGCAAAATCCGATGTCGACCGGTCAAGAAATGAGATCGAGCTCGAGATGCTTCTCGAACTTCAGTGTATTCAGATATCACTCCAAAAGTGAGAGCACTCACTTCGTCAGCAGTGGCGAAGTAGTTTCTCACGCGGACAAAGTCAAGATAGGATGGGATGAAGATGAGCGTCCCACTCGAGTCCTTGGATCGCTTCACCAGAGAGGGGATAATGGCAGAGGTAAAGTAGTCAAACCTAGCTTCGGGGTCCCTCTCCACGGCGCTCGACTGGAAGCGTGAAAATGTCTGCTTAGCCTTGAGACCCAGCTGTCCAATGACACCAGGGTATTCTGGCTGCAGGCGGACTCTTCCGGCCCAGTTATGACAGTACAGCCTCTGTAGTTCTGCCAATTCGGGGGTGTTAAAGGCAGACAGGATGACAGTCTGTCGGAAATACTTTGCCCAGTCCTCCAAGTACCAATTTCTGACACGGCTGAAGTCGGCGTCGTGGGCATCCTTTGGTTGAAGGTTCAGGTGTTCAAAGATGTACTCGACGTGCTCCCAGTTCTGCATCAGAAGAGCATCTGCTTGATCCATGACGACCATCTCGATGGAGCTGAGAAAGTCAAAATCAGGCTTCTTCTTCTCTTCCTCGGATCCCATTGCCATACGGAGACCAAGAGGGCTAGCAAAGAGAATATCTGAGCTATAGAATTGCGCAAAATATTTGATCGTTTTGCGTGTAAACTTGACACCGATGCGGAACATGTCATCGTCGTTGCCGCCAAACAGATCTTTGAAGTCGGCAGGCCGATCAGCACCGAAAGCTTCGTCGCTCTCAGCGTATGATTCATTGAACCGCTTAAAATTCTCCTGTTGATCTGGCTCAACCAAGTCTTGGATCACTTTCATCATCTTGGCACACGAGTTGCGTGTTGGTAGAAGGAACAGGACCTTGGGTCTGGTGAAACCCTGGTCTCGAAGTTCAAGCTCTGAATCATCACCAGCCTTTGAAAGCTTGTAGTTGTTATTAATCACTCTGTCTCGAGTCCTAAAATAAAGTTAGCATCCGATCCTCTGAACATTAAGCCTATTCAGTCCATCTTACTTGAATACGTGGTTAAGCGCATGGAGACAGACCGCCTGTCGTATCTTGTTGGAGTTCTCCACGGACCGATCGCAAAACAAGATGTCTTTGTAGTCGAATAATAAGGGTGCAAATGCTTTCTGCGTTGCATCCAGGTTGCCCATCTTCTCCTTTGCCGTGTCTCGCAATTTCTGCTTCAGCTTCAACCCACCAAGCCCTGATATTGGTTGGGGAGCGGAGACATTGTTATTCGTGCCAGGGGACGTAATAACTGCTCTCCAAGGCTGTACAATAGCTCGACTTGTTGTCCACTCTCCATTCTTCGCTGCGACAACCGCTCGCGAGCTGATTTGCTCATCTGGGTTGGCGAAATGCGAATCGAATGGGTCCGTAGCGTCAATCTCGTCTTCGGAGTCGTTTTCTGGGTCCTCTTCAATGTTAGAAGCCAGATCTCCTCCTTCTTCCTCCTCTTCATCGGCCTCATCAATGTCTTCCCGTTTAGACTCGGGCTCTTCCTCATCGTCTGACTCGTTTACGACGGGACTTGGGCTCCGGTTCGAGGGCTCATCGTGCGCAATCTTCCTCCTCTTGGCGCTTGGCGCACTTGAATCATGGAATTTCTGCATCAGTGCCATATACGGGCGCGCTGGAGCTTCTTGGTCATCGTCGTCGTCTGATACATCTTGGAGCATTTCGTCTTCCACATCTGAGGCATCGGATCCAGATGCATTCGCGCTGTATGGGAAATAACTTGTTAGGTACAAGTGAATACAGGCCAATGGTCAATACAACAGGTCCAAGATTCTTACTCTTCATCTTCGCCATTTTCAGCCAGACGAGCGCCGTCGAATCTCCTGTCTGGGCCCCATTGACTGAACTGGCCTCCCCGACCTCGACCTCTGTCTCCTCCTCTACCTCTACCTCCTCCCCGACCTCTGCTGCTGCCTCTGCTGCTGCCTCTGCCTCTTCCGCCGCCTCTGAAACTGCCTCTCCCGCCGCCTCTCGAGCCGCCGCCTCTGAAATTCCCACCTCTTCTAGGACCAACCATTACGTTTTATAACAGAGAAACAAAATTGGCTGTAAATCAAAGCAACTCTTTCGCAATGGAAGGCGGATTCAACAACAGGACAAGGTCGAAAAAAAAAGTTTCGAATGAAGCTGTCAGCCTTGCATGAATATGTGGATCAGACTCACCAGCCACACAATGGTGGGGTAGATTCGGCCTTGCGCCACGCAGCCTTGTCGCAAAGAGTGAGCTGCAGCAATTTTAGTGCGCACAACCCCAGCGCCGCCCGCCAAATCGTGCAAATCACAAAATCGGCGAAATTTGGAGACTATCGCGAGGAAAAAGAAAGCGAGCCAGTTTTTGAGAGAGCCGGCGCCACTCGTTTTTTTCTTCTCCCCTTCCCACCCCCACTCTTCGAACCTTGTCATACGCATCGCAGGGAGAAGGGAAAAAATCGTTCGACACTCTTTACGTCGAGACATTTTTTTTGGCCCAATATGGCTGCCGCAACGGAACGGTTTTTGCACCTCGCTCGCCCGCTGGCGCACACGAACATCGGGCTCCAGACGAACATTGCCCCGCTTACTGTCCAGATCCAGCCTCAGGTATATAATGCACCATCACGAGAGAACCCCTCCAGTTTGCCTCGATATAGGACCGGGAGAGACATAAAGAGGGAATAAGAGGAGGAGGGGAAGAAGAAGAAACAAGTTCATTGGCTGATGTGTTACCGTGGCTAGGCTGTCCTCTCCATCCTCGATCACGCCGTTCGACGAGATGTCCGTGAAAACTCCCAGTCCACCCGGGTCATTGGCGCCCTGGTAGGCACCCGCTCCGAAGATGGCACCGAGGTCGAGGTCCGCTCGTGCTTCGCCATCCCCCATACCGAGGAGGAGGACCAAGTCGAGGTCGACGTCGAATACCAGAAGAACATGCTCGCCCTGGTCCTCAAGGCCTCCCCCCGCGAGTCCCTGCTCGGCTGGTACACCACGTCCCACGAGCTCAACAGCTTCAGCGCCCTGATCCAGAACTTCTTCGCCGCACCTGACACCGGCACCTTCCCTCACCCCGCCATCCACCTCACCATCTCCACAGAGCCCGGCAAGGATATCGAGACAAGATGCTACATCAGCGCCCCCGTGGCCGTCAACGCCGAGCGAGCTGCCGAGAGCTGCCTTTTCATCCAGGTTCCCCACAAGATGCTGTACGGAGATGCCGAGAAGAGCGCCCTCGAGGCTGTCGCAAGCGCCCGGGACCTCGAGTCACGGAGTGCTCCCCTGGTATCAGATATTGAGAGCTTGGGTCGATCTATCGAGCAAACCATTGGACTTCTGGACCGCGTCAGCGAGTGGGTTAACGGCGTACTCGATGAGGATGAGGAGCCCAACAATGCCTTGGCTCAGTACCTCATGAGCGCCCTGTCTCTGGCCCCCAAGGTCGACGCTTCTCAAATCGAGCACGACTTCAACAACCACATCCAGGACGTTCTGATGGTCAGCTACCTGGCTAACACCATCCGCACCCAGATCGACCTGTCCCAGCGACTGGCTACGGCCAACCTGGTCAGCAACGAGAAGGAGGAGGGCAAGGGTGACGGTGAGAAGGGTGGCCAGCGCGGTAACAAGCGTGGCGGACGTGGAGGTGGTCGAAGCGGCGGTCAACAAAGAGAGCCCAGAGAGCCTCGCGAGCCCACCGAGTAAAGGAACACGGCGAAAGTGATATTAGCAGCTATATATAACTGTTTCCTTGGGCTTAATTTGTTTTTTTTCTTTTCCATCCTCGGCAACTAAGCCCCTAGAAGGAAAGACCCTACGAAGGAGAGGGAAAAAAGGAATATGGAAGTGGAAAAAAGGAGTCCGCCTGAGGCGTCTTTGGATGGACGGATGGGAGAGGAACTGGGCATGTATCGTGGCATTGTCCCAGCAATACACAGACGCACCAACACAGTATCATCACGGCGTTGTGGTATGCCAAACTTGATTTTGGCACTTGAGATATTAGATATGAATATTGATTCGTCACGCAGTCTCTTTCTGGCCTGGTACTATGAACATGGAAATCTCCCGATGAAATACGATGAGCTGTGATGCTGGGAAGCAAGTCAAAAACTGAGCTGCTGGCCAATGGCAACCACTAAAACTCAAATGAACGTATGCGTAGTGTGTAGTTCATTGAGAAATCCGTACAGGATTATCGATTTCTAATTCTCATAATATTGATATGAGTCTGGTCATGTCCTCTACGAAATGCAACAACCTAGTTCATCTCATCGAAAACGCATGTCTCACCGTGATCGATCTCCCATGTGCTAATTGGACTTTCAATGAAAAATCTTTGTGAAAACTATACGCGACTCGTACAACGAACCAGGAAGTAGGTGACAAAAAGCTCCTCCAAGTAGCCCCTGTTGATTGAACTTCTATATAGATACTTTATGTCAAGCAATAATCTCTGTAGTATCGCTATTCATGGTATGCCCCAACTCCATGCGCCAGTAGGAAAGCAAACAATTATACTAGATGCAATGTACATTTTCCATAGCCCTCCTCAACGCACCTCACGCAAATGATACCCTCTTCTTGCCCGCCTTGGACGCTTTTGAGCCCGTAAGTGATATGCTCTTCAGGTTGTCGTCTCCATCCTTTTCGCTCTTTCTCTTGCGCTTCTTCCTCAGGGACTCCTTGGTGTCCTCAAACTTTGCCTTCTTCTCTGCCGCCTTCTTATCAGCTTCCACTTTCCTGGCCTCGCGAATCTCCTCCATTTGGCGAGCCTTCATTATCTTCGACTCGATGTGGCCTTCTTTTTCGGCTTGCACTAGGGACAGGATTGTTGTCATGCTCTCCTAATCGCGCAATTAGCACTCAATGGGTTCCCATCAAGGCGTAGTTCCGGAGCTTACCTTGTCGTCCACAAAGACCTTGCCCTTCTTCTTGCCCTTGGGCTTTTCGACACCAATGGGAGTAATCATATTCAAAGTCGGGATGCCCAGCTCTTCAGCGGTGTACGTCTTCTTCTTCGGCCGCTTCATCAACAAGGCACGGTTCTTCTCCTTGACCTGCTGCGACACAACGGGGCCCTTTGGCTTGGACTTGGACTTGGGCTTGGAGATGCCATCGGTGGAAGACCGCTTTGCGCCGCCCTTTCCAGGCGCGCCCGCGCTGCTCTTCGAGCCTGCGTGCTTGTTCTTGACCGTCCGCGTCTTGCTGGGAGCCATTGTGAAAAGCTCTTGTTGCGCCGAGATGTAGTAAGTTGGAATTTGGTGGTTTAGTGCACTGTAGGCAAATCTCCAAGCTTTGCTGGCTGTCGCGCCGCAGAAATTTTTGGGCTTATCGGCTCTTATCGGTCGCATCGAGGGGCGATAACAGGATTGCCGTGGATAAGGCAAGTAACTTTGTACTTTGTGGGGTGGGGGATCTCGGTGGTATTGGCTGAAGGACTGCGACTTCTACATAGAACCCAATGTTGCCGCATTGGACAGGAAGGATGCGTCTTGATACTCGGTGCTGCATGAGAAATATAGTGTTACACGAGCTATGATTTAAAGGCCCTTGATTTGCTCATTGGCGGATGATATCTTAGACTTCCATTGTTATCTGTCTGTCCGACTGATGATGACCTCACCGGCGTCAACCCAACGTGCCTAGTACTATGAGTGGCCTATCTTGGACGCCGGAAGCAGCATTGTTATCTTTACGCATATGCGCCGACAATAATATCAGCACAGCAAAGTGTTTTTATCCTTCTATATGTCTTCTCTTCACTTGTTGTTTGCCAAATGATGGTACTGCTAGGCGGTCCAGTTGCCGGGGAAGGAGAGTCGCGTGCTCCAGGAGGACACGGCAGATTATTTGACACATCATATAAACAAGACATATTCAGCTCTCGCGCTCCGAAACCAAAATGTAAGATGATCTGATTGATAACAGGGAGGTCATAAAGCTACCAATAATACCGCCGCAGTACCTGTCAGTAGCTATTCTGGCAGGTATGGAGGCTGAGACATTGATTATGCACTTATATGCAGCCTAAGAGATCTACAGCAACAACGTTTTCGAGTTATTTGTTATCCAAAACGAAGCTCCATGCAAAAAAGGATTTCAAATCAGATCATGCAAGGCCCCAAAAGTTCAATAGCTCGGTGAGGCCCTATTAGGCCCAATGGGCAGCCATCAGGCTAATATGCGGCCATGTGGTAGACGATGGAGAAAAGGGAAAAGAAAAAGAAAAACCTTATGAAGCAGTGTGACGTGGGCCAAGTCCGTCTAAGCTCGGCACAACACCGCTCGTAATGGAACCTTTGTTCTAATTTTTTATGTATTGATTCTTCTTCTCCCTGGGTGCAAGCAAGCTGGATATGATCTTATGGAACTCTTCCACCTTTCAAACTTGTGGCCGTTTTATAAACATCCATCTCCCGTCCCATATCCAATTCCCCCACGGAATGGATCATCAAGAAGCTCCCCATACATCTGCGGGAAACACGTGTAAAACTAGACTCGCTTTGCATTATTGGACAGATCAATTCCCAAGCACCGTTTCATGCGTCAGTACCTAGGTAGCAGCTTGAGACTAATGCCGCACACCACTATGCACTCGCGGTTGCAGTGCTCAGCTGCTACTTGACACTACCTAGTACACGCACTGACAGAAATTTCTACAGGCGTCTGACGCGCTGTCGGTTCCGGCTTCAAGGGCCTGAAAGTGGGTCCATGCGGGCTTCCAGAATGGCTGCTCTCCCCAAAGGCTCCCCAAAAGGGCCCAGGGCTTCTCTCCAAGCCGCTAACCGTAAGTTTGGTACGGCCGGCAATGTACCTGCTCTCGTAAATTTCACTAACCGTCGATGTCACGCAGAATTCTTCTACCTTCAAGAACCCCAAAGATCCACAACCTCACTACATAATTCTCCCCAAACCCGAACAGCTTTTTTCGTCGACACATCGCGCAATCACCGCCATCACTCATCCTGCATCGCTCTTCCAAGTATCCAGCAATCCTCCTCGTCTCGCGACCGCCTCCTCGAAGCCCCTCCATCGCCGTTCCGATCACCAGCTTTTCTAAGCAAACCCCCCTCCTTCTCTCGCTCCCTCCCGCATCCGCATCGCATAGATTACAAGTTTTTCTCCCATCTTGTCACCGACTTTCGAGACCCTCGCATCCAGAAACACAGCATCGCCTCCTGCCACGCCTCATCCTGCGACTCCCTGCGACCTCCGTCTGACCCTCGAAAAACCTTTCTCGAGCGAGGCGTCCCTCCCCTCCCCGCAGCACCGGCATCAAGACCAAACGAATACCCCCAACAAGGCTTAATGGAGAATCTATGGACTCGTCGAACCAAGTATGATCTCCCCACACGTCGCCTCCACGGCGAAACCCCTATGACTGACCTTCCGGTGTCTAGCTCGTCAAAGCTCTCCCTCACCACGCCTTCCAATGGGGCCAACGGCTTGGGGGGAGGTGATCCCGCCTCCCGCAGTGCCACGGTAAAGTCGTCGCATGGCAAATCGAATCCTTTCAACAGCACCCCGGGGAGTGCGCTGGTATCTCCGACGGGGGGAGCGTCCAGCGCCTTTGGTCTGGGCTCGGGGGCTTTTGCTTCGTTTGGCTCGTTTGGCTCTGCCAAAACGCCAAAGTCTGGCGGGAACCCTTTTGAAACCGCGATGGGCTCAGCCGTCGCCAAGCAAAACGCCTCCAAGGACGCGGTGAAGCCCGTGGCCAGACCACCCAACATGGCGCCCATTTCCGAGTCCAAGGCCGCAGAGCCGCTGCCCGGGGTCACACAGATACACATGCTGAAAGATGCGTGGTCTTTCTGGTACAGGCCCCCGATCTCGAAGGCGCACGGTTTCATCGAGTATGAGAATACACTGCATGGCATCGCTACGGTGCGGTCGGCGGAGGAGTTCTGGCAGATCTACTCCCACCTCAAACGGCCGTCAAGCCTGCCCGTCGTGTCCGACTATCACCTCTTCAAAAAGGACATTCGGCCAATATGGGAAGATGAGGTCAACCGGAAGGGAGGCAAGTGGGTCGTTCGCCTCAAGAAGGGTGTGGCAGATCGGTACTGGGAGGATCTGCTGCTGTCACTCATCGGCGACCAATTCGGCGATGCCGGAGAGGACGTCTGTGGTGCCGTCTTGAGCATGCGCAATGGCGAGGATATCTTGAGCATCTGGACCCGAACTGACGGCGGTCGCGTGCTCAAGATCCGGTATGTGTGAACCTTTTTTTCTACCCCTGAATCACAACTTTTTTAGGATCCAGCCAACTAACTCCTTGTTCGTCTTTTTAGCGAGACTATGAAGCAGGTTCTCAACTTCCCGGCAAACACCCGTCTCGAGTTCAAGTCGCATGATTCTAGTATCCAGCAGCGAACTGCTATTGACGAACAACGTCGCGAAAAGGCCAGTCAACACCACAATGACAAACGCCACACAACCAACGCAGCCAAGCAGACCTACGAATAAAGAAGAAAGAAAAGCTTGACATCATCAAAGGCTCGCACAGCCTTTAAAACCTCCTCTTGTGATCTTATTTATGCCGCCAAACTGTGCCATGTTTTCGTCCCTTCTTGTCGGCTATGATGGAAGTTTCCCAAAGTTTATTTGTACACTACCGGGCAGAGCGCTTGGGTATGTTGCAGACCCGTTGTTTTGTTGCTTTTTCGTTGTTTTCGCTTCCTGGTTCTCTGTACGTCCTCTTATGTTTTTTTACTTCTGTCTTTTTTTTTAACTCTATATCTTGGGTGCGGCAGTTTTTCGTGTGATTTTCTTTCCGCGGATGGAAAACTACTGGGATGTACACTGGGAGACAAACTGATTTTTGCTCTACCTGGAAAATGGTGGGCGGAAGGGCGGGTTTTTTTTATTATGTGGATAATGTACTATAGCTTGATGGTTTGAGCACGGCAAAGCCTGGCGGCGGCCTGTGACTTACGAAACAGAAAAAAAAGGACAAAAAGGAATGAAATAAAAAAAGATGCTCTTGCGCAGGCTGAAGAGCCTGCGAGTGTCCGTTCTATTTCAACATATGATCGAGCCCCCTTTTGTTGTGATGATTTCTTTTTGATCCAACGCCAACGTTATATAGTGGTATTATATGGTGGTATTACATGCACAGCTCCCGTCATTTATGCTGTTCCTTTTCCTTTTCCTTTTCCCGGTCCTGCTGTCTTGGTAGGTGTTCTTCTTCGCTCCCAGATTTGTAGATATGTCTCCCCAAGATACAGCAGCTCGCTTTGTACCTTGTCGACGAACAAGTCCTGGCACACAACCCACTCACCTGTGGCTTTGTCCTTGACCTGGACCTTCCAAGTCTTCTTCTCCTCGCCGCTATCCGCAACATCTTCCCTCTTGCGGACCGCCTCATGGACAACGTTGGCAACGAGATCGTACCAGATCGGCTCACCCACGGGCCACTCATTTGGATTGGGCTCCACGTACGGCGAAACGTCGAGGTTCCTCGCGTCGAAAGTGACGATTGTGGGATTTCGCTCGGAGACGAACTTGTTCTGTGAGAAACGCTTGACGTGAAGTAAAAGATACGGTGGGAGCGGGTGCAGCAGACGGTAGCGTTTTCGCTGTGCGTGGTGCTCTTGCGCCCGCTTGCCATCGTATTTACTCAGGATGGTACTCAGGGGAACTTGCGGGATGATGTTCTTCTCCAGCTCGTCCTGGAACAGCGGCGCAGACGGTAAGTCGAGCGTCAAAAAGAGGAAGCGCACAATGTCGACCTTGACTTCGGCGGCCTCTTCGAAGCGCAGACGATCGCCTGCGTCAGCTCGGGCGGTGATGGCCTGGGATTCGACCTTGAGCTTGCCTTGGAATGTGCGCTGTATCATGGAGCTGCCCGGCTTCGTCTTGCTGCCACCGAGGCCGAGATGGAGATTGTTGAGGAACCACGAGAGGAACTCGACGGGATCTGACTGATTCGTGAGGGTGAATCGTTTGTTGGAGAGGAGGGCGATCTCCTGGAGGAGCTCGTGTGGTGAGACGTGGGATTTGAAGGCGCGCGGGTTCCAGATCTTGCGGAACAGGATGCTGCATCTCTTAACGAGCTCGGATTTTTTGGAAAAGTCTTCGAGCAAGAAGTAGTTGCGCAGCGGAGAGACGTGTGACAGCGCCTGCACCACCACGTTGAGGTAGTCGTTCTCCTTGATGTTGTTCATGCCGACGAACCCTGGCGTGTACTCCTTGCCGTCGAGCGTCCAGCTGACGTGGTTGACGCGACGGTCCAGCTGGATGACTTCATTCTTGGTGTATCTAGGGTCGGAGACGTATTTGATGTCGTCGAGCGACTTGCTCTTGACCTCGTAGCCCTCGGGCAGGACGTAGACTTTTTGCGTCTCGAGGTTGATGTAGACGTGGTGGTCCTCGTCGAGGGAGTGGAAGTAGGCGTGCGACTTAACGCCGCGACCCTGGAAGTATTTACCGCAGACGAGGCATGCGTAGACATTGATGTTGGAGAGGGAGACGGAGCACAGCTTCTCAAAGTCAAAGTCGAGCACGTTGCGGTCGATGGTGTCGAGATAGAGGTCGTCGTATCCGTCAGCCGGCCCCGACTGCCGGAGGGGAGCCGACATGGGCGTTTCATCGTCTTCTTCACTGAAGCTTTCGCTGTCTTCACCGTCTGGACGGCCGTTTCTTGCGTCTCCGTCTTGCTCGGGGCTTTGCGCATCGTCGTGGCTGTTAGCGAGGGGAGAATCGAAGTCGCCCATTCGAGATCGCTTGGACGCGGGCGATGCGACGTCCTGAAGCTCATCGAGAGCTTCGGAAGCTTGTCGTTTAGACATGGCTTGTGATGTGACACCAAGGGAAGGAAGCTGTGTGTTTGGAAGAGAGCAATGCTATGATATGAATTGGACAATGGAAGAGGTTGTGGTTGACTGGCACAAGGCTGAAATGGAAAATGTCAGTGGGTCTGGTAGCCTAAAAGTCAGCGCCATGAGTAGCTGCTATCGTAGAGAGGACGACATCCCATCTCACGATATTCATTCCAAGCTGAAAACAACTTATCTATTGTCAACATTTTGGAGACAATATGTGACCTGATTTAATGGAATTTTGATATTGGGTAATCAGTCATATTATAATCAGCCCAAAGTTTTCTGAGAAACATGTGAATTGAACATATTTACCTGTCTCGATTCATGATGTCCTCCTAACCTAGACTCCAAGTTTGATTTCTCGGATTTCACGATTCATTCAGAGAGAAACATTGTTTACTTAGTTCCTGCAGTGTTGATTATTACAATAATTGATATTATGACCACGAAATAATCAATGTATTACTACCCTTTTATTTATCTAATCCTTTCGCTATAATATGATGATTTTTTGGAAATGCCCACTTACATCCACTCATCCTCCAGCCAGTAAAACACCAAACTTTATATACTGCCACATATATGTTCTTCTTTCTAATTGAAACTCTAACCACTCATGACAGTGTCGCCTTGGAGCGTCGGGGCGAGGCTGTCCATTTCCTGCAGGGTATACTCTACCAAATAGCTTTCGTCCACCAATTCCTCCATGCGCTTGTAGTGTCTCTCAGTGTACACCCTCAGACCATGGAGCACATCCTTCAAACTCTTCTCTCCCCTCGAGCCCTTGACAGGCAAGTTTGAGAACTTTGAAGCCGGATAGCTCTTGATCAACGTCCACAGTATGCGCTGTGCCACTGGGGCTGTGCGAGCGTTTGTGTTCCAGTCTCGCAGCCTCAGCAGCAGCAAGTATATCTGGTCATCAGAGAGTGTTGCGAGAACTTCATCGACTGCTTTGATACCGCATAGACTGCCCTGTTCGGGCTTGCTAGTTGTGACAACAGAGGTAAAGAGGCCGAGCAGCCGCCCAGGATGATTCAGCTGGAGGGCCAAAGTAATGGCCTCTCTGTAGGATCCAGCATGCATGTGGTTCTCAAGCTCCTGTTCTTGCTCGATGAGCTTCAGTGCTGCTTGAGATGCTGCTGCTTGAGTTTCGGACGTTGTATCTTTCCAAAAAGTAACGGTAGAATCACCGCTTCCAGAGACGACGGCATTGGTCTTTGGATGCACAGCCAAGGCCCACACTCGATCTTCGTGGTTGTCCAAAGTGCACTCGGTTTCTCCCGAGTTTGCATTCCAAATCTTAACAAGCCCGTCACCACCGGCACTCGCAAACTGCACCAGTCCTTTGGCCTGTTCTGAACGCGAGGTCATGCTAAGCCAAGCTACCTTGAGAATCGAGTTTGAATGCCCCTCAAATGTACGAATGCACGTATAATCTGCCAGATTCCAGAGCTTGATGCTCTTGTCACCACTGCCTGTCAGGATAACACCCTTGCCTGTGACAGGGCCATCTTCTCCCTGAAGAGCGGGCATCTGAGCAGGCGAGAACTGCACAGTCCATACTCCTCGCTTGTGCCCACGAAGAATACCTTGCACTTCTCCCTCCTCTACTGACCACACCTTGACAGTCTTGTCTTGTGAAGCAGATGCAAATAGCTGGCCGGCATGATGCACATTGATCGCGTTGATATCTTTGTCGTGGGCTTTTCTCGTAAAGACTGATCGGGCGTTGGTTTTTTGGCCTTGTTGCTGGGGTGTTTTGGAAATCTCCCATTTCTTGATTGTCTGATCTTGTGATCCTGTCAAAAGAAAAGGAGGTGGATGGTTGAGAGGGTCGGTTCGTGCCGCTGAGCCTTCGACAGGAACAGTTTTGGGCAAGGCCACAGCACCAAGAGATTCCGCATGTCCCGAAAAAGTAGCCCAGCACACATGAGTGTTACTGGCGGGATCGATTCTCCAGAGCTTTGCAGTATTATCTTTAGCTCCAGTGGCGACCCAGTGCCCAGACCAGTCAACATCCAATGTAATTACAATATCCTCATGTCCTCGTAAGAGGGCCACATCTTGGCCAAAGAAGGGAGTCTCCGATTTTGTCCACGCCGTCTCCTTCGCACCATTTTCTGATTCAGCTACGGATACCAAACGAATATCCTCAGAGTTCGTGGCCAGAGCAAGCAGTGAGTGGTCGGGCAAGAGATAGGCCATGTCGATGATCTCGTCATGCGTGCCGGATATTCGGCGGAAAGGCTCAGGTGTGGTAAAGGTTGTTGTTGTAGCCTTTGATGATAACTCGTACAAAGCCAACGTGTGGTCAACCTGCACTAGGAGAATAAAGGGAAGTTCTGGTCGGTAAATGCCAGCAATGATTCCTTCCTCTTCGCTCTTTGCAGATTGTTTCGGCGTCAGCTCTGAGCCCTTGTCGGTATCCCAAATGCGGAGACATCCGTTGGCTCCGGCGGAGAATGTGAGGTTCCCATCGTCGAGGAATCCCGCTGTTTCGACAAGCTCGAGACATGGGACGACTTTTCGGATTTTCCACGACTTCGTATCCCACCAGATGAGAGTCTTGTCCCTGCTGGCTGTGACAAGAGCATGCTGTGCTGGAGAGTAGTCAATGGCCTGTACGTCAGATACGTGGGAGTCCAAGTTGGCGATACAGCTCCTCTTGTTCAGATCCCAAATTCGTACTTTCCCATCCTGGCTACCCGAAGCTAATCGGAAATTTGTAGTGGTGATGGCGTCTGCCTCGTCTTCGTCCTCATCATCTTCCGTCCTGGATCGGTTCTTCGAATCCTTGGGATTTTGATTGGGCTTTGCTCGTGCTGCAACCTCAAAGAAACGCAATGCAGACACCAGCACTGACGGTCCTCGGAAAGTATGTGTGACATACCCACCAGCAATATCCCAGACCTTGATCACACCATCGGTTCCACCTGTCGCCAGGAGAGTGCCGGTGCGATCAACCGCCAGAACAATGACTGGGGTCGCATGTGGCTTCAGTGTACGGACCAGTGATGCTTCGATCGAATCACCCTCTGAGGACCATTTGAGCACGAAAATTCTCATGGACAGCGATCGGGAACAAACGATGAGATGGGAACCGGAGGGCGTTACTACACAATGTCAGTCTCTGCTTTTTATCAATGTCATGCGGGATCCACGAACGTGTCAATGTCGAAATTGAGTCTCCATCCTTTGTTTAATTAGCTTTTCATCCAAAGCCGTCTCTGTCCATAACATCACTTACGCCTTCAATCTGTGCCAAATGCTTTCCATTGGTGGGGTTTGTTAGAATAGCATCCTCGCCCAGAGTTGTGGCTAGAATCTGCGCCTTGTTGTCAATTGCAACAGATCCTCCAGTATAGATTGGCCGAATGACGCGCTCGACGTCAAACGTCGTTTTCAAGGGCTGTTTCGTCGCCATGGTGGTGAACTCGGCTCGTCGTGAAGAGGAATCTGGAAGCGCAATGCGCTTGTCTGGGAATTATTTTTTGATGCTCCGATAAGATAAGAACCGGGCTAATGCGCAAAGGCGACGCCGCTTGGACATGATTGGTCTTGCTTTTGTGCCATGGTTTAACCGCGCTGACCTCCCACTTCTCAAAGGAACGCGAGGACATTACTTTTGAGAGCTGCCTCCGTACTAATCATTGCCAATCCTATTGAATGTATATAGTGAGAGAATCTTGGGGGGCAAAATATCCTTTAGTTACCATACAGTATAGCTCCATCTATACCGATATCTGCGTCCGTGGACCATGTTTGAATGAAGTGAGATGCTGAGGAGCTCGTCCGCTTCAAAAGTCATTCGCAATGGGGATGCAAGGCCCGCTCGTGGCCCAGGCCCTGGTATGAGATGATTTGCCGGTCTATTGCCTATCTCTTCTGACACTGTTAGGGCCGCTCGCCATTTGACGATGTAGTTCAAGGTGAAGGTGAAGATGATCCGCGGATACCAAGTCAGCAATACGACCATGGCGGACGTCCAATCAATCCTGACACTATGAGGATTAACAGGGACATCATCCGGTCACACAACCAGGTCATGTTTATCATTGGCATAGCTGAACCTGAAAATCCTGGCCCCGAAGTTGATTCACAGAGACGACATGGCGCCTATGAAGAAGCAATTGGGCTGAAGCTGGCATCCTCTGCTAAGCGCTGTGTGGAGGCAGTTGGGCTATTTGGTGTCAATGGCCTAAGAGATCGGATTCTGGTGAAGCGCCCTTCTCCAATCAATGAATTCTGCATTGTTCGCGCTATTGGTGCTAATTGTGTATTGCTAGATTTATAAAAGATATTCCTGGATACCATTTTGGGAACTATATCAGCAAGCGCGACAAGATTTCTCAATCTCCAGGGATATTCTTCCTGGTGCTCCCGCAAACTTGTTGTCAAATTACATCGAGTTCTCAGTCGCCCGTTTGTGGCTTGGTGAGCAAGAAAAACTGACTGCTCGGCGCTTGTAAGTAATCATCTTCGCGGCAGTAGACTTTGTGTGGAATTACTCACTAATTTTCTTCAGTGTCCATGAAGTGTGGTCATACATCCGAGTTCATCTAGAACTACACATATCCCTACAAAGACTTGGTTTGATACCGAGCAGTCAGTGGCTGCCCAGTCCCTCCTTTTTTATCCCCTTTACTCAAGAATCACCGATTGTCGCCCCGCCGCCGCCCGAAAACTTTGGCGTCTCTGCAATTCTGCAGTGGCTGGGCAGTGCTTTAATAACCAACGCCCCATTTCTTGTTTTTGTTATGACTCAACGAATGGTTCGTGATTGGAAGCCGCACATATGGGCCGAGACTTTCAAGCGCCTTCCCAGCACGGTATTTCGTGGCAAGACGATACCACAAGCTCCGCCATCAATGTCACAGTCTTTCATGAACGAGGCTCCTAGTGAGATTCACAGCAATGAAGGAGGTTCGCCCGTTGCGCCCGTGGATAGCCAAATTCCAACCGACACGGGAAGCATGGAAGTTGTTCGTCGACCCAGTATATTCTCGGCAAGAGGCGATGATTATGGGAGCGATGAGGAGGACAACGATGTGATAAGGGCGACCCTCATCAGTTTTGACGTTGAAGCGACTGAGTCTACGGATGCCCCCCAAGGGCTATGGAGTGCGGAATTGCGGCCAAGCGTTGCCAACACAGATTCAAGAGCGTCTGTCAGTTCTCAGCCAACATACTTGGATACACTACTCACCCAGATCCCGGCACTGTTGGCGTCGCATATGCTTGCCAACTCCATAACACGGTTGTTGATGACCCCATATGATGCAGCCGCCCTGCGTCTAGTGGCACGAGCATTTTGCTTGCGAAATGGCCTACCCTGTGAAGACATATGCGAGACTAATCTTCTCAGTGGCTGCTCTTGGACGTCACTCATGAACTATCTGGGGACAGAGTATTTGCACCTCTTCCTCACCACAGAGGTTTGGGCCGTCTTCACCGGCCTTTCCCAGTGGTATCATTTTTCTGAGGAAGAATGGACTGCTGAAGAAGCAAAGAACTAGTAACCTGCCATTAGCAACAGAATCGTGCAACCGCGAGGGAAACATCATTATTACTATATACGACATGGGGATGGGAGTTTCTGCCCTCCCCTTGAGCATCATAATTGGGAAACCTGTGGTTTCCGGCTACAATCTCCTATATATATATACTTAGCGCACGGAGAAGCGAGGAAACCTGTTTTAATCAAGTTACAATAGCATTCGGTCAGCTGCGAAGAGAGCCGTCGGTCTTATTTGTGCGGAGCTGCACCGCCTTATCAAAGGAGATGGATTATACGGCCGAAATTAAATACTGTGTGTATTAACTCGAAGGGTTGAGCTAACCCTATCTATTAAAGACCTCCATCCCATTTTTGCTCTTTTGTCTATATAATGCATAATGTTGTCTATCCGATACGAGAAAATAATGTGTAATGCCTCCTAACTCCGCACAATGTTCATTTTACGTCTCATTGGGTCATAATCAGAGCCCGAGAATGCTTGCGATCTAGCGGGATAATCCATTGGCACGACGCTATCGAGATCAACCTTGTATGCCATATGGTTAAGGAAATTGCACACCTACAGTGCTGTGTTAGTGTTTTTGGGTTCCTTGGACTTATCGCCCTTGTGAGAGAGAGAGGTAAGGTATTACATACCGGACGAGGGTGCCAACGGGATCCTCCGGGTTCAAACCAGCACAAGTGGCCACCCAGAGATGTGGTGAGCAGAATTGTGTTGGGGTTTTGACGGAATTCTTCAAACGGAATGGCTTCCTTGACAGCAATCTACAAAACTGTTAATATCCAAGTTTCTGCTATTTTGGGTAGAAGAGAACGCACTGGGTCATCTATTGCTGAAATCGCCAAGAAGGGTATCTTGATGGAGAGGATTGCATCTGACGAAGAAGCATCGCGGTAGTAAGCAGTCTCGGTAGGGTATCCCCATGTAGGACATCTGGGAAAGTATCAGCATGGTATCTGGATGATGCGATTGGGAGGTATCTTTACTGAATTTGCCGATCAAACTCGTATAAATAAGTAACGTTCGCAATCGCAGCGAGATCCAAGTTGGTGTGTTGCTTGAGTTCTTTTTTGTGCCTTTCAATCAAGGATTTCATAGCAGCTACAATGTGTTATGATTCGGTTCAGGTGTGTGCTTTGACAAGAAAACTTACTGCCCATCACTCTGCTGTAGACCTCCTTTCCAATAAAGGAGCTCGTCATTGTCTTGCTCGCAATATCTAGACTGAAGGGGTTTGAGACAGCGATAGCAGCCTTGAAAAGGCAATCCGAGCCCTCTTCACCGCAATACTGGCGGGCAGGTCAGCCACTGATGCACTTTGGCACTCAGATTCTGGCACTTACATTCGTTATAATATTGGCACCGAGAGAGAAACCAATGCCAAACAGTGGGCGATTCGGAAATGTCTTCCGAAGCCACTTGACCGTCTGTCACGAAAGTGTTAGAAACTGTTCATTTTTACCAATTGATTTTGAGGGAACTTGCTTGTCTGATGTCCCACGTTGCCCGTGCATTATACAAGATGCCGCTCGTGATTTTGCTGCCCGCGCAGCCTCGGGAATTCACCACGCAAATCTCCCAGCCCTGTTCGGGTAGAGGAGCAATTGTGTGTCTCAGATAAACCTCGTGAGAGCCACCGGAAAGGCCATGCAGCACCACCAACATAGGCTTCGCATCGTCCGAGCTGATAGTGGCAAACTCTTCTTCTGAGTAGTGGACAGTTCGGGGCGGCAGGCCCTCATCTCGACCATCGTGAGGCTCCACGACAAAATCGACAGCAAAGGATCCGTCATAGGCTTCATGTTCGGCCTGGAAGATTTTGCGCTTGTAGTACACCAGTGGCCCATGCGGCTTCGTTGCTGTCCAGATTGTCTGTATGTGGCCATTGAATAACAGCGGATTTAACTGGCATGGCGGCGTGTTTGCTTCGCAGATCTTGAGGAGGTCAGTCTCATTGCCGTCCTTTTCTTTGATTGCCCTAGGATTTGGCGAATGAGTAAACTCAATCTTGGCCCTCCCGAGCCACTCCATTGCTGTGAGAGTTCGAACAGTCTTGTAACCCGACGGAAGGTACAACTACAGAGAAAGGGCCAGAATGTGGTACAGTATTAAGGGCAATAGGGGTGATTGAATCTAGAAATACGCCGAGACAACCAGCAAAACTCGGATCTTTATCTAGATGAGAAGTGCAGAGCCCGCTTCTTGATAACAGAGGGTTGCACATGCAACAGTGTCCATGAGGCGGAACCCCTGCGGGCTCGGTAGACAGTACAGCCATGGCGGTGGCGATAGCTGGTAACGGGAGTGTACACCGTACAGAGCGGTGCCAATTACTCATTTGGCATCAGAGACTGCAGGGGTCCACCGACTTCCGAGGCTGCTAGAAGAAGTTACACCGAACCGCGGCAAATGCTTTGGAATTTGATGTTAGTTTGTTGAGGCACGGAGTGGGCTAAGACACCGAGTATCCTGTGATGGATTGTATTTTGTTGCTCCATGTTGTTTAGCTGGAGTTTGCTGACGCCTATCAACCACTATTTATATGTCAGATCTGATTGCTTGCGTCTTAGTCAATTTGTCTTTCAAGTGTGAACATGACCGTTGATTTCCTTAGGTATTTTTGCGGGTCGATTTACACAAGGTACCTGAGATGTTGGACGGCGTTACTCCCGGCACTGAGCAAACTTGTACCCTAACGGCGTCTTACCTGCTTCTCGCTGGAGTAACTACAGGTAGGTACGTGTACTAGTGCACATTAGGAATCACCCCCGTTGGCGTGCACGAGATAAATCACGTGGATCAACCTTCTTTTTGGTGTGGGTTCGCACGAAAGAGACTCTACCATGCAAAGCAAGCATCACCAACGCAACGAGTTCGCATCGACGCTCCACGAGATGCGTTGCCTGTGACCGTCGGAATCTTCTGGAGAGAGAGCGCCATGATTTTTTTCTGGGATTCTATGGCACTGCCTGTCAGGCATGGGGAGAGTGTGAATAGGCGCCCGGAGCTTCTGACTCCCTGACGAGCGATTTGGAACCTTATCCCCCGGATTATCGTTTCCCTACACGAGCCGACACGTTGGATGCGGCCCACTGATCAAGTATGGGCTTGCTGGGCTTACGAACAAGACATGATATAAAGCCGCCAACCCGCGGATGAAGCCGTCGCCAATACCCCACCACAACCTTATTGTTTGCATCGCAACACGGCACCTGTAAATCGCCTCACCGTGCTCTCCCTTCGCACGCCTACGGTATCTCGCTGTGACGGCTAGGTTTTTCGGAGGAATCGACTTTGAATATGGCGGATAAAACCCTACGCGGTCGTGCAGATATATTGTGCTCTCAACACCAGAGCCCTATTCAAGCCGATATGGCGTCTTCCACTTGTCAGGAAGTCTTGTCACATGTTCAGGCGCCGGATTTGGCGGGATAGAGGCCATTTGCGCATCATATGGACCCAGATTTTATTTCTCTGCTTGCTCAGCAGCCTCTCTCCATAGCCTTGGGGCAGAGATTCCGTTGACTTGGATGCCATTGAGATGCTGCAGTGTCGACAGTGACGCTGCCCAACCCTGAGGCATCCTGAATGATGATTGGCTACTTGACTGGAGGGGAAATGAAGATTTAAAAGGAACGAAAAGAAGAAGGAGAAGAGCTACGACACGGGGATCTGGTTAATAACGCAAAACTTGCGCGTTTCATCCCTACATATGTTACGTGGTGGGCAGCTCTCTCATTTGACCTATGCATCACATATCGACGGTCACGAGATAGCTGGCGAAGTTGCGTGGCAGAAGGGGTTAGAATGACGATTGATGTCCATGGTAAGTCTCGTAAATGATCCGCCAGGATACGTACATAGCGATTTGTTGCTGGTTGATGACGGCCAGAGCATGCTCTGCTCTGGCCGTCATGGTCGAGATGATTGGCAGTAGCGGGCTGTCTTCTGCATGTCTTGGGGCTATGAAATGACGGGGAGGTGTATGAGAAAACTGCCATGATGGTGCAAGCTTGCGAGTGCATGTCCGGAAGATTGGGTGGCTATTTGGGCGCGGCGGATTCCGGGACAGGACTGCTTTGGGGAAGAGCCACGATTGAGGCTCAGGGCATCCAACGATGGCCGCGAAAAATTCATCATGACGGCGGTCAGCTCTTTGGGGGGATGTTCGGGGCTGTGGCACCAGGGCCTCGGCGCCCTTTTCTTTTTTTTTACCCTTTTCTTTCCTCTTCTCTTCTTCTCCCTCTACTGCCCTGCACTTTGCTCTCACAACCCTCAACTGCAGCGCCATTTGTCCCAGGCTGTGGGACGCGGACATAGCTCGACCCTTGCTCCTCCGGCTAAGGTGCGGCGATTTACCAGCGCTGCGACGCTAAAAACTCAAACAAGGTGCAGGTCCCAATGGGGCAGACTACATCGCCTCCGCGTCGCCCTCGACATGCTGCCATGAGAGACGACGGAGGAAGTTATGATTACAGAGAACGGCCTCGATCTGGCAGAGGAGTGACATCCTCGGATCGACCAGGATCTCCTCCCCACGGGGCCCGTCACAGCTCGGATTACTCTCGCCAGCACCATCGCCCCAGAGACTCAGCGCCAGCGCACCGGCATCGCTCACGAGACCGTAGCCGGGAATATTCCCGGCGGGAGAGGCCTGCATCCTCGCGCCCGCTTGCCGATTCGGACGACCTGATCCCTCGCTATCGTGAGAGCAAGGCGCGTTCCTCTGAAGTCAAGGCCAGGACGACTCGGGGTAGCCGTAGCCGTAGCCGTGAGCGAGGCCGAGATCGAGATCGAGATCGTGACCGTGGGGGACTCGGCTCACCGTCCTCGTCCAAGCGACATAGAAGTCGAAGTCGAAGCCGCAGTCGGTCTCTGAGCTCGTCACGTCGGAAACGCTACAAGAAGGCACACAGTCCGCCACCACGCGGTCGAGATCAAGGCTCCAAGTCCGAATCCAAGAGACGAAGACACCATTCTCCCGATCGTCGAGGCCCCTCACCGCGTCACCATCGCTCTTCCCACAAATCTCCTTCCCGAGCCGACGACGACTCCCGCCACCACTCGAGACGACGATCTCACTCCCGCTCTCCAACAAGATCTGAAGCCGACAGGAGACATTCCCGACGCGACTCACGCCACCGTCACAAACCCGAAGCCACTCGAAGCCCATCGCGGAGACGGTCGCCACTACCTGCTGGCAGTCGACATTCATTCTCGAACCGGAGAGATTCGCAGTCGCGTGTGGCCGAGCCAGCATTGACGGTCCGCACTGCTACTGACGACCGGTCGCGAATCGACGGCGACTACCGACAAACCAATCGAGACCAAAGACCTGCTTCTCCTACCGCCCATCGTGATCGAAATCGAGGCAAAGAATTTTCCGAACCGCATCACACTTCGAGGTCCGACATTGACGACGACATGACGTCTCGGAGCAGTTACCGAGGAGGATACAACCCCACCTATTCACATCAATCCCACCACAGTAATGACCCTCGAGGATATTCTCAGTCTCCTCAGAACTCGGGTTCCTTTCACAACTCGCCATCTCCATCGTCATACGGTGCGGGTCGTTCTGGCTGGAATCACCAGTACTCTCCCCAACAGTACGTTTCTAGCTAACTATCTGCATTTCATCACTGCTAATGGGAATAAACAGACAATATCCTCCGCAGTATGCTCACGGTGGCAGCGGCTATCCTCCCAGTGGCCCTCCTCAGAATGGATCACAGAACCATTACCATGTGAATTCGCAGCATTCCCCCCCTTATGCCGCACCCACTGGTCCTCAGGGTAACTACCGAGGGGGTCATCGAGGGAGTGGCTTTCGTGGCGGGCCCGCCGCAATTCGAGGTGGCTATCGTGGCACTGGCTTCAAGAGCACCTCTAGGAACCCTTCATTCCAGGCGCCGCCGCCGCCACCTCCCCCTCCCCCTCGAAGCAATGGTTTCCCGTCAGATGAAGAAGTTGACCAGAGGTCCACCGCCGCAGATGCAGATGCGGGTGCTGCGGCAGACACTGAGACCCATGATGCTCATGAAAATGCCTCTTTGGACCGCTCAGACGATGCACCACCAGCCCCCGCCAACCATACTACGTCCAAGGATGGTGCTGAAGCGTCATCACAAACTGCACCCAAGTCGGGAAGTGGTGCTGGCAAGTTCAGCTTTGCGTTTAAGCCCTCCTCAAAACCAACACCCGCGGCTCCGAAGCCCGAGATTTCCCAAAAGTTCAATGCCGCGCCCCCAAGGAGAGAGCCTGTACAGCAGGCCCAACCCACCAACCGTGAACGCGAGCGTGAACGTGAGCGTGAGCGTGACAGGGACCGGGACCGAGAACCTCCCCCAAGTGCACCCACCGAGCCGTCTTCCGCACGTTCCCGGCGAGAGTTTAGGAATCCTCCCGAGGGACCAAAACTGGCACCGAGTACGCGGAAGGTGATGAAAGTTATGAAACGACCGAAGCCGCGACCGACTCTCCCCGACGACTTGATTGAATCCGACTCGGTGTTTTTCAGAAAACCTGGAAATGAATCTGTTGTCGGCTCAGGGACATATGGAAAAGTGTTCAAGGGGCTCAATGTATACACAAAGGGACTCGTTGCTCTGAAACGAATTCGTATGGAGGGTGAAAGAGATGGCTTCCCCGTGACAGCTGTCCGAGAAATCAAACTGCTACAATCGCTGAGACACACCAACATTGTCAATCTTCAGGAGGTCATGGTCGAGAAGAATGACTGTTTCATGGTTTTCGAGTACCTCTCTCATGACTTGACGGGTCTGCTCAACCATCCTTCCTTCTCGCTAGATTCAGCTCAGAAGAAGCACATGGCTAAGCAACTTTTCGAAGGGCTAGACTATCTTCATGAGAGAGGTGTCCTTCACCGAGACATCAAAGCTGCAAATATTCTTGTTAGTAGCGATGGAATATTGAAGCTGGCAGATTTCGGACTGGCTCGGTTTTATGCGAAACGACACCAGCTGGACTACACGAATCGGGTCATTACGATCTGGTACCGCTCACCGGAGCTCCTGCTGGGGGAGACAAAGTACACCGCTGCCGTCGATGTTTGGAGTGCCGCCTGTGTCATGGTCGAAATTTTCACCAGACTCGCCATTTTCGCTGGAGACGGAACAGAGCTCAGTCAGCTGGATAAGATATACAATGTTCTTGGGACGCCAACCCGCCACGATTGGCCTGGAATTACAGACATGGCCTGGTTCGAGCTACTCCGGCCAACTGCTAAACGAAAGAATGTCTTCGCGGAGAAATACAAAGACAGAGTGTCCCCTGCTGCTTTTGACTTGCTACAATCCATGTTCTGCTACGACCCGGCGAAGAGGCCCACGGCATCCACGATCTTGCAACACCCGTACTTCACTACCGAAGAGCCACTGCCTAGACAGGCAATAGAGTGAGTTTAATGCCCCTTTGGATTAACTATCTTGTCCTGGACATTCTGTTTTACTAACCCATAATGACAGACTGGCAAATATTGGTGGTGATTGGCACGAGTTTGAGTCGAAAGCGCTGCGAAAAGAGAATGAGCGGCGAGATCGGGAGGCTCGAAAAGCAGCCAAGGACACTGCCCGTGAAAAGGACAAGAAGCGTGTCCCGGAGTCTCATGATCGCGAGAGGAGTGCCAAGAGGATACACGTCGATCAGAAGCCGGCGGATAACCGAGGTGGCAGTACTACAGCAGCGGCAACGACAGCTACGAAGGAATGAACTGCGCAGCTCTCTAATTTCTTCAAGGCGGCATTGTGGATGGTTTTACTTGTTTGATATATAGCCGCCTTTTCTTTCCTCCCAGCTTTACTGAAGCTTAAGATGGGACGGCGCTGTCAATGTAGTTTATAATGCCGTACATGTGGCATGAAAGGTTCCATTTTCATTTTCATTTTCATTTTCTCTTCTTCTCACTCGAAAGGTGTTCAAAAGGGTATATCTGGCGTTTCGTGGACGTGGAAAGCTTTCCTAAAGGGAGAGGTGGCATTGCATGGCAGAGAAAGAGACTGATTCTGCGTCGTTGTTTATGGCCTTGGGGGGGGGGGATGTAGAAGAGAAGAAACCCAGGCTTTTTGGCGGGAAGTTAATATACGAAAGCTGTTACGACGAATTAAGCTGTGTTGTGCAGTGTGCTACTAGAATCAATTTTCATTCCGGCTATATATGCATCGAATGTCTTTCTAGTTCAAATGCATGAAACTTGATCATTGCCTCGGATGATGTATTAGTAGGCAAGCCAAAAGGGGAAAAAAAAATCAAATACAAAGAGGTCCAAGTCTTCTGAAAATGTCTTCCCATTGTCGTAACGTCATCAATAGATTTGTCATAAAGTGTGGTATCATAAGCTCTTTTCTCATGTGCGGGTATCCCATCAAGTAGTCCAAACAGCCAGCCAGCCAAAATAGGAAAAAAAAAAAAAGAGAAACCAAGTAAGAGGGTCGTTCTGTTTTCTCCTCCTCTTTCCTCAGTTTTGTTTGGTATCATATTCGATCATTTGCACCTTTTCGACCGTCCATTCACCCATTGACCTATCTAATGCCTCTTTTCGGTACCGATCATGCAAGGGACTATTGAAGTATTCCCTTTCCCTTGTAGTCGGTTACCTTTAAGAGGTCTCGGAGACTCCCCTCAGCAAGGCCCTTGTTATGATGGGTAGACGGATTGGAAGATGGCTTCCAGGGCATCCAGCCGTTGATCATGGAGAGAATGCCACTACCTGCAATGTCCGTCTTGGTGTGCGTAATGGCTCCCTTTGCAACGGAGAGGCCGTATTGCTTGGGAAGAGCAGGCGTCTCCTTGACTAGAACAACAGGAGGTCCCTCAAGAAGCTCCCCTGGGTTCGTGCGTATCTCGAGCTGACTCGTTGATTCTTGGGGCCGCGCTGGCTCACTGACGAGGCCGGTGGCCGATGAGCGTGGAGAATCTATAGCCGTGCCGTTGAGTCTTGTAGAGGCATCAATGAGAGCAAGGGACGATGAGGATTTCTTTGGAGCAGCATCCTCGTGGTGCGTGTCACTTCGCTCATCGAGGGTTTCGCTGGAAGAGCTGCTGTGGGAGGAGTGTCCTGATCCCTTCAGTACCGCCCGACCGCGGATTTCCTCTGCGATCTCAGATGCAGTCTTTTTCCCGCCGGGCTGTTCTTCATCTGAAGATCGGCTGGACGATATGATTGTCTCCAAGGTTCCTACGGCTCTGCTATTCCGGCGAGCCATGCGTCTTCTCCTACGGGTTGATGCTCCTACGCTGTGTTCGTCGTCGGCGGAGACTGCCTGCAGGGTTGGGCCTTGGGAGTCATTCAACTGGGCCGAGGAAGTGAAGAAGGAGGCTCCAGATCCATGGGGAGTATAATGGACTTCGTATTGATTGCTCAGCGAGTACCTGGATCTGGCACAAATCTCGGCAATCCGGTCTAGATCAGCGTTGATATCACCAGCAACACCGCCACCCTGTGCTTCGATATTGGCCATGAAGCTTTTGAAGCTGAAGGCTTCCACTGGGGGCAGGCGGGCTTCGTCTTCGGCACGGCCGTTTACGGGTTTCTTTCCAAAGGATAACACCATGGTGCTCAACATGCCGGGCTCTCCGGACACAAACCTGGAAGGGACGCCGGCGACTGCTTCGGCAAATCGGCTGACCTGGGACCCGGAGCCGGCACCAGGACCGGAGACGGACGATCCGTGAGCGATGGGACCACGAGACGAGCTGGATGGCCTGCTGGACGGCAGCGGAGGGTAGTAGCTCCGGACAATGACAGGCTCCGAGTATGTGCTGCTCTGGGCGCCGGTCGACTTTGCGTAGCGATGGCTCGGGAAGTTGTGATTGAGCTCTCGGAGGGCGGTGGTGCGGTACTCTACGGTTGAATCATCGACGGGGATCGGCTTGCCCTCAGCAGTGGACGGCACGAGGCTTGTCGGAGACGGATTGGGCTGGATGGAGCGCCTGAAGGAGATGGGGAGGGAATTGCCGGCACCACTACGAGGTTCGGTGGTGGATGATGATGACCGAGGCGACAGCAGAGATGAAGGCTGAGGCTGAGGCAGCAGCTGGGATTGAGGCTCAGACTGGTGGTGTTGAAACTCAGACTGAGACTGGGACTGGGAATGAGAATCAGGCTGAGGATCAGGTTGGTCTGACGGCGGTTCAAGGCCAAAGGTGGGTAAAGACATGATGGGCTGAGCAGATGCGTATCGGATGGTTAAATACGATATATGTAAGGCAGGCCAGGCAGGTTGGGAGAGAGTATTGGGGTGTTGGGCTTCGGCGACGATCGGTCCAGGGTCTCAGCAAGACATCGGGCGCGGCAACATGCAAGCTGTGCAGCTCCGAGCACTCCAAGGCATCAATTCGTGTCGTTCGGACAAGGTCCCTGGCCAGGCCCGGCTTGGTTTGGTCTGGTTTGATCCGGTCTGGTCTGGCTTTGGTTTGGCTGGCTTCGACAGGATGGGATGGGATGGGATGGGATGGGGGAAGAGGAGGACACTGGACGGATACGTGGTAGGGCCGTAGGGTGTCCCTCGCTAGTGACAAGAAGTGGCACGACAGTGACTCTACTGCTGTATGTAGCGTTGGCGGAGTCTCACACAACGACTAAGGGCCAGCGTAAGGCAGAGGAGATGCAGATGCAGATGCAGATGCAGATGCAGATGCAAGAGGGTGCTTGAAATAGCAGTGGCAAGCAAGCGATGGGGGTGGTGTGGTTTGGTGGTTGGTTGGTGGTAACAGCGGCGAAGCAGCAGCTGGATGAAACGAGACGAGGGAGAGAGAGAAACGCGGCAAGATGGTAGATGATGACAGAACACTCTCAATCTCTTTAGCTGTTAAGGGTAGTTGGTGATGGTGTAGTGGTAGTAGAACAACAGCGAGCAAGTTGCAGTGAGGGGCAGGACAGAGACGCGCAATTGGGCCAGGCGATCAATTCACAAACACGCAACGCCAAACCAAAATCACCAACAGGCGTGGGCGGAGCAAAAAGCAAAAAAAGAACGCAACACGCATTGCATTTTCGAAACTGCACAAGCTGCATAAGCATGCAATGGCATATGCGAAGCGAAAAGCTGCACGACCGTCGTGGCCGCTGCTCAAAGGCGCTGCTGCCTTCCGGCGCCGGCCGCTGGAGGGAAGCATCTCGCCTCTGCCTACAGCTTGTTTTGGCTGAATTTGCCCTTCGCCATCACCATCCCTGCCGCAGCTGTTTGCTGCCGTGGGCGTCGGCGATTGGCTGGAGAAGAGGCATCTCGACGTGTTCGCCGACTGAAGCGGAAAGGCGCACAGCAGCGGCAAAAGCGATGCGCTCCAAAGAAGCAGCTTGAGGTGCTGTTTTGCATGGCCGAGGCCAATCACGGCGCTGGGAAATGATGCTCATCGCCAATTGCTTACAGGGTACATGCACGGCTTGATGGTTTGGTGTTTGATGTCGATGTCGATGTGGGCACTGCCTAGACGTTTTTGTGGGTGAGATGAAGAAATTGATATGTACGAGAGGATATCATGGATGCTTGCCAATTGGTACTGTCGGGCAATTGAATCCCCAAGACTCTGCATATATCCAAGAGCTTTGGCCTTTTCTCCCCGCAGTGGTTTATCTGATTAACCGTATCATCGACACCAGCATCAGTTGTCTGTGCTTTGTACTGTAAACAGACCCCAGCCCATTGCTCCGTGCTTTCTTTCTTTCTTTTTTTTTTTCTTGTCTCACTCTTCAGCTCTTACTGTACAGTTCGGAGGTTGGGGCAAGTTTTGCGGGAGCGGGGAAGCTCAGCTCCAATTCGCCAAAAATCCCAAGCTCTGCTCCGTCGACGCACATTGACTCGACAGCTTATGCTGGGCAATAAATGCATGATTCGCAAAGTGTTTCAGGCCAATGCATCTTGCGGTTTATCGCTGGCATCCGATTGGCGTTGAAAATGCCTTGCTGGTCGTCTGTGCTGAATCTACGGACGAGATATTCCGTGGCAGAAATCTTCAGACAGAAGCGCAAAGGCGAAGATGCTCGGCCGTGATGATGTCATCCCCCATTTCTTCTACACCAGTCTCATATACAGCGAGATCTAGATATTATTTCCATGACCACTACTATTACTACTACGGAGTATATAGCAAATTGCTATTTATGCTCCCGTTTAGATACACTTCACTCACGCAGGGCATGACCTTGTGTCAAGACTTTCTGAGCCGAATTGACGAGAATGTCTTCTAGGCACTACGCCTGCGTCGCGAGTTCATTCGAATCGACTGCTTTCCTTCAACTCAATTCAACTCAACCCCTTCCGATCCATGACGACAAATCCATGTTGATTGAAGCGATGACTTTCAACATGTTTCCTGGATCATCTTTTCTCTTCCTTGTAGGTGCATGACCACTCAATGCCCTATGCTGAAACAACGGCACTTAGGCGTATCCCTGGTTTTGACCTTGGTTGCTATAACCTTGGTTGACATAGCCCTGATTTACATAGCCTTGGTTGTTGTTATAACCTTGGCTATCATAGGGAGGGCCAGTGACAGGCGCACCAGCACCAGCAGGCTGCCCAGCAGGCGGCGGTGCCATCGTTCCATAGCCTTGTCGACGGCCTTGTCCACCCGTTTGCACCTTGTCAGAGTAGATGCCGGGAGCACGACGCGGCGGATAATGGCCCTCGCGGGCTTGTTGCCGACGGTCGTAATACACGTATTCGAGATAGAACGCATGTATGTGACCCGGGAAATACCCAAGTATCGTCAAGCATACGTTGATGAGTAGGTCCATTCCACATCCTGCCACAGCCCACGCGCCGAGCGGAGGGACTACAAGATATGATTAGCAGGCATTCGTCAACTGTCATTTGAGGCGGCCCTCTTATCTGGACTTACAGAAGATAGTGACAATAACAATTAGTACTGCGGCACAGACACCCATGATGGCGGTAGAAAGTTGTCGCAAGTTCTATAAAGGTTTGTTAAACGATCGATGGCTTGTTGACGTGTAATGGTTGCACGAATAGCTTTCGATTGCAGAGAGACAGTCGGCGTAAATTTGAATTCGTCTTTCTGGGGCCTTGAGGGGGAGTCTTTACAAGATCAACTGTTGCGACGGCGATCCTTCCAAAAGATGAGAGACTGGCTCTTTTAATTGCAGATTGGAATGCGACAGCAGGTTAAAGTTTTAGCCTCTTATTGCGTAACAAGCTTGCGTGAAAACTGATCATGCCGTTATTGAGTTCACGCAATCAACCACCATCAACCGCCTCTCTAGGTAGTGGCTAGGCAGTGGCTACCCGCGATGTGCCAACAATGACGCAGATTTGAGGAAGTGGATGACGTAGGCGCACGTGGGCGACTTTTCCGCTCGCGATCAGGAAGGAGCGTGGCACCTCGTAGGTCCAAACTCAATTGATTGATGGTAGAACAAATGGGGCTGTCAAGAAGAATTTGAGAAAACCTTAAAAAACTTCCAAGTTCTTTTCTTGAACCAGATATTCACAGCTGCCCTGTTATTACTTCTTGTCCCCCAGCTTCGCACTGATGGATCAAGCGTGCATATAAGGAGAAGACAAGACGCCAGATTTCGTCCAAAAGCTGCGAAATATTTTCCAATGCTTCCAAACCCTCCAAAGTGTCCGTCTCTCCATGAGGAAGAGAGCACGTTGTAGAAGATTGCTACAGTATCACCAGCCCATCATATCATGTTGGTGGCGATGGGGAGATGGGCTGCACGGCTTACAATCCCTCGTCCAAATGGGTATTTGTCCCGCAGCATTGCAAGGTAGCCGACCGATAGCCGCACCACGTTACATCTTTCAAGCTGAGACATGCTGACTTCATTCTCTTCACAGTCCAGGCAAGCGTATTCTACATAGCAAGTCAGGATTGACCGGTCTCCAAATGTATGGCCTTCCGGCGACTTAAAGCTCCAACGGAATCGAGCCGTAACTCCCGAGCTATGGATACAGTATTGCCTTTACAAACAAACGAAATTCCCGACCAGCCCCTTGGCTGGTGCTAGAACAATGATGTGCGGGGAGCAGAGGTGAAACACTGCTGGACGTGTCTCAGCTGAGAATCGGAGTAAGAGCAGTCAGTCTCCGACAACCCCTGTGGCATGCGTCGAAGCTAAGAGCATGACAGCCAAGCAACGACGATTAATAACACTAGCATTCAGACAAGCTTAGTCTATCTTTTGCAACTCCTAGAGACAACAGCGACTGTTACTATGAGTATGAGACACATAGCGGTTAGTACTGCGGGACTGGGTCAGTTGCAATATCCATTGTATACGAGTACTACTACAAGACACTGCGGTTCTGACATCGTTCTAGAAACGAAACTGATCTGGGTCAGTCGGCAGCCCGCCACTGTGCAGGCCTCGTGGTTGGCCTGAGCTCCGAGAGGACATGCCAAGGGAGGAAACCCCGCTGCCCGCCCAAGACAACTTCAGACGCGTCTGAGAGTCTGCCTTGAAAGTACGCTAAAATCAGAGCACTTTGTCCAAACGAAACAGTGCTTTTTCTTTTTTTTTTCTTTGCTTTTTTTCTGACCCGTCATCACGACATTACGACAGGCTTTGCCGACGCTGAGCGCTGTCCGAGGTACCGGGAAGCTTAACCTTTTACCCGTGACTCAAATCGGATCATTTCCCACTCTTGAGGCCTGCCCAGATGGCTCCTATGTGAAGTCGGTAAGGCGACTCTCTCCTTTTTTATGTGGAAACAGTGACGAAAAGAGGCCACTCGTCTCTCGACCTTGCTTCCAGACGTCTCGCAGAGCGGGTATTCCCGACATACCGACACCCATGCGGGAGTAGGTAGATACCAGTTAGTGTGCCGACTAAAAAGGTCGGGTTTGTGACGGACACTATCATTCTGGACACTAGCCGCCCCTTCAGAGAAAAGAGGGAAAAAAGGACGCCATGGCCCAGTGAAGTGTTGCTGTACGTAAGTCGGACTCAAACGAGCGGCTGATAGTACTTATTACCAACAAAGCCGTGTTTGATATAAAACAAGGGCTACGCAATTACGAGCTTTCGTGGACCATGCCTGTATACCGAAAATGGAGGAGAGGAGAGTGGCTCTTTTCTCAAGAGAGGCTTGATTGCATGAGACTGGTCATTTTTCTCCCAACAGAAGCTCCTGTCCTGTCAAAACCAGATTCAGCATGATGCCGCTAGGGTACCGCACACTGTATTGACCTCCGCGCACAAGTGACCAAGTGCAGGACTCTGCAGCAAATCTCAACGTGATACGTGGGATGTATACTATTAGTAGGAGCAAGCACAAGAGTCCTTGGCCACAAAAACAATGGAGAGCCGCCAGAGATCCGCGCGATAGAGACCAATTCTGTCTCGCCACACAGCGCCGGTGTCTTGGTTCGACGCAGCTGGCCTGCGAGTGCATGTGGAACTCGTCTTTTGTCATGCCAGCTAGCAGTCGTTTATTATGCAAAATACGCCAATGGCTGCCGACTGATGTATTTGGAAAGCTGGCGGGCTTCTACTCGCAGCTTGCCATCCTGGGCCCAGTCCAAGTGGTGTAAGAAACCGTACTAGCAGGATTACAATATGCAAACCTGCTTGCGGCGGTGAGAGAGAGGTCCTCCTATTCCCAGACGGAGCGAGGATCAAGAAGCTGCTGATGCTGCTGCTGTTGTTGTTTTCCTGCGGAGATGGTGGCCGTCACCTGGTCATGCTGATCATTGATGAGACGCTGATACTCGCCCATATTTGTATTGGGTACTGTACGGAACGGCATTGGACCGGGTCCAACAACAGGAATTGACGGATATCAATGCATTTTCAGTACATCGTATTCGGACTGACACTTCATGATTCTGGTCCTCGATGTGTCGTGCCCAGGTACATGTACACGGGCGAGCCAGAGGCGATGCAATTGGTAGCTGGCTCTCTAATGTGTACTCCAAGGTGGAACAGCTTCTCCTTGCTTGAGATTCGCCTATCGAGCCAAACCAGGTGTACTGCGCATAACCTCTACTAGTACCTATAGGTAATATAGATCTGGGGAACTTACCTAGGCAAGGCTAAGACATACATGTAGTCCCGTGCCTGTACCTGAGCATGGAGGCATTGAAGTTACGGTGTACAAGTCGCAGTACATAGGCCTGCCCAGACCAGCGGCGCGGCTGGCATGATTCAAGGTTTTTGATGGACATTGCCCTGGGACGGCCAATGGCTTCGGACCCGGCGCGTCAAATACGAATGGACATACAGTAAGGTTTTCAAATAGCCTTCATCCATATGACAGAAGGACAGCATCATTTGAAAGGTGGATATTGGACCTCGGGTACCTTGTAGTACCGGGCTGTCATTGCTTTCCAGGTACTCGTACATGTACCAAGGGACTACGGGACTATGGTGACAGGCATTGACGGCACACAGCGCTTGAGGCTCTACCCATCCATATCCATCTCGCAAGCCCCTGTACTCGTACCTGCACAGTAGACACATACCTAGGTACACTCTGCTAATGAATTCTCCCAATATTGCCGTCTCCGACTGGCCGTGCCCCTGGTGGGACGCTGCCAGCCAGCCAGCCCCCAACTAACCTGGCGGGAAACATGGAACCTGAATGAACCCTACGACGGTGCTACCTGTGCCGCTTATCGGGGACGCTTAGCAGGGCTAGCAGGGTCGAGCGCCTGAGCTGGCCAGCTGGAGGTGCACCAGCCCACTGAGACGGGTCCACAGAGGCCCTGAAAAGGGCCCGTCAACGGTCCTTGTTACTGTACCGCCCGCTGGAACCTGAGCAGCCAAGGTACCTGAGCTAACTTGCCCGTACAGTAGCCGCTGCGACAAGAGAAAACTGCTGGAACCAATTTCCCGCTCGCCAACCGGCCTCTTCCAATCCTCCCCATTCTCTCTTTTGCAGTCTTTCTTCATCTACTTCAAAGCTCGACTGTTTCGAGGGTGTTGTTGCGCATTCTGGCAGGGCGCGGCCAATCTTTTCCCACTCCGTCGACCCTTCATTGTGTCCTCACCAGTTCTTCTCTTCTCCCGGCCGCCACCCGAGCTTCTCGCTTTTCCCCGGCAGTTTTTGTGTTTTCTGACAACGCCTCCTGAAAGCCTCGTCACGGCTTCTCTCCCATCGCCCTTTTTTCCCGCCCGTGAAATATTCGAGCCGGCTGGGGTCCAAGGCTGCCGTTCGCCGTTTCTACACTCCTGTCCCCCTCTCGACGACCCATTGCGAGTGGTCCGGCGATCGCCTCTCCGTCGATAGTCGCTGCTCTGCGTCTTGCATACGTTTGTTGGCTCGAGCCGGCAGACCCGTCGCCATCATGTCTTCGCAGCAGCCTCAGCTCAACATCGACCGCTACGTCGTGATCCATGTTGCGACTACCTGCGATGAACACGGTGTCTACGTCACCAAGGATTCCGCCGAAGTCATTGAGCTTGGATGGATTCTCCTTGATGCTAACAGTCTGGAGGAGGTTAGAAATACCTTTGCCCCCCCCCCCCCCCCCCCCCTAACCCTGCGCCACTACCTGGCCACACCATGCTGCACACACTGCATGGCTTCTCAGCTGAAGCATCGCTAACCCGGGCGGCCATCACAACAGATCACCCACGAAAGCGTCCTTGTCAAGCCTGTCAATACTCCCATCACCCCGCTATGCAGTAAGTTTTTCAGTGCCGTGCATCCTTTTTTGGCCTTTTCTGTTGCGACCTCCCCCTATTGCCTTGCGCTCGTGAGGGCGGACACAGAATTGGCGTCCAAAAATTCTAAGCTTGCGGCGAATCGTCGAAAACTGGGGCTGACTTGTGATGTTTTCTCCTCGCAGCGAGCCTAACGACTCTGACCTGGGAACACGTTCGAAATGCCGGTACTTTTAGGGATGCTATCAGTCGATTCGACACGTTTGCTACCGAGTATCTGACGTCCAAGAACCTCGACTTTGTCTTCGTCACGCTCGATGCCTGGGATCTGCGAGTTCAGCTCCCGCGAGAAGCTCGCGACAAGGCTGTCGTGCTGCCTCCCTATCTACAGCACTCTCGCACCTTCGACCTGCGAACTGAATACCAACGCTGGCAACAGCACCACCCAGAGTCCCTGCCGTTCGGCCCCTCGATGCTGTCAAACATCTGCGCTGCTCTCGAGGTCGAGCCAGTCCAGTCCAGTGCACCTATTAAGCATAACTTGCCTTTCCACCTCCAGGCTCTGGCTCCCGCCTCTCCCCGCCGCGCAATGGAAGAGGCCATTACCTTGGCCCGCGTTCTTCGTGGCTTGATTCGCAAGTCTCAGCCCGCCCAGGATCACCCCGATGTGTTGACTCGACCTATGGATGCGAGGGCAGATGTCCGGGCGTTCCTTTCCGAAAGGAGCAAGGTTCTGCACATGTCTGGTCTGCCGCATGATACTACTCAATCCGAGCTGGAGAGCTGGTTTACCCAGTTTGGTGGCCGTCCGATTGCTTTTTGGACTCTTCGAACCCCCGAGCAGCACAAGCCCACTGGTACAGGTTTTGCTGTTTTCTCATCTCATGAAGAAGTGAGTCCTTTCTTTTTTTCTGCTCAGAGTCACAAGGAAACGTGCACACGCTCGCCCATCTTCTGTTCTTCACAAATACCTATAAATCTACAAGTTGGAGCTGTCGTAACTAACCCCGTCTAGGCTGCTGAGAGTTTGTGTATGAACGGACGTGCGCTGAACGAAAAGGCTATTGAGGTTTCTCCCTCTTCTAGCCGTGTATTGGATCGAGCTCAAGATATTTTGACACCCTTCCCGCCGAGTAAGAACCGCCCCCGACCTGGTGACTGGACTTGCCCCTCTTGTGGCTTCTCCAACTTCCAGCGCCGCACAGCTTGCTTCCGTTGCTCGTTCCCTGCTGTTGGAAGCGGTGCCCCTGGAGACATGGGTCCTGGCGGCTACCCATACCCATACGGCCCCCCTGCTATGATGACCCCTCCTCACCATGGTGGTCACCACGGTCCTATGCACGGTGGACGGATGGGCGGTGGCGGCGTTGTGCCCTTCCGTGCCGGTGACTGGAAGTGTGGAAACGAAGTTTGTGGATACCACAACTTCGCCAAGAATGTCTGCTGTCTTCGCTGTGGCGCCAGTCGTGCTGGTGCTGCCGTTGTTGCGGATTCTGGCTACCCCTCTCCGATGGATAACGGCTCGCAGTATGGCATGAGCCAGGGTTCGATGGCTGGTACGCCAGGTCCTGGCCCGTTCTCTTCTGGAGGATCCTTTGGACCGGGAGGCGGCTACGGTCAACACTTTGGCGGCCCCCCTAGCCATTTCCTTCCCTCGGGATTGGGTGGCGGTGCTGGCGGCTATCCAGGCTCTCTTAACACGCAGGGCTTCGCTTCCGCCCCCGGCTCGCATTCTGCTGGCCCCTTTGATAGTAGGGCTGCCGAGGCGGCTTTCCAGTCTGCGACTAACGGTCCTGTCTCTGGTGGACCAGGCAACAACTTCTACAACAACGGCAACCCTGGCAACAACGAGAACGATCCCTTTGCGTTCCTGAGCAGTGGTATCGGTGGCCTCTCTGTCAGCGGCGACGCTCGCCAGAATGGTGCCGGTGCTACTCCTAACAAGTCACCCGCCTAGAGGTGATGTTGTCGTTCGAAACGGTGGAGCCAAAGCATCTGCGGCACACGCCGTCATTTAGATGATGATTTAACTCAACTGGTTACATGTACCATCGGTATATCTTTTTCGTTCCCATGCGACGAACTTTGGAATGATGAACATAGAGCATTTGACCTTGGCAAATACCTTCTGGACCTGGCTTGCTTGCTATTTCAAGGGAAAGGGGTTGGTGTGTATTTGGTTTGTTTTTGGAGGAACTAGGACGGAGTGTCGGATATGTTTTAGGCGGGGCTGTGATCTTGTTTCGAGGGCTGGAAGACAAAAGTGAAATACACCACGGCTATTCTGGGTCAACGAGTCTTGTGGTATCAAGCTTTGCTGAGGGAGAAAAAAAAATTATTGGTTCTCTTTCGCGCTAGGGGGGCAAACATGGTTCTTGGCAAGGGAAATAAGGTTGTGTGGACTCGATTACGGTCGGACGTGGCATTCTTTTTTGCTGGAATCCTTTGTCCCGGTGCTGGTGCATAGCGAAAGGGAGTGTAAGGGTATATCATGGCCTTGTTTGACTCAATTATCCAGTTCGCTCGGTGTCGGATTTATCACTCAGATCTAAGGGGGTCTTTGATTTTTGTTTCATCTCTTTCTCTCTTGTCAAACTTGCTTTTTACTGGTCTGAAATCTCTCTTGTCTCCGATTTCTCCTTTTGATTTCTTTTTCCCTTTTTTTACTTGATCTCTTTGTCTTTCTTTTAACTTACATAGGACATTCTCTTTTCTCGCATTGTACTTTTTTTTCTTCGTTCGCTCGTTTCTTTTTTTAAACAACGTTGGGAAGAGAAGGTGTCAAGGTAGCAGCATTTCACAGGAGCGGGGGAAATTCTGGCGGGAGTTGGGTTGAAATCGAGTTTTGAAGGGAACAACACCTTGTTTTTGGGCAAATGAAATGGAAACTTTAGGGGAGGGAAAGGCGATGGGATGGATGGATGGGAAAGGGGGAAAGGAGACTTTCAAATTGGGGGGTTGGTGGGTGGTTGGCTACGGTTGATTTTGCTGATGTGAGAATGCTCTGATGTTTTGTAAACCGTCCAAAGGATTGTGGACATGAAATAAAAGTAGAGTGAGATTTGATGGGATGGCGGGGGAGGCGTGTCCTAATATATTGTGTGTTGATTTTTTTTTTTTACAATTTTCGACTGTGGTGGCGGTAACTTGAAATACGTATTCTCGAGCTCTCGCGGCGCCACTTTAGTGTCGAAGAAATCTCCGGGTCTCGTCAACACTGGGTTCTCCGTCCTTGGAGGTGATTGTTCAAAGGGAGATGGTGATCCTGATGATAGAGTCAGCTCGCCGGTAGACTCCCGGTGGACCGACCAAACTGTGGGCATATGTGACTAACACGAAGTTACGTTCGACAAACTCGCCGAGATTAGGGTAGCTAGCACTCCCCACGAATGTAGGAAATCGCCAGGATCCGCTGTACTTCGGCTTCACAAGGAGTGCCAGCGGAATAGCTGTTTCTCATAATTTGGTAGTACGGTGCTCTGTCGTGATCCCAGAATTTGGATGGTTCAGGGGATTGGGAGTGTGCTTGTGATGACAATATAGGGTACGTATGATGAAAATTTGGAAGGATTCCTTGTCTACCACTTCTTCCAGAACAGTTCTTGCTTCTGAAAGGGAAATGTTATTCAGCACCCCGAATTCGTTATTTAATACCCCAGCGTTTGCGTGGAATTCAAAGACCTATCTGCTACTATCACTATATGTATTTTCTACTACAGATATTACTACTTTCTGCTACTATCGCTATCCTCTGCTACTATCACTACACTCCTCTAGTATCTGCTATTCTATATATATTCTTCCGGTATCTATTATTATCTTCCTTTAGCATCTGGCATAATTATCTAGTACGTATAGCTTCCATATAGGACGTGGGATGCTGGATAACAAATTTGGGAGGCTGAACAACTGCTCCCTTCTGAAAATGGTTCCCTAAAGAAATAATTTCTCACAATGGGTAAGAGTAACATCATGTTCAACCTTGTTTTCCATTTACTGCAGCGCACTAACACTCTGGAACAGCTACCGAACAACTTAATAATACTACTAGGTACTAAAAAAAAAGGAGGGTCTCGAAATCACGGAGAATCCATACAAGGGCAAAAAGTATTACAACTGCTTGGAGATAGACCATATTGCCAAAGTATACCCCAAAAAAAGAGTTCGACGCAATAGTATATCTTCTCACTATCTTTTCACATTCTTAACCCTAACCAAGAATCTATAGAGAAACAAAACTACCGACTTATAAAACAAGTCCATTCCAAATACACATTCAATTACTACTACAATAGTAATGGTCATGATGGAAAGGGCACTGCGAAGTAGTTTTGTTTTTTTTTTTTTTTTTTTTTTTTTTTTTTTTTTTTTTTTTTTTTTTTTTTTTTTTTTTTTTTTTTTTTTTTTTTTTTTTTTTTTTAAATACGAATTAATTCTTATTCCGTTGACTTTAATGTTCCCATCCGCATTCAATCAAGTGCCGTAAACGTAAATCCAATCTGGTTGGACAGTAGGCAGTCAAGCGGAGGACAGAAAAACAAGCCACTGAGTTGAAAAGCAAAAACGCTGAAATCACAGGAGGGGGGTGTCACCTGTCGCTCGTTGCCAGCTGAACTCGAAATCATAGAGACAGAAAAGACCCCGACCGCCATTACCTGGGGGGAATTTTCCAAAAAAAAAAAGGGCCAAACATGATGTTACTCTTACCCATTGTGAGAAACTATTTCTTTGGGGTTCATGGAGAGGAGATTTATTATTGTGATTTGTCTGTCCTGATGGTGATGTATATGAGACTTGAGTTGGTACACTCAGTTTGATCAGATTCTAGTATATAGATGAGCATATATACTCTACGAACTTGTTCTGATAGCATAACTTGAATCTTCAAAGTTTACAAATAAGCGCATTGTCGAGCCTTCACAGCTAGCTTTGCCATTGCATCCATCTATCCAGGAGAGCCATATCCCCCTGTGTGACAATAGAAAGAGGAGTGAACGAGAAATCACCAAGTCACTCAAAGCACGTCACCGTAGTCCTGGCCCTGGCCCTCATCTTCGTCCTGCATGAGTTCGTCTTCTCCGCCGTAGAGTCCGACAGGATCTTCCGCTAAATCGGAAGCAGCAGATGTTGGCATAAAGGACTGCAGATCGAGGTCCATCTGTGCGTCGTCGAAGGGGTGGTAGTAGGGGAATTGGGCACCAGAGGGTGGCTGGAACTGGAATTGGACGCCCTGGTAGGTGCTTCCGAGGTTGTTTGGATTGTCATTGTCATCATTATCCTCGACAATTCCTTCATCGTCTTCTTCATCCTCCATTTCGTCATCTTCCTCTTCTCCTTCGTCATCATCTCCATCTTCCTCCTGAGGTACAGATGACGCTGCCCATTGTTGCTGCCGATGTCTACTTCGCAGCTCCGCCAAAAATGCGTCCAGCAACTGTTCGTTGTCAATCTCAGGCTGAGACTCAGGCTCGGGATGCGAGCTCCACGCCTCGGCTCTCAATCTCTCGTCTCCTCCAAGGTCGGGCACCATGCCCCCCAATAACGACTGGTTGACAAAGTTGATCCAGCCTTGCATGTCATGGACACCTGGAACGGTAGACTCGTGGTCTTTGGGCTGCGGAGGCACAATGTAGCCGCGGTTGATTTCCTCATCGAGATCGAGCGATTCGTCAGAGTCTGAATCTGAATCGTCCAGACTGCCGGCATCATCGTCTTCATCTAGAGTGCCGCACCAAGCTTGAGTGCGTAGGCGTTCGTCTTCTTCGTCAGACAAGATTTCATCTTGTTGCTGGGGCGTGAGTTCTTCCCAGCGCTTCTTGAGGACGTGCTTCGGCTTCCAGTGCTCAAGCGTATCGACGTTGGCGAGCACCTCGTCTTCGTCTTCAATGTACATCTCCTCCAGGGAGGGGACAATGTTCTCGCCCGTCTTCCAGTCAAAGTAGCCCCAGATCACCATGTGGCTTAGATGGTCGTCCAACTGAAGGCCTCTGCGCACAGCTTCTACAGGAATAGCTTCGTCCGGGCGGAGGAGATGCATTCGACCTGCTCCCCAGCCTTCCTTGTGCTGCTGGCCGACTTCGTGAAGAGGGATTCCTTGGATCTGGCTCAGCCCATGTTCCATCCAGTAAGTTCCCTCGCTGACAAAGTTGAAGTCATAGCGTAGCTTGAGATCCAGGATATCAGACAGCTTGTTGAACTTCTTGCGGGTGAGCAGCTGCCAGAGCTTGAATAGGCCTTTTTGGCCCATCATGAGTTGAACGAGATCAAATGTGCAGGGGCCGTAAACAGGATCGTTGAAGGCCATGCCGAGCTTGATGAAGAACATTTGCATATTGTAGAGATCAGTGTCCTTGAAGATGTGTGCCATCTGCAGCATCGCCTGTCTCTGCTGCGTAGTGGCAACGTCCATGAGAAGCCAGAGGCGTAGTAGCGAGTGATGCATCGTCGATGGCATCCGGTGGCCACACCTAGCCATAATGGCGAGAATCTCCCTACAGTACTTATCCCGACCCAGGACGAGCTGTAGATATTTCAGTCCAGGCACCTTGCGGACCTTGCTGTCCTTCTTTGGGGAAGTTGTCTTGCCTTGATTCAAGGCCATCCACGTTCTCTTCTGAGGATCGTCAACTAGATGCCTTGCGTATAGCTGGTAGTGGAAGACGCGGCCTGCTTCAGGGGCCTTGTATTCGATCCAGGCGCGGACGCTGGAGAGCAGATAGCCGTTGATAGCTTCGTAAAAGCGGCGATTTGCGAGGCACAGACTCAGCACGTCTTTTGCGTTGAGATGCTTGCCCAACTCCACGGCGAGCTCTACATGCTGACATATCACCGAGATGAGATCTCTGCCCGCGTATCCGATGCTGGTCTTTGCTTTCTTTGGTCTCTCGTACGGATCGACGTTGCCAAAATGATCCTCGACGTCCAGTTCGTCAAACTTGAATTTCTTCTTGATCATGCCGTCGACTTCAATCTCCTCGATGGTAACGCGGTTGATGCCCCTGAGCAGCTCAATGTGATCGTCGATCAGTTCCATGCCCTCCATGTCATCGTGGTTGAAAAGCCACTCCATTCCGGTCACATCAACCCCCATGCCTTCCAGCTTGTAATCACGGACATTCTGCGTCAACGGGTCACTTTTCAAGGCGTCTTCTTCTTCCGATGCTCGGCGTCTGATATCTTCGAGCAGTTGAAGGAATTCTTCTTCGTTGGCTTGCGGGTCGTTGCTCGGCCCAGCCTCTTCGTTGTTGCCATTCATCATTTTCTCTGCGGAAAAGTATGCGTGGGGTAGTAATGATTTGCTAAATAGAAATTGACAGAAATTCTGAGTATCAGGAGATGTAGTTTGGAGAAAAAAGAGAATGAGGAAGGGATGCGACTGAGTGAATGTTCTTTGGATTGAGGCGTCCCTTGTTTGATTAGCAAGGGGATGTTCCCAAAACCCAGGAAGAGCAAACAAAACTAAAGTTGAAATTTTCTGAGAACAATGTGAGACAGAGGTGAAATATAAAGAAAGACCCGTCGGCCAATGGGAAAAGCTGGGAGAATTAAATATTAAGGCATCTGTCCGTCGCATCAGCCAACTGTCAGGCGGCTGTCACTACTAGGTAAAATCATTTTTCGGCCATCTCAGCCAATGTATCTCCATTTTCCTGTACAATTGCATAGCTTTAACCCCTAGCTAAGAAAACATGTTTGCTATCAAACCGTGACTCGTTCGGCTTTAGAGATAATCACTCATCTCGTCTGCCTCTGAATCTACTATGATCAGATCCGAAGAACGCCTGCGGGAGGACTCATCCCCACCTCGCAAAGTCTCTGTTGTCTCATCTCTCGTATCCTCTTCCATGAAACTCAAAGTCTCATCCCCAGGATTCGCAGTCACAATCTCAGGCTTGGTACGGAGGGATTCCATCTCCCTGGCCCATTGTGCATGAAGTTGTGCCATCTCATGCCAGAGCTTCTCTTCACCTTCATCCTATGAAGATCGACTCTTCTCCCAGAACTTCCACCTCATCTATCGGTCAAGCTCATCAACCGGCAGATCACCGTCGTCTTTTCCAACAATAGATTCTGCAACTTTCCAGATCTGTAGCAGATTGTCTTCCGCGGCGCTGGCAACCAACCAAGGTTCATTGGGATTCCAGCTAAAGTCAGCGAGATGGTTCGTATGGCCGCCATGCATAAACAGCCTATTAGTAAAGCAATTAGTTAGCGCGGTGCGAAACAAGTTGTACGGTAGTTGTCTGGGCATGTAGATAACTTACAGCTCAGGTGGGCCATCATCCTGGTCATCAGGCAGCTGTTCCTCGCCGACGCGGGATAGATCCCAGAAAATGATTCTTCGATCATAACTGCCACTTCCCAAGATACCAGCTTCGGTAGGATGCCAAGCAAGAGACGTAACCGCATCATTGTGACCCTCGAGGGTGTGCACCTTCTCCTTCACATTTCGGAGATCCCAGATTCCGATCGTCTTATCAGCGGAAGCTGTGGCAACGAGGACTTCGGACTTGGGGTTAAAAGCCAGCGCATTGATGGCATCCAAGTGGCCTCGCTTCGCAACAACAGCAGCCTTGTTCGTCTCACTGTGTCGCAAGTCTACGATTTGCAAAGTCTGGTCGTCTGATACGGAGCCGATGAAATTCTTTGAGATGGGATGATACTGAACATCGTTGACAATCTGAGTGTGGTGAGTGTACCTGCGAGCAGGGCGCAGTATCCTCGAGTCTGCTTCGAGAGTCTTTAGATCCCTACATGGAAAAAAAGAAGAGCACGGTTAGCGGCGTCGTCGCCAGCGGCCATCGACAGTTATACATACCACAGGCACATGGTCTTATCCTCGCTACCCGAAACCAGGCAGCCCTCCTCGTGGGGATTCCAGTTGAGGCCGAAACCTTCCGCTTTGTGGCCAATGAGCTCAATCTGTGCATTTACCTTGCCCAGACTCGCTGGCTGCAGAGGATGCTTCGTTCGGTCAAAGATGAGGATTTTGCCGTCGACGCAAAGAGTAGCAATAATGTCCGGGTTTTGAGGCTGATAACGGGCCTTGTTGACTTCTCCAGGATGCTCAATCCTCTGCACGATGTCGCACTTGAGGGCAGCAACATCGCCTGCCTTTCCATAGCCTCCGATCTCGCCTCGTTCCTCGTCGTAGTCGTTGGGGTTCGGCGCCACGGCTTTGGGTATCTGGACATCGGCGATTTGGAGGAAGTTGGCACTGTCGTCAGAAGTGTGTGTTCCGAGCAAAAGACGGTGCATGCGATAGTTTTTGCCCTCGGGTTCCTTGACGTCAGGGAACCACTGAACGGTAAGCGTGGGCCAAGTCAGGGCAGTCCTGGTGCAGAAAGGTTAGAGCAACAATTCAAGCCTAGAACCACTGCAATTGAAGAATCCACTAACCCAAGAATCATGTCGTATAGAAACGGGCTGTTCTTCTTCCACGTCTTGTACTCTATTCCAAGTTTAGATCAGAAGGCTGCACAATGCGAAGCTCGGTCTCGGTCTCGGTCGAGATAGCCGCTTACCCTCGTTGATGAGTCTTTCCTCCTGGTCATCTTCCTCATCGTGCACCATGTCGACTATATGCATATGTTAGCACCTGTTATCGCATGATACAGCTTCAATGGCTACTGACCATCCGGGTCGAGCTCAGAGCCTTGAGGAGCCATGATGGATGAGGGGCGTTGAGTGCTGAAGAGAGGCGAAACCCCAAAGAATGCAGTATTATTGGACGATGATTATTAGAAGAAAACAAGATCCCGCGCTTCGCATCCAACAAGAGAAGCTTCCGGGCGTGGACGCAGCGATAGAGAGGGAGACGAAAAGAAAAGAAAAGGCTGCGTTCAGAGAAGAGAAGCTTGAAAAGCACCCAGACTTAGTACCAACTGGGGCGCGTCGCGCGTTAAGTGACAAGCGGTTGCTCTGGGGCGTGCCACTAGCAATTGAAGTCTCAGGCTCAAAGCCGCAGCCTTGCCGGCCACCCCCCTCCCCTCAGTACCTTGGTACCTTGTCCTCAACTCCCGCTGGCCGCTCGAGTCATTCCATGCGAGCCATTGTCGCAGCAGCTTTTGCCATCAATTCCCACCTTTCATCACCTCCCAGCAATCTCGTCGACTCCAGCTCCAGCTGCCTAGAAGCATCCTAATCGGATCAGCTACGGGCGCATCTGCAGGAGTTCCGGAGCCTTCTTTTCCTTGGTGTCTTGCGGGCGTTGTTCTCTGTTCCTGTCCCTGAGACACAGCGGTTGAATCTGCCAGCTTTGCGATATCTGGGGTTGATTTTTCGGCGCCGTCGGGTATCTGCGGCTGCTTTCTCCTACTTGTTCGACGTATAATTCTTCTGCATTCTATTGGCGCAAAGCTGCCCGGCTGCTGGCATCATGGGGTTCGTTTCTCGGCGGCGGAATCCTCTTCCTACTAATGCTGATACATGTGGCCTATAGTGTTCCCAAGTTCTTCAGATGGCTCTCAGAGCGCTATCCAGCTATCTCGCAAGTCATTGCCGAGAATCGAATTCCAGAATTCGATTGCCTCTATGTAAGTTACTCCCAATACCGAACCACAACCCAGAGTCCTAACCCGTCTCCTCTCAGCTTGACATGAATGGAATCATCCACAACTGTACACACAAAGATGCGGGCGAAGATGCTACTTTCCGACTCAGCGAAGAGGAGATGTTTATTCGCATATTCAACTACATTGAGCATTTGTTCGGCAAGATAAAGCCTAAGAAGCTTTTCTTCATGGCAATTGATGGAGTAGCTCCTCGTGCGAAGATGAACCAGCAACGTGCTAGGCGTTTCAGAACAGCCTTGGATGCTGAAAAGGCTCGCGAAAAAGCCATTCAAGATGGAATTGAGCTCCCAAAAGAAGAGCCCTTCGATAGCAACTGCATTACACCAGGTTTGTCATGTCCCTCCACAGCCTCTTCAGCCCCAGAACTAACCATATATCCTCTTTGATAGGTACTGAATTCATGGCCAAGCTCTCCCAACAACTCCGATACTTTGTAAACAAAAAGGTCTCAGAAGACACCGACTGGCAAGGATGCGACATCGTCCTATCCGGGCATGAAGTTCCAGGTGAAGGAGAGCACAAGATTATGGAGTACATCCGAAATGCAAAGGCACAGCCAAACTACGATCCAAACGTTCGGCACTGTCTTTACGGCCTCGATGCCGATCTAATCATGCTCGGACTTCTCAGCCACGATCCTCACTTCTGCCTGCTGCGTGAAGAAGTTACATTTGGACGGGCATCCAAGACGAAGTCAAAGGAACTGGAACATCAAAACTTCTATTTGCTCCACCTCTGTATTGTGAGGGAATACCTGGAAATGGAATTCCAGGAGCTTCAGAATAAAGACGTTTTGGGTTTTCCATTTGATCTCGAAAGAGTCATTGATGATTTCATCTTGATGGCATTCTTTGTTGGAAACGATTTCTTGCCCAATCTTCCAGGCCTACATATTAACGAGGGCGCTCTGGCAAAAATGTTCAGAATATATAAATCTGTGCTGCCTCAGTGTGAAGGCTATATCAACGAGAATGGTGTTATCAACATGCCTCGTCTGCAACGCCTGCTCGACGAACTCAGCAAGACTGAGTTGGACCACTTTGAATACGAGGTTTCTGACCAGAAATGGTTTGCAGCCAAACAAATGGAGAAGAAGCTCGAAGAGAGAAATGGGGCCAAACCCAGGTCTCAAAAGAACAACCAATTAATCATTACGTCGTTCCAAAGAGATTTATGGAAGCAGAAGATTCGCCCTTTCATCTCAAACAGATCCCAACAGCCATTGGATTTGGGATCGGAACTCAAGGCAGAGGATCGAAAATTCGTCCAAGATCTTGCCGACTCTATGCATTTACAATGGTCTACTGAAGAAGATGAGGAGGGTAACCGTCGCCTTAAAATCGCATTCCCCCCTAAGAAGGAGAGCGATGATGACGACGATGACGACGAGGAGGGCAACCTCGCTGCCTACCGTGTCATGAAATCCTACGATAAGGCAACTGTTGTCGATGTCACGCCAGAAGATGCGCAAAAGCAATATGATGAACTGTACCAGCAGAAATATCAGGGCTGGAAGACCAAGTATTATTTGCAAAAGTTTGAGGAGTGGCCTCAAGACAAGTATGCAGAAGAGCAAAAGCAGCTATGCGAGAACTATGTTCAGGGTCTACAGTGGGTACTGTATTACTACTACAAGGGAATTGCGTCGTGGCCGTGGTTTTACGCATATCACTATGCACCACTTACGTCGGGTAAGCATTGTCGCATTGATCCTATCATACTATGGAACTCTCTGCTAACAGTTGTCTCTTAAAGATGTTACCAAGGGTCTTGGTGCCGACCTGAACTTCAAGAAAGGCCAACCTTTCAAGCCATACGAGCAGCTCATGGGTGTGTTGCCAGATCGAAGCAAGAAAATCGTGCCGACGGTCTATCACGATCTGATGACTAACCCAAATTCCCCCATCATCGATTTCTATCCGAGAGATTTTGAACTGGACATGAATGGCAAGAAAATGGAATGGGAAGCGGTGGTCAAGATTCCTTTCATTGAAGAGACACGTCTCCTCACTGCCATGGGGCCTAAGAATGAGCTTTTAAGCGACGACGAAAAGGCACGAAACGGCTTTGGAGTTGCCATCAAGTTCACCTACTCTCCAGAAGTGAATTTCGTCTACCCTTCTCCCCTCCCTGGAATCTTCCCGGAGATCCAATATTGCCGTTGCATTGAGAACATATTCGACCTACCCAATGTTGAGGGGCTTGAGTATGTCTCAGGCCTGACCAACGGAGCTTTGGTAAACATCAAGGCCCTTGCCGGGTTCCCGACAATGCATACGCTACCATACTCAGCACAACTGGTGGAGGGAGCTGGAGTCAATGTTTTCCAGCAGGACAGCAGAAATCCAAGCGTCATTGTCACTCTTACTGATACCGAGAACCGCACAAAAGTCGGAACTTGGAAAGAGAAATTGGGAAAGCGCTGCTTCGTCGGCTATCCATTCCTTCAGGAAGCCAAGGTTATCAAGGTTCAAGATGAACTCTTTACCTATGAGTTGGCTGAGAATGAACAAGATGTCATCACAAAGGATCACAGTAATAGAGATGCTGCTGATTATGCAAAGGAGGCAGAGTTCTTGGAGAACTGGCATGCCAAGCGTCTAGGCATCACAGTGGGTCAGGTTGAATGCCTAGTCCACGTCCACATGCTCAAAGGCCTCATCAGAACAGAAGAGGGTGCTCTAATCAAGGAATATGCCGAAAACCCTAGCCTGCGCAAGGTATATGCATCGCAGACCATCGTGGAGGAAGTAGTCAACGAGGACGAACGCTTCATTGAAAGGCCAGCCCTCCCCATCGAAGAAGAGTTTCCGCAAGGCACAAGAGCTTTCTTCCTAGGCGAGTTCGCTTATGGCCGCCCATTGGAAGTGACGGGGCATGTGAATGGAAAAGCAAATATTGTCGTGTCCGTTCCCAAGAACAAAGAGCCAGAGATCACCAAGCAGATGATCTTCCAAGCGGAGCGCAACAACCCATACACGCCTTCATACGCAATTGCCAAAAAACTAGGCATCCATCCCCTCATACTTAGCAAGATAACATCATCTTTCCAAGTTATTAGTTCCGCAGGATTGAAACTCAATCTGGGTCTCAATCTGAAGTTTGAAGGCCGAAAACTCAAGGTGTTGGGGTTCTCACGCAAGTCAGAGACGGGGTGGGAATTCTCTAACCAGGCTGTGAAACTTATTGCCGACTACATGGTGGCCTTCCCCGACTTCTTCGCGGCGATCCAGAGGGAGCCGCAGAAGAGCGAGACTTATGAAACCGACCTGTGGAACGATCCTAGCGTGGCAAACCAGAGGATCAAAGACATCGTGGCATGGCTGAAGAAGCAAGAAACTAGCAAGTTCGAGCGAGTTCCGCTGGATGCTGAGCAACTGGACTCGGAGGCTGTCATGGCCTTGGCCAAAGCCGGAGAGCAGCTGCACCAGGCGAGTTTGGAAGCGACGGCCAAGACTCTCAACTCTGTGCCCCGTACGGCCTTGCTGAAACCGGCGGACGCGGAAATGGTACTGGGCAACCAGTACTTTAGGTTGGGAGACCGAGTCACTTTCGTCGCCGCTGCTGGAAAAGTCCCCATTGCAACTCGGGGAACAGTAGCTGGTATTTCTCGCACCGCGACTGCTGTTCTCTTGGATGTCGTCTGGGATGTCCCCTTCATGAGCGGCACAACCCTTGGCGAGAGAGCCCCAATGTTCCGCGGGCAGACCGTGTCATCCTCTACCGTGCTGAACACTACAAACTGGCAGGTCGTCTCTGCCTCCTCCAAGTCCCGGCAACGACGCAATGTTCCAGCGAGCGGGACCACCGGATCGTACGGCTCGGTCGGTGTAACACAGTACAAGGACGCTCCTGCGCCTCCCGCTTTACGCGGCGGATGGCGTGGAGCTGCCACGGGCGAGTCTGGCCGTGGGCAGAGCAGCCCCAATCGCGGCGCGCGTGGAGGCAAGCCAAACCTGCTGCACAGCACACTGGTTTATCGGCCAGGCCCACAAGGGGGATCCTCAGGAGGCGATGACGCGAACAAAGCTCAAAATGGCAATCATATAAATGGGAGAGGCGGCAATGGCGGTGGCCGAGGTCAAGGGCGTGGTCGAGGCAATGGCGGCAACAGAGGCTCGGCTGCTCCACAAGCTGGAGGACGAGATTACTCCAACGTCCCACCTCCAGCAAATCTTGAGGCGTCGCGAGGTGGACGAGGTCGTGGCCGGGGAGGAAGGGGACGCGGCGGGGGTAACCCCAATCGCGGCCGTGGGGGGGCTATAGCGCACCAGGCTTAGGAAGACATACCTCTATGGCCCTCCTTCTCTAGATTTGAAATTAGAAGATGGCATTGAGCGGCAGGATGTTGGGGTGCCTTGTGACGGATGGATGTAGCTATGACAACATGTCAGATTATATCTCGAACCATTACTTGAGTACAATTTGGCATAGCAGGAGCAAATTCAATCTAGCTATAGCGGCGCCCAAATATCATTGACAATTTAACCTCATAAATCGTTAATCTTAAAACCCTATACGTGCTTCAAATTTTACATCTTTTTTTATTCTCATTTTCTTTCGCTGCTATTCTTTTTAAAAGGGGGATATCTCAAGGCTTCTTGCCCTTGGTCTTGTTCTTTGTGCTGTTCTTGTCCTTGCTATCCTTGGACTTGAGAGCAGGGAGCGTGAACCGATCACTGATACCGCCCTTCATGGCATTCCAAGCGCCGAACGACTTGTCCATGTTCCACGTCAAAAGTCCGACCCAGGGCTGGACGTTGTAATGTAGCTTCAGAGTCACGTCGGACGTCTCTGCGATCTTGCCGCTAGGGTGGGTGATTTGGTACTTGGGCTTCTGGTTCTTGAGCTTGAGTATTCCTCTGCAATCGCCAGCGTTAGTTGGCTTTGGGGGACAATACATGCACGCATAGAGTGTTCAAAACATACCGCTCAGGCGCAATGCTCTTGCCTTCGGCGCTTCTCTTGAGCTTCTTCATGGCCACGGGGCCAATGTTCTGTAAGTGGTCGGCACTGGGGTTGGTGATGATGCTGTCCCAGATGACAGCGGAGTTGTTGGTATTGCCGGGGCCGGTCCAGTCTGCCGTTACGTATACAAAAAGCTGCTTTGTGTTCCATGTGAAGAGGGAGGAGAGGTCGGCCTCTAGAGAGAAGCGGATGATGGCATACTCTTCCTTTTTCGAAGAGTAGTAATGGGGTCGGCCCTTGACGCTGTTGATTTGGGAAAGACGAGGAATGGGTTAGATGGGCCAGTGTATTAATAGGGTATTGTTTTGTTGGAATCACACGTACACTTGAATATTGTCCGTCTTAATGACACCGCTGGGAGAGCGAGTAGAGCCTAGATCTGTGGCAGCGATGAATGCGCCCAGGACGAAGGCAACTGTGGTGAAGAAGCCAAAGACATTCTGGAGACGGGTGAAGGAGCTGTGCATGCTGGGCAACAATCTGTAGCGCCGGCAGGACGCAGCAATTGGGGTCGAGATTCGTCAATTAGCAGGAGTTCCGGCGTTGTGGAGAGAGTGAGGCTGCCGATTCCCATGTGGATGCTGCTGTATTATAGCCAAGCTTTAATAGTACCTAGCTTAATAGGACACGTCGCTGGGGGCGGGAGTTGGGAGTGTCAGCCTTGCAGTTCGATCTAGCCTCTCATTGGACGATTGGGGGAGGCTGCGGCTAGCGATGGACGCATCTAATTTGATAGCTCAAAGTCACTTTCATGTATCGATCGATGCGACTAAAGCCGAGATGGGCTGCACTTGGTACATGCCATACTTGGGACGGGCAAATGCGAACCTGGAGGGACAGCCCACCTTTTTTTCCCCCGTCATCAAGCCTGGGCGGAGTGTTGCTTCACATGATTTGTATTGATCCGTCTCCAGGTGTTGAACAGTGCAGCTTTTTTTTGTCCGCCTCTCTCCGTGATATCGCTACCAACCCGGTACGAGTGACCTTCCCCCATGCCAGCCTCCCCTCCTCTCTCTCTTCTCCCTTTCTCCGAACCAGGAGCCCGAGAGCCCTGGCTGTGAACGCAACCGGCTGGAATCGCTGCGAACGCGATCAATGCCCAGCGCCCCGTTGCTTACTCGCATAGCATCGATAGAGCACCGCTTGAATTTGAACAATGCGACCACAACCGACGACGCCATGTCCCTCTGCGACGACGATAAGCCGCCCAGCGTGACCACAGCCGCGAGAGACGATGCTGCAGGGCCCAAGGCAAGTAAATGGAAAGCATTTGATGGGATAAATGGAGGAGGCATCGTCACCCAGCCTTGCTATCCGGTCTTAAGACGCGCTGCCGATTTGTCTATCCTCGCTATTTTTGTTCCTCGAACTTTTTTCTCTCTCTTCCATCTCATCCTTGGTCTTATTTTCCTCAAAATAGCACCAGACCCTTCCAGAGCGAGTCCCCCAGTGGAGGCTCCAAGGCGCGTGGGCCCTGACGCGCTGTGACGCAGTAGGCTATGTCCACTAACTCGCGCCAGCTCACCACACCACCTGCGCTATGGCCGCTATGATTTCCAAATTCTGCCTGCCCGTGCCCTGCCTGTGCTGTGGCCACGGGCCGATTTTGCCATTTCATCGTGGACCCCTCCACTAATGTCTAGAATATACATAGACCCAACCACTATCGCCGTCGTTGCCAAAGATTCACGTCCATGTGCAGCCAGAATCTGTAGCTGTCGGGGCCCCAAAGTAAGCCCATCGCCTCTCTTCCCCTTCACCTCCCGGTCATCCTTCAAGCATGTGCTGAACTCGACTAGGCTGCCCGAATCGGCGCCAAGCGTCGCTAGCCGAAATCCCATCGCAGCCGTTGAAGAAAAATTGCCAGAGAGTCACGAGGACCAAGGCAGCGATAGGAAGCCGACGACGAAACCTTTGGAGTATGTGAACTCTGTTGACGCCCAATGATTGCCACTCGCGGCTAAGTTTAGGATTTTCCCTGCTGACTTGCCTCAGCGCCTTCGCACGCTACCTATCAGATGCAAACTCGTTTCCAGATTATGGGTAAGGCTTCGGTTTCATCTCATCACCTTCTTTCCTGATTACTGACTTGAACAGGGACCGGAGTCGCAGATCTACCATGGGTCCGGAACGGCTGGTTGGTCATGACATTCGTTGATGGGACCTTCTGCAGAGTACTGACAGGCAGCGAGCAGAAACAGATCAACAGGCTGGTGGCCAAACCAGTCAACACCCTCAGCGTGCGACGATTCGAAGGCCACAGCGAACCAGATGTGCCGTCTGCCAAGCGCCAAAAGAAAGACGGTACGCGACCGTGTGACCCAACGATGAGCCCATATTTCACGACACCTCGGGCGAAAAAGAGCAGCGAGCTTCACGACGTCCGCGTTGAGCCGGAAGACATATACGATATTATAAGTAGTTCAAGCGCGGGAATTGCAGGCGCCAGCAACCTGTCACTCCTCGAATATCGGAACGTACTGCCGCCGAGTAAGAAAGGAAGTCGGCGACGTAGAAGCCGGACTGGTCTGAATTCGAGTTCCCAGCAGCGCGATCCGGTTGACTCCAGTTCTGGCCCCCATCGACTTCCCACGATTTCTACAAAGCGAACACTTATATCTACAATCTCGGACAGTCCAGATGTCCTCAATTCTGAAAAGCCACCTTCTAGGGCTCCCGACGTAGTTTCTGACATCTCTCCACTTTTGAATGCAAAAAGAGAACGACCACATCGTCCTGAAAACAACTTTGGACGTCAGTTCAAACGGCAAAAGCCCTCAACGGTCAAGGAACCCATCGACATCTCGGAAGATGAACTTCAGGCCGATTCTACAAGGCACAAGGGTTGGAACGAAAGGGGAAACGCAATTTCACGGTCCTCTGGCATTTCGGGTGGCTTTAGCAAGAACTCTATGCGAGGTGATATCCAACACACAATTTTTGGGAAAAGGTCGCGCCGGCCACGATCCGAAATGATAGCCATAACCAGGGCAGTCTGTGGGAAATGGATCTATAATCGCGACGATCGTTCCGGTGCAGTCTTCTTGCATCGAGAGGGAAAGGAGGGCAAAAGACTTGATCCAGTATTAGAAAACGGTCAAGTATCAGGCGAACATGCTTGGCTGGGCGTTGATCTGGATCAAGTTCGTTCTTTTGAAGTTTCAGAGGTGCCGTACCGTTATGGCCTCATCTCACGCTCGCAATCGGGAGATGCAGGCCCAAAGCTTTATCTGGAATTCGAAAATCATGAAGGCATCGAGGCATTCTGCCGCGCTCTCGAGTCTGTGCCTATCCCAAAGAAATTCCAGTATGTTCTGTTTATTCCACTGGGTGAATCACGTTGCTGACTTGACTCCTACAGTGGTGAACTCGAGAAAAGGGCCGAGAGAGCATTCGATGAGGCAAAGAACTGGATAGCTTCAAATAGCCCTCCCAGGTACAGCAGCCTAAGATTTGCCAGAGACAAGAGAGAAACGGATATAGACCTGGCACCCTCAAGCATAGATGAACGCCCAGGATCGACGCGTGCAAAGCTAAAAGACAACTTAATACAGTCAGCCAAGAGTTTGACTGATTCAGATTCTTTGCAGCGAAAAGACAATTTGATACAATCAACCAAGGATTTGGACAATTCTGATGCTTTGCGGCGAGTCGAAGAGATCCTGGATTCCGATGCCCGTCGATCTACGAGATCATCTGCTCCGACTACCCGCTATCGCATGCCGTCTCCCGTCGGCTGGACACAAGCGAACCCAGACTGGCATGAATCGTGGCAGGCACCGCTCGTATTCCCCCCAACTGGAAAGAATAGAGCGACGGTGGATAAAATTGACATTCCCAGACTAGATGAGAATGAATTCCTAAACGACAATCTCATCAACTTCTACATCCGATACCTTGAGCACACGTTGGAAAGGGAAAAGCCTGAGTTGCTCCGCAAAGTCTACTTTTTCAGCACCTTCTTCTTTGAAAAGCTCAAATCTACAAAGGGCAAAGTTAATTATGACGGTGTTAAAGCGTGGACTGCAAAGGTAGATTTGCTGTCTTATGACTACATCGTTGTGCCGGTCAACGAACATGCTCACTGGTATCTGGCCATTATTTGCAATGTTCCCAATGCCATCCAATCCACCTGGGAGGGGAAAAGCTCAGAAACATTGACAAATTCAATATCCAATGCCATAGAAGTGATAGATACGCCCAGCTCCCCCAGATTATCGACGGTAGAGAGAGACCTGACTGAAATCTCCTTGGAGGATGGGACTGCGGCGACGGGAAAGCAGAAAGAAGAGATACCTGTGGTATCGCTATCGCCTCCTAAGAAGAGGAAATCCGCAGGCGCTGCATCGTCCAAATTTGACCCTTCGCAACCGAGAATCATCACCCTTGATTCACTTGGTGGGCCACACCCCCCAACTTGCAAAGCTTTGAGGGAATACTTGATCGAAGAAGCAAAGACAAAGAAGGGGATAGACTTGACAACGGTTCCCGCAGGCATGACTGCTAGAGGAATACCGGAGCAAAACAACTTTTGCGATTGCGGCGTCTTCATCCTGGGATACATGCAAGAGTTCCTGGCAAACCCCGATGAAGCCGCACGTAAGCTCTTGATGAAGGAAGAACTCGGATGGAACATTCGTCCGTCTGAGATGCGAAATCACATAAGAGGGCTGCTCTTTGATCTTCAAGGCGAACAACAAGAGCACCACAAGCGGCTCGAGAAGGAAAAAAGGCTGCGCAGGGCGAAGAAAAAGTCCATGGCCCCATCGAGCCCGCGAAGTTCTTCGCCGGTCAGATCGGTAGCAATGTCACCTCTAGTACCAAAGTTGCCGGGTGCATTTCCATCAGATTCTCCAGAGAGTAAACCAGTACCGGAGACAACGCTTTCGTCATCAGAATCTATACAAGGAACCGACGACTCGGAAGGCAAAGGCCCGAACGGCAAAGCGTCTCATGAAGCTCAGGAGAAGCCAAAGGCAATTGAAGAGTTCCGATTCATAAGTCCCTTGCCTGGATCGAGCATCAGCCCCCAAGACACAAAGGACAAAACCTTATTCGGCACTTCCTCTTCAATCCCCAGGCTTGACAGTCGCTCCAGTAGAGTTGTCGTAGAGCTGAAATCTGCAAGGGGGTATGACAAGAGCGAGTTTGAAGAGCCAGCCTTAATCGACGATGTCGAGGTCCAGATTGTGAAAGAGCCATATGCGCAGAAGGGCAGCTCAAAGGCTACAGAGACACGCAGGCGTCGGCACTCTTCAGTGGAAGTGGTAGAGGCAACAACAAGTCGACCTACTTCATCCTCTCGGATGCAAAATCAGGAGAACAAGCCTTCCGTTCACACTTCGCCTCGGTTGAAGCCACGACAGTCTATTGAATATGACAGTGACCGTGGGACCCGCGGAGAACCCAAGTACGATGGCATAGACAGATCGGGGAAATCTTCTAGCCAAACAGTATTATAATTTATTCTTCTAACATTTTATTTCATTTCATTTTTTTTTATTGTCATACTATTTTTTTTCTACGGAAATACCAAGTGGCCCTTCAGTTCATTGCGAAGGGTACACGTTGCTGAGACAAGGGGAGTTGTGGACAAACTTTCACTCGAAAGTTGTTGCTTCCGTGCCGCATGCGTTTGCGGGTTTTTGAGGAGAATTACGTTTGAGCATAGCAGGGAGCGTATTTTCATTTTGCTTTTTGTTTTTTATTTCGTTCTCTATTGCGGCATTATGGGAAGTCAATTATGCAGATAGGACAGGTTTGCTGAATTCGATACCTGGCTGGCCAAAATATTCATGTTGGCGATATAAATGCAGCCGGAAGCGGAAGCGAGGGAGAGAGATATAACACAAGATAGAGTAATGAACAAAGAAGAAAAAAACCTTCCGAGCGTTTTAAAACCCCCAAAGATGATCATCACGGTATTGTTTACATGCCCCTCTTTCAAAACATGAAGGAAAAAAATACTATATACATGAACCCGATGCTGTACGAAAAATTCTGGACTTTTGCTATTATGTACCCTTTCTATGATTTTGCTGCTTGATGCTTTTCCTCGCCCTCGTCTGAGCCGTCCCCTTTTCCTTCTTCTTCTTCTTCTTGGTTATGTACGCCGTTGGTGGATGCTTTTGAGATTTTGGGGATTTCAAATACCACTCCGCCGTTTCTCACGCCTTTGCCTTTGCTCACGCTCCATCTTCCTAGGCGGTGGTCCTTGGCGACGGCGGCGACGATGCAGACGCCGTCTTGGCCGCGGTCGCCGCGCTCAAACACGGCGATGTCGTTGATGACGCCGTGGACGGATCGGGGATGCGAATTTTCCTTTCCGTTGTTCTTGGAGGAGGGCGCGCCGTTGGGGGGCTGGGCGTCGTCGGCGTCTGCCAGCTTGTCAGAATCGTCCGGGGAGCCGCCGAGGGTGGCGACGAGGTCAATCTTCTTCTTGTCCTCTGACAGCTGCCACACGCGCACGTGGCCGTCCCAGCTCCCGCTGAGGATGACGTCGGAGTAAGGGATGGTCTTGAGGGCCGTGATCCAGCGAGGGAGAGGGGCGGGGACGGCCTTGCGGTCCGGCTTGACCTCGGCGGACGCGGCCTCGGGCTTGAGCGGCGGGTCGAGGCCGTGGGCGAGGGGCTGGATGTAGACGGGCTTCTTCTTGGAGACGCTCCAGAGGGCGAGGCTGCCGTTGTCGCTGCCGGTGACGAAGAGCTCGTCGTCAATCATGGCGATGCGGTCCATGCTTCCCTCGTGGAGGAGCGACCGGGGGTTGACGCCGGGCTGTGGCTTCTTGTCTACCGCGCCGCCGCGGAAGACTAGCTGCGTCTCCTCGGCCACCTTCCATAGTCGGGCCGTCCTGTCACGGGCACCGACACTGACACAGCGGTCCTGAGCGAGGGCGTCGATGTCGAGGATCTCGTCCTGGTGGCCGAACAGCGTCTCGATGTAGGCAAGCTCGTCTAAGCTCCAGACCTTGACAGTTCGGTCCTTGGAACAGGAGTAGAGCTGATTTGTGCCCCTCCGGAACGCCAGTCCTGTTACGGCGTCGCGGTGATGTGTGAAGACCTTGATTGGCTTGAGAGTTTCGGCGTCGTAGACGATGATTTTCTTGTCCTTGCCTCCGGTGACAACAAACTTGCCATCTGAGGAAGCGGCAACAGCTAGGATATTGCCCACATGTCTCTTATAAGTATTATCGTTTTGCTTGCCCGCATTTCCCTTGATCCACATCTCCAGCTCGGGCCTCTTTTTAGGCGGTGCTGGTGGCTTCTTCGGTTTCCGTTTTGTCGTCTGCGGGTACTGGTGCTGAGGGAGGTCCTGTATCCTCCACTTGTGCAGGAAGAGATCTTTGGTGGTGGTGTAAACGTATGGCGCGCAGGCGGCAATGGATGTGACAGAGTTTGTGTTTGATCTGAAGAATGTTTGGCGGACGCTCTCAAAGGCCAATTCCGAGGCCAATTGACGGTAGACTTTTCCTTTTGACTCGGCGACGTCCTCTTGTAGCCTCTCGGCGATTAAATCTCGATCAATCTCCGCGGCGTCGAATCCAACCTCGTCCACGTGCTCCTTGACGTTGTCCAGGTAGCGCTCAGCCAACCGCAGTCGCTTCTCGGCGGCGGTTTCGCCCTCGTTTTCAGAGTCATTGTCGTCTTCGTCGTTGGTCGCGTCGGAGGCGCTCAGCTGGCTCTCGTCATCTTCAGAGTCGCTGCCCGAGATTGACTCGTCGTCACGCTCAACTCGCTTCTTGCTGGAGGCTGCAGGTTTCGCGGCAGGCTTCGCAGATCTCGCAGAGGACTTGCCGGACGATTTTGTAGCGGCGACTCTCTTCTTGGGCGCTTCAGGACCTGCAGGCCTCTTCCTCTTTCCAGGAACTGTGAAAAACGACGACATTGTGGCTCAATCCGCCCGGCCTGCTATCCCACTATGTGCGGTCGACCTTCTGCCATTAAACCCGTCTTGAAAAAAAAAAAAAGTTCGAGATAGATTGGCCCACTGAACTTTTCGGGGCCCACCATGTCTCGCGGCGGCGAATCACACGGCAGGCCCGGGTTATAGTGCTTCCGGCCCAGGGCGGTCAGTTCTGGCACAAGCAAACGGGCAGGTGGGCGGTTCGTTGACGCGCAGCGCTACAGCCTAGCGGGACGAGGTACTATAGCTCTGGCTGCTGCCGGTGGGCTGCAACTGTAACTGGAATTGAGGGCAGTCCGAATCTCTGCAGCTCTCCAACAAGATACATCATACCCAACACACAACACAGTCATCATGTCAGTATATACGAATGCGCCTCGTCTGCGGCTTGTGATGGCTAACAAACTCTCTTCAGGGAGGTTCTTCTGGGAATTACAGGCAAGGACTTTACTCTCATCGGCGCCTCCAAAGCTGCCATGAGGGGAGCCACCATCCTCAAGGCATCCGACGACAAGACAAGAGCGTTGAACAAGCACACTCTGCTGGCTTTCTCTGGAGAAGCTGGCGATACAGGTGAGCTACCCCTCGGGTCCTGATGCCGTCCGGAGCACAGGGTTTTTAACGGTATCCCAGTACAATTCGCCGAATACATCCAACGAAATGCCCAACTCTACTCCATGCGCAACGAGACCGAGCTGTCACCCTCTGGCCTCGCCCACTTCGTCCGAGGAGAACTCGCCACCAGCCTCCGATCCCGAAACCCATACAACGTAAATCTCCTCATGGGAGGAGTTGACCCCATTACCGGCAAGCCCTCTCTATACTGGCTGGACTACCTAGCGTCTCTGGCGGAGGTACCGTACGCAGCACACGGCTATGCGCAGTATGTGTTTTGTTTTCCGACTGTTAGGCAGCTCTGAGTTTTAGGGCTACAGCTTTGAACCGTCTATCTCTTGTTTCCCGGCTTGCTAACTGCTGGCTACTCTCTGAACAGATACTACTGCCTGTCTCTCCTTGACAAGCACCACCACCCAGATATTACACTAGGACAGGGAATCAAGCTCATGACGATGTGCATAGATGAGCTGAAGCGTCGACTACCGATCGACTTCAAGGGAATGGTGGTCAAGGCAATCAAGGCGGACGGAATTGTCGATATAGAATTCGACGACGACCGTATTGTGAAAAGCGCATAAGCAAGAACAGCGGGTGCTGGAGAAGGGATGGCGTGTATCACTAGAAACTGGCACGAGCTTGGTAATTAATATACGGCCGCTTCTTCCGGTTCATTCTTCAGCAACTTGTCGTGCGACTGGCCAAGGTTTGGCGAATGCAGGGCGAGAAGAGGTACACAGTAGTTGCCATGGGGGCCACAAGGAGTATACGGTAACTCTGGAAGTTTGCTGGATGATGAATATGCCACATAGAACTGCTGCTGTGGATGATTTTTTTCCAATGATTGGCATCTTTTGCAACATCTCAGAGTCTACCATTCTTGAGGCTGCAGACTTGTAGCCTTGTCTAAGTGACAATCTAGGCTCCATACTCTGCTTAGAGCTGGCTGCGCACGAGTATAAGAAGAGCCGGATATCTGCACGCAATTTTTATCGCAAATAAAACTTGCTTCCATGGCGTGCGTCAAACTAAACCCTCAAATAGGCACATTTCAGTTACAGCACCGAACCCGACTCTTCTGTCGAGTTTCACCATGGCGACTATGAGACATTTCAGCAGTCATACCTTGGTTTCAAACGCAGCTTGGATACTGTTATGTCCCATCCGTGTTATACTTCGCATTTCTCCCTACGGACATCTGCCATCTGGAATCGTTTGTGCTTTATAGTTCCCCTTTCTTAATGCGTAAGCTGCGATTTGTCGGAGATTTTACCACCCACCCAGTAGTATTAGCATGTGTTCACTATCAGCCAGCCTACCTTGGTACTCATCAATGAATATATGTCTGTCAGTATCTATCGATTTGAGCAAAAGATGGAATTCCGCATTATTCTGTATGTACCAGCGCCAGGCGCACATGCAGTGCTGGGATAGTATGGGGTCTCGTGTTAGATACAGGCAGGTGGCAGTGATCGGATCTCCTTGGGTTGAATCACTGGTACCTGGCAAGGGCCCTGGTCAAACTTTGAATCCTCCCATGTTACGGAGGGTACAGTAATACTGACGTAGACAGCCTTGAATGCTTTGCCATGGCCACTCCGCGGTAGTTTACGATTCAAATCATAAGAATCCTGTTTGACTTTCTTATACAGTACCAAGTGGGTGTCAAATTGCTGTTGTTCTTTCTAATGAAATCGCCCCCGTTACTGGGATAAACCCGCTGTTCCTGGCACGGACGAAGATCTGGAAAATTCCCCCACCTGTCAGAGCAAGCCATCCAGGTCTTGAATCGGCGGGGATCCGTGCAGTATTACAGGGCGTCCCCTCCGCTAGAAGAAGCACTGCAGAGTTGAGTTAGCATTGATTACATTCATCAATGATGATTCAATTCGATACTGTAGTTGTGTAGGTATTATTGTAGTCGTGTAGCTGCAAGGGTTTGCAGCGCTGGCCTGCCTCCTTTTGATTGCAGCACATGTCATCCACGAATGCGCGTGTACATGCCCGTCCCACTTCTGCAGGTGGACGAGGCGGTATTCACTTGAGCTGCACTGTACCTACGTATCGGTGTAGGCATGTAGGCATCAAACGAATAATAGGCTTCGTGTTGACTATTAGGGCCCCTTGCTGGTTGGTCCGGATACAGCACTCACACTCTAGCTAGCATATTCATACAGTACAGCAGAAGTGTCGTAATGAACAGGCTGGCACATGTCAGGCATCATGATAAGGGTCTAGACGCCAAGACGAGACGAAAGAACCCCGACATTCCCCAAACCTTCTGGCCTGGCACCAATCCGAACAAATGCCATTTCCCGAAAGTCTCTTGTCTCTAGACTGGCAGCCAGCCTCGCTGACCCCGAAACACTAAATCCCCCGTAGTGGCGATTCGGATAGAAGCCATGAGAATGTTCAACTGCCAGAAGGGAGGAAACCATCGGTCTGCCCAGTAACGTCACAAGCCACAGCGCCACGGCACTGCGAGGGCTGGTCCAGGTAGTGGGAAGGTACCACTGCGCTGGCGCCCCGTGCAGGGACAACGCCGAAGTGCGCACAAACACGTGATGCAGTACTTGCAGAGTACTCCCTCGGTGGCTTGCATCCTAAAAATCTCTGACCCCCCTCGGGCACTAGCCGCTTTCTGGTCCGCCTGGAGACTAATTTTTTTCTCGCCTTCGCCTCAAAGGCTCGCCGTCCCTTTTCTCTTTTTCTTTCCCACAACTCAACCCTCCCAACACACAAACCTCTTCCTCATCTCCATCCCCCTCTCTTTTTTTCATCCTCATACTTCCTCGAGGCATTTTCGTCTTTCCTTGGTCTTTCCTTTGAAGATTCTGCGTGTTCTTCGACGGAAAGTGCAAGCACAAGTTGTTTACGCGTGCCCAATTTAATACAAGTCGGAGAAAAAGAAAAACAACAAAAAACAAACAGGGAACTCTTGTTCTTCCCCTTTCTTTCTCTTCGTGTTTTCTGTCTTCATTTTTGCGGACAGGCTTCCCTACTTCACTCTCATTCATTTTGCGAGGGTGATTTCTGATCGACCAAGTTCGACGATTACATTCGCCATTTGCGAACAAAAAAGTTCACTACGACGATTCAAGTCCCTATTCACCGGAATCCAACTTCCAACATGGCGGACCAACTCAACATGAACGGCCTCAACCTTGGCGGTGATGGTGGTCAAGCGGCTTCCCAGGCTCGCTCCTACATTCCGCCTCACATGCGTGGCCGTCAAAGCGCCGCTCCCCCCGTCCAAGACGGCGCCCCTCCTGCCGCCGGTTTGAACAACAGCTCCTGGGCTGGGTAAGTGCAGAGCACATCATCTCTACTTCGCAACCGAACAACGCAGCTAACATTGACAATAGTAACAACCAAGGCTACAGCGGCGGTCGGCAGGGCGGTGGCAACTGGAACGGCGGCGAGGGTGGTTATCAGAACAACCGCCGCGGCGGTGGTGGCGGCTGGGGTGGTCGCGGAGGCTACTCTGGCGGCGGTGGTGGTGGTAACTTCGAAGGCCACGGCGGCGGTAACCACACTGCTCGTGGCTCTGGAGATGGACAGTGGCGAGACGGAAAGCACGTTCCCGGCCCAGCTAACCCCCGTGTCGAGCGTGAGCTCTTTGGCACCGCCGACGATCCTTCCAAGCAGCACACCGGTATCAACTTTGAAAAGTACGACGATATCCCTGTTGAAGCTTCAGGTCGCGACGTCCCCGAGCCTGTCAACCAGTTCACTACCCCCCCTCTCGACGAGCACCTTTGCCGTAACATCGAGATGGCCCGCTACAAGGTCCCTACTCCCGTTCAGAAATACTCCATCCCCATCGTCATGGGTGGTCGTGATCTCATGGCTTGTGCCCAGACTGGTTCTGGCAAGACTGGTGGTTTCCTTTTCCCCATCCTTTCTCAGGCCTTCATCCACGGCCCTTCTGCTGTCCCCGCCAACGCTGCTGGACAGTTTGGTCGTCAGCGCAAGGCCTACCCCACCTCTCTCATCCTTGCCCCCACTCGAGAGCTTGTTTCTCAGATCTACGAGGAGTCCCGAAAGTTTGCCTACCGATCTTGGGTCCGCCCTTGCGTGGTGTACGGTGGTGCCGATATTGGCTCTCAGCTTCGCCAGATTGAGCGCGGATGCGACCTTCTTGTTGCCACCCCCGGAAGACTTGTGGATCTCATAGAGCGAGGCCGCATCTCCCTGTGCAACATTAAGTATCTTGTGCTCGATGAGGCCGATCGCATGCTGGACATGGGTTTCGAGCCCCAGATCCGCCGTATTGTTGAGGGTGAGGACATGCCCAACGTCGCTGACCGACAGACTCTCATGTTCTCGGCCACCTTCCCTCGCGACATCCAGATGCTCGCCAGAGATTTCCTCAAGGACTACGTTTTCCTGTCCGTTGGTCGTGTTGGTTCTACCTCTGAGAACATCACCCAGAAGGTCGAGTTCGTCGAGGACATTGACAAGCGCTCTGTTCTCCTCGATATCCTCCACACTCACGCTGGTGGTCTGACCCTCATCTTCGTCGAGACCAAGCGCATGGCCGACTCTCTGTCCGACTTCCTCATCAACCAAAGCTTCCCCGCCACCTCCATCCACGGAGACAGGACTCAGCGTGAGCGTGAACGCGCTCTCGAGTTCTTCCGCAACGGTCGCTGCCCCATCCTTGTGGCCACTGCTGTCGCTGCTCGTGGTCTTGATATCCCCAACGTCACCCACGTCATCAACTACGACCTTCCCACTGATGTCGACGATTACGTCCACCGAATTGGTCGTACCGGCCGTGCTGGAAACACTGGTATTGCTACCGCCTTCTTCAACCGCGGCAACCGTGGTATTGTCCGCGAGCTCATTGACCTTCTCAAGGAGGCCAACCAGGAGATCCCTCCCTTCCTTGAGGCTATCGCTCGTGAGTCCTCCTTCGGCGGCGGCGGTCGTGGCGGTCGCTCTCGCCCTGGCGGTGGTGGCCGTGGCAATGCCAACCGCGATTTCCGCAAGTTTGGCGGTGGCGGCTTCGGTGGTAGCGGCGGCGGCGGCGGCGGCTTCAGCAACCCCCAGCAGGGTGGTGGCTTCAGCAACTACAGCGGAGGGTCTCAGGGAGGCTCTGGCTATGGCGGCGGCGGCGGCGGCTACGGAGGCGGTTACGGCAACGGTGGCAGCTACGGCAACCCCGGCGGTGCTGGAGCCCAGTCCTCGTGGTGGTAAATACTCACGCTCTCTCGTGATGGGCATATCGCTGTGTCTATCATTGTGGCTCAGGTTTCAGCCACTACTCTTTTTTTTCTCGTCTTCACTTTTCCCTTATCGTCATTTATTCTATTTGCGCATCAATTTTGCTTTGATAAAATCGGTTATTTCACATTTACGCATCATGTCATTTGTTTTCGACGACACGGCGGCATCATGACCTGCGAAGGCGGAAGAGTGCCTTTTTTTTTATTTGCTGCAAAGGGCAGTAACGGTCAGGGGCATTTCACGACGCATGTGATAGATTGCATTTCTTTTGATTTCAGCATCCTCCCTCGCTTGATACCCTTAGACCGAGAATAGAGGAACTTAACGACGCTGGCAGAACGTGTGGTGTTGAGAGATCTACGGTTGTTAGATCTGGACTAGGACATCACGGTTTTTTTCATGTTTCTGCTGTCTACGAGGGTTTCCTCCCCCCGCAGGGCATTTTCTCGCTTTTCATGATAGAGGGTCATGCTATCGCCGTGGCATACATAGACAAAAGTGGATTTACTCGGTTCTCTGGTCGGAATTACTCGACGGTCTCCCACGGATTGGGACGGAAGAGAGAGCTATATGAGCATAGACTGGGAATACAGATGGCCTATGGGTCGGTTTCTCTATTTCATTCGAGAGCAAGAACTGGGCCTCTCGACACTAGTTATGGATTTTGGTTGGGAGGGCATGGATCAAAGGCTCTCGGCTCTTTGACCGTCATTAGCACAATGGAACGCTTCGACTCGGCCGATAGGGTGCCGAGTACGCAGCCTTGAAGGAACAGGGTCTTTGGGAGTTTTTTGTTCCCGTGATAGACAGACAACCAGAGTGGACTGAGGAGTCCCAAGTAAAAAAATAAAAGGTTTTGCGATATAAATATGCGTGGTACTCCTGCTGTGATGTGATTACTACATGGAATATCTCGTCTGTTGCATGTGACGTACTTGAGTGACATACGAAGAATAACGCAGGAAGGTTGGTGGCCATATGTCTGCTTCTCTGTCCTTGCTATGAAAACCCCATGATGTATTATGTTGTCGAGGTTTTTCTTCTCTTGCTACCCTGGATTTTTTTTCGTTTTCGTTTTCGCTTCTTGCTGCGCGTTTGTTGTCCGCTCTCCGACGAGAAATTCTAAAAAGGAAAAAGGATTCTCCAGCTGCCTATCTATAATCTGCAATGTTCTTGTATCTACGTAGTCGGGGTTATTCATAAATACTACCTTGCCAATTGGGCTTGTGTTGCAACGGTAAGAGATTTTCTCGTTCGTGGAAGATTCTGGACTAGTTGTCAGTCTATGTATGTATGAGAGGTTTTGTTGGAGCCACACAGACTGCCGTCATCCCGCGCAGAACCTCCCGCGGCAGCGGCTTAAGCAGCCAGACATCACTCACGGGGCTCTTACGGGTAGTGGACCGAAATTGCTATAATTCAGTGGACTGATGTATGCTGGAGATGGGAAGACGGCAGATTTTTAGGGCATCGTCTAGCACTGCACGTTGATTTCTCGGGCTGTGAGACTCCACTGGAGCTCGGTACCTAGCTGACATCTTCCCCGCTGCGCCGGTGCGGCCGGAGAACCTCAGGTAAGGCTCGGGGTTGGGTACGATTGGAAGTACTACTGGGCTCGCTTATTACTGGCCAACTTGACAGTCATCCATATCTCACATTGTTTCCTTCCCCCCACCAAGCTGGTTGGCAGCCCTTCATTCTCTTCCCTCTCCCATCACATGCCTCGACCCTAGAGGGGAGCACAAGGAAGCATCACCACCGACTCTTGAAGCTGTCTCTTGCCTTGCTCTCGAGCGACGAGATGGGTCTCCTCGAGAGCCTCGACGCCGGCATCACTGGCTTTGTGGGCCAGTGGGATGCCTACTCGACCGGGCTGGTGACGCTGCTGGTTGTCCTCGTCACGTACCGCATCACCTCGTCGCGCGAGCCCGACGTGCACCCTCTGCTGCTTGCCAGACAGGCGGGCGCTTCTACGGTGCGCAATGAAGGCGAGAGTGCCGCCTACAGATGCCTGGCTGCTCCCCACAGCATGCCGTTGAACAGCGGGCTGGATGTCAAGGACCCTGGTGCTTCTCGATGGGCGAGGGGACGCGATGGCGATCTTCGGGACATCTGGCGGAAAGCGGCGACCGGAAACGACGAGGGGAAGAAGGGAAAACTGCTCACTGTCCTCGGATCCGAGAATGTTATTGAACACCGCCTAGGTAGGATGCCCAATACCTGTTTACTTTCCCATGGAGGCCGCCAAAGAGACAATGATAGCTGACTGTTGTTTACCTTTTTTCCTTTTCTATAGAGGACATTACAAGGCAGATTAACCTCATTGGACATTACATTGCAGAGCAGGGCGGCATCCGAGTTGCCATCTATCTGCCCAACTCTGTCGAGTTTCTGGTTACTCTTCTGGCATGCAGCTTCTACCCGAACTTGACAACTGTCCTGATCCCGTTCAACGTCTCAAACGAGGAGCTCGTCTCCATGATGCGCCGATCTGCCGTTGACACCGTCGTAACAACACCCGGCTCATTCCCGCTTGATGACGTCGCAAAGGCATATCCGTCGCTGAGACAGCTTATCTGGGTCGTGGACGAAGGAAGCTCGCACCTTGACTGGAATGAAGTTCCCGAGGGCATGGGTGGCAGTGTCAACGTTGCTACATGGCAGGAGATTATTCGTGACGCCCCGGCGGACTCTGGTACTGAGCTTCCTCCCCTGAACCTAGAAAAGGTTCCCATGGATGTGGTTACTTTCTGGCAGACGAAGCCCGGCCAATTGGAAGAGATGGTGCGCTTCACACAGGCCAATCTGGTTGCTGGCATCGCCTCCCAGATCAATGCTGTACCCACCAAGGAGAGATTGACTCCTTCTGACCTATTTCTTCCCGCTGAATCTTTGGCCGGCATTCATACCCTTGCTCTCACCTTGGCTGCGCTTTATCAGAATTCTTCGGTAGCTTTCAACTCGGTTGCTGGCCGATCTCCAGATCTGGTTCTAGCCACTCAGGGCATCGCTCCGACGGTGATTGTTGCCAGCCCCTCCAGCTTGCTCAAGATCCATGAAGAGTCCACCGCCAAACTGAACACTCCTCTTGCCAGGGCCTCTCATGCCATGTCAACTCGTGCTCTCACACAACAGGGCGTTCTTCCATCCTCGAACTTGCTGTCTGCGTTTGCGGCTGGAGCGAAACCATCCCTTGGCACCGACCTCAGCAAGTTGCGCCTAGTGTATACCGCAGAGCGTGTTGGAGCAGACACTCCTTACCTTTCCTCCAAGGTCCTTTCTGATCTGCGCGTCTTCACTGGCGCTCGAGTTGTGTATGCGCTGACAAGCGCTCGGGTGGTAGGCGCTGTTTCGCAGACGGCCTACTATGACTACAGAGTTGAGGAGGGCGACAACGGTCACTTTGGCGCACCTGCGACAAGCATTGAGATTCGCTTGAAGGACAAGGGCTCATTCAAAACAACCGATGATGTGGTTGTGGGAGAGGTAAGCTTAACATTTGTCTCTCTGATAATATAGTATGATATCTCTCGCTAACATGTTGGCCAAATAGATTTTTGCAACTGGACCAAGCGTTGCTGGCGGCGAAACTAACCTGGGTGTTGTCGGAACACTGAGGCACGACAACACGTTGGCTTATGTGTCGTGAAGCAGGATCTACGGATGCTAGTTCAAGGGGTAAAGGGAAAAGGGCCGGTTGAAAGGAAGCAGGGTACACAATAGGCTAGGCGCATAAATGTGCTTTAGGAATCACTTTGGAGAGATTCGTCATTGGATCAGCTGGGAGATTGGGCGATTTTTATTACAGTATGCGCATCAGAAAAGAAATAGCGAAGAGCGTTGAATGATACAAAGTAGATTGATGATTATTATTTGATATTGACTGATGTTGATATGACTTGTAGCCATCTCGGAATTATCTACGGGGTATCTACATGAACCTTGCTTGAATACCACGATGCAGATGCAGAACGGCCCGAGGCAATATCGAGCTGGTCGCGTGCAACTCTATTTATATCCGCACGCGCTGGATCCAGGCTTGGCGAGACGTCCAGACTGCAACACTCAAGAGACTGGAAGCTAATTTGGAACATTTCCCGTCTACCCCAGATGCCCAGGTCCTCGTGGTGCTACGTGCAGGGTTTAGTAGCAGATACGGAGCAAGCACAGACACGGGAAGTAAGACTAGACTACGGAGTAGATGCTACCTGATACTGCCTCGGGGCCGGGGGTGTTTGAAGTGACCTGGTGACTGGAGCGTATAGAGCACCTAATAGAGGAAGGGAAAGGATTGATGCGTTACGATGGCATTTGCAGTGTATTCCCGGTAAGGGTGTGTTGACGTTCTGAAAGCATGGATGCCCTTTTAGTGCTCCTGAAGCTGTCAACAGCTCATAGTGTATCTGGGCGGTGGTGACTATCCATTGATCCTTTCGTCGATACACACGACTATTGGATGGCGGAGATGGCAGCATAAGGGTCCTAAATTTGTCGTGTTAATGCTTCAACTCCGTCCCCCAATATTTTCAGGATTGATTCGTGTCACTGAGAAATTATTGGCTACATGTACTCCGTACTAGCGAGGGCATGGTCCGGCGCTACGAAAACGGGGGGAAGAGGGGAGGAGGAACTTGAAGTGGGAGCGGCGCGTCAAAGGGAATCAAATGGATTGATGGCTTGACTGCTTGATTTCAAATGGATGAGAGATGTACAGCACAGAAAGAGGGGGAGGGGAACAGAAGAGATTTAATTTAAAAAAAAAAAAAAATAGAAATAAAAAATACCGAATCCATCCAATGCTAAAATGAAATAGAAAAATCTGACTGGCGTGCAGCTCCAAGTTCAATCAAACTCGGCGGATCAATCAGACGCCCCGGTCCGGCGGTTTTTTACGGGCTATTGGGCTCTTGTCTTTGCCCTTCCACCCACTATTTTTACTTACCCAGTCCAAACCCATCATCTGCGGTGGGACCCCTTGGAACCTCCTGATCCCCGATCCGCGGGCCTGGTTTCTCTGTTACCACGTTAGCTCTCGGTGTGTCTTATCTCCTTGCGTCTCTCTCCCTCGTCTAATTTTTTCTTTTTCTTTCTAAAACTCTGTGCTTCTTATAATACCTATACTGGAGGCGTCGTCTGGCTTGGGACCCCTGTCTTGTATCTCTTTTTCTTCTCTTCTTCTTTTTTTTGAATACCCCGTCGTGCCATCTGGAACTCTAATTTTAAATCATTTCCCTGGAATCATACGTCTACCTTATTTTTGGCTGCTTCCGATTACTAAAGAGATTCATAACAAAAAGCCATTGGATCGCATTCCTTTGCAACGAGATCACTGTTCCGCTTTTTCTTTGCTGGAAGAGAAGGTGTCGCGATTTCACCACATATTATCCGCTCTTTTATCATTCCTCTTGGATTCATTTTTTTTTGTGAAGGCGCCTCGCTGCAGAGGCACGCGCATCTGGTAGCACGGGAAGATGCGCAACTGTTGAGTGAGAGTGAGAAGAGAGCGCGAAGCGAGTGAACGCCGGACTTTTTTTGGATCACGTTACTGGACCTCTAATCGACGCGCGAATCACTGGGATGAAGAAGTTTTCCAAGATCCTGTCGCGGCGACTTGGGCGATCCGGCGGCGACGACCATGGCCGCTGGGACGGAGGCCTGGAGTCTGGGCTGGACTTTCACCAGCTGACGTCCAGACGGTGGCGGAGTGGTGACGATGGACTGGCGATGAATGGCGAGAACCACAGCCGCATTTTTACGAAGGAGGTTCCCAAGTACGGCGCCGGCAGGATATTGGCGGATGGGAGCGACGACGCTGGGCAGCTCTGCGAGGTTTGCCGGCAGATTGACTTTGAGAGGCTGCTGAACTGGCAGCCGGGGGATTCAAGACCATGGGTTTCATTGGCACACTGCTTGAAGGTGAGGCTGCCCGAGGACGAAGGGCTGGGCCTCGACGGGATGACGCTGGACGGAGACGAGATGAGCGAGGACGAGAGGCGGAGGAAGAAGAGGAAGGAGGGGAACCAGTGTCCATGGTGTGTCTTCTTCCACTCGATGATCACCACAGTATCGGAAGGGGACGAGACTGGTGGCCTGGATGGGAGGGATGGTAGAGTCATGAAGGCCAAGTTCACGCCGTATTTGCGTATTCGCCTGGCCTTTGAGCGGCTTGGCGGTGGGGAGAAGCACGCGTTGGGGAAATCGGTGCTCTTTGAAGTCACAACGAGGAACCGGTCTCTTCCATGGGGGTACATTGTGAAGGCTGCGCCGGTGTCGGAGGAAGAGGAGGAGCAAGAGGAGGAGCAAGAGGAGGAAGTAAAGGCCGATGCAGAGACGGAAGCGGAGACTGCGACAGAAACAGATGCGGAACTGGAGGCAGAGACGAGCACCCAAGGGGAGATAGAAACAGGGACGGATTCGGGTGTCGAAGCCGATGCAGAGTTGAAAGAGGAGATGCTATCAGAGGTTAAGCCAAGGGCCTCGACAACCGACGATGTGGAGGACCATGTTGAAGAGAAGCAGAATGGCCATGCGAAAGTCAACGGAAAAGACAAGCGACAAGACGAATCAAGGGTCATTCGAGGGAGGGAGATCACTCCGCTGCTCCATCTCCCGCTGGCAAAGAGCTGGATTGACTTTTGCGACGATAACCATGCTGCCGAGGCCTGTTCTGTCAAGAATCTGACGTTGGTCAAGGGATTGAAACTCATCGATTGCGAGGAGAACAAAATTGTTCTTGCAGAGCAGCTATCCTCAGCAGCACCTCACGACGAGGTACAAGACGATAAAAGCCAGACCGGCACTCGCAACAGCCATGAGAACAGCACCAGGCACCAGAACGTGGACTATGTTACGCTCAGCTATGTCTGGGGAAGTTCTCGCCGCAAGGATACTGACGCTGCCTCCGAACAAGAAATCGACGACGACGACCAGCTGCCGCGCCAGCTCCCAAAGCTGATTGCTGATGCTATTTCCACCACCAAGGGCCTTGGATATCGGTACCTCTGGGTCGACCGATATTGTATGCCTGCAAAGGGAGACGCGGAGGGAGCGTCAGAGCGCCAGCGACAGCTCAGCCTCATGGGCCAGATATTCAGCCATTCGGCACTGACGCTCGTCATTGCCGCGGGTGAAGGCGTTGACGACGGTATCGTCGGAGTCAGCGCGCCGCGCGAAGAGCAGCTGTCAATACAAACGGAGTCGGACCTTTTCACAACGTCTCTCCTTCGCCCAGACCTCGAGGTTGCTTCGTCGAAGTGGGCGTCTCGGGCATGGACATACCAGGAGGGTCTCTTGTCGCGGCGACGCCTCATCTTTACGCCCTCGCAGATCTACTTCCAGTGCCAGGCCATACACTGTCACGAAAGCCTTTCCCTGTCCCTCGAATACGCACCGGGGTTGAACTTTGGTCGGGTCTTTCCCTCCTCGACCGAAGATAGTCTTCGGCCCAACAAGCTGAAGAACCATATCAAGGCCTACCTGGCCAAGAGCCTTACTTACACCGACGACCACCTAGATGCCTTCAGGGGCTTGCTCCACGAATTCTCACGGCGGGAGAAACTTCCCGTAGAGCATCTGCTCGGCCTACCCCTTTTCCACCCCGACGACTTTACCAGACACAAGGTCGTCAGCCAAACGGACCGCCTGGCCGTTGCCCTGGGGTGGATGCCCAACCGCACACTCCCTTCCTCTTCCATCTCCGCCTCCACCACCTCTTCCCACGACGACCTCCTTCACAACCCTGTCATCGATCCTTACTCTCTCATGGATTCCCCCTGTCCCTTTCCCTCATGGACCTGGCTTGCATGGCGGCCCAACCAAACAACGTACAATTACAATACTCCCAGCTACTCCTTCAACTTCAACCTCGTGGATGACACTTCGCCCCTTCTCGATGGCGTATCGGCCGCGCCTGGGATGGAAGTCTCCGTCGGCTTTAGTGATGGCATGGTTCTCTCGTGGGAGATTGATGGCGACGCTATTGCTCGCAAAGCCGACAAGATCGAGATGCTGCGCCTCAAGACGTACTGCTTCGATCTGAACGTGAAGAGAACCCCTGCCGGCGCGGGAAACAGGTCGACCTTGTCCCTGGCAGAGCCCGTTGCCTCCGCGCTGGGCAGGTCCGCTTCCGAATATATCGATGCCTGGATCCGCCGCTCGTCCGTCACCACCCTCTTCGCCTCGGCGGAGGACACGCCGGTCGACCCCGAGTACCACCTCGTCGGCGTCCTCGTCTCGGGGCGGCACTGGAAGTCCGATGGGCCGATTCATCGCGCCACGGGCCCGGGAAGTGCCGCGGCGACGGCGACGGCGCTGATATGCGGACGCAGGAACTGGGATCCCCTGGGCCAGTGGGTGCGCCTGGGAGCGCTGAGCATCGCGTATGGCGGGCTGGTGCCTGTGGCGGACGAGGCTGATGCGTCCATCATGAAGGGCATCGATGCGAGGAGCGGGGAGAAGAAGGATTTGAGGGTACGGCTGCGGGAGTTGGATATCTATTGAATTATCCCTTTGATTTTGTTTAATGCTTGTGTACGGCATGAAGGGATGGGGATCTAATTAATTGACTTTTTGATGTATGAGTGTTTTATGTATATATATGTCTATATACCAAGAGGATATTGATTGTTTTTGTTCGGGATGGGAAAAGTGTACGCGGCGTCTCCATGACGAAATATATCGATACCAAGTTATAATCATTACATTACTAGTTTACTCTTGTGCTTTACCTCTTCGTAGTTGTTTCTTCATATATCATTGTCACCATCATCCAAACAAACGGCAAATCATGTATCTAGAGTTCGGCCGGCTGCTTAAACAAATTCAATCCATCTCCATCATGGCCCTCACAGACAAATCATTATGCACCCAACCCACAATCCGACTCGCCACATCACCCACCAACTTATCATAATGCGGCCCAGGCAAGAAAACCGCACAATGAGCCGTCACCTCATCCATGCCGTCCATGTACACGCTCACCCACGTAGGATCCATAACCCCATCCGTCTTGCTCGGCGTGTTGCAAAACTTTCTCAACTTCTTAGGCTTACCAACCGCTTCAACCTCCATAGTCTCAGCCAAAGAGGCGGACGACGATGCTGCGGCTGCTTCCTTGTCCATCCGCTTCTTCTCCGCTTTGCTGGCCTTTTCTTCTTCCTTGTCCAGCCGCTTCTTCTCTGCTTTGCCAGCCTTTTCTTCTTCCTTCTCGAGGCGCCTTTTTTCCTGTTCCGCTTTTTGCTTCTGCTTCTTCATGTCCTTTTCGAGCTTATCCGCGTCCTTTTGGGCGTCCTTTTGGGCGTCCTTTTGGACCTTCTTTTGACGCTTCTCGATGAGCTTTTCGCGTTCGCGGAGGGCCTTGTTGCGGTCCTTGACGGCGTTCTCGTAGGCCTTTTGGAGGCGGCCAAATTCCTTTTCTGCTTGTTTACGGGCGTCTTTGTCTGTATATTGTGATAGATCCGGCTGCTCTGGGGGATTGGGGAGATTAGGGATTGGAGGGAGGTCTATATCGGGAGGAGAAACAAGGGGTGTGTCTGACGGGGTTTTCTTTTCATCAACAGAGCCCTCAGTAACAACAGATGGCGCGTCTGATACTACTGGTAGCGCCGTTTCTAAGTCTTGCTCTGCGAAATGGTGTTCTGTTTCATCCATGGGAATTGGGTCAATCTCCTGCATAGACATCATAGACATCATAGACAGACGATTCGAATCAACAGGAAGCTCCGGCTCTGCCAGATGGGTACTGGAACCAGCGTGATTAATATCTTTCTCTCCTTTTGAAGTTGGCGCTGCTACTGGTTCATTCAGACCAACCTCTTCAGACGGAGGACTGGGATTGGAAATGGTGGGAGAAGCCGAGCTTCTTGCTTCATCAACTGTTGTTGAAATAGTCACATCGGCCAGCTTTGTGTTAAGATCGTCCTCAGCATTGTCCTCAGATACAGGGATAGTTGACACATCAACCTGGCTTTGATCACGACTGCCTTCAGCCGTAGATGGCGGTTTAGGGCGGCCAGAAGCAAGCGTATAATAATTGGCGAAGCGAACTCGAGTGTGCGAATCGTTGAATGTGCCACCGCTCAAGACTTGGAGATCATCAACATCTTCAAGAGCACGAATTTGGTTGTATCGCGACATGAGCCCTCGATAGTCGGCCAGACATCCCCCAAACTCTAGATGGGAGGCAATGTGGTTACCAAAGGCAGTAAGGAGGCCCTCAGACCAGTGCTTGGAACTGAAATTCATCATGCGAGTAAGAAACGATTTTTCTCTAAAAGGCGCGTCATTGACGAAAGGGGGGTCAAAGTTGGGATCTCTTGGTTCGCTCAGTGGACTATTCATCGACATGGTAGGTGATAAGGGCTGTGGATCAGCCGACTGAGTCTCTGGAAAGGATGGCGACGCGGAGCCTTGGCCTGGAGAAGTCGGGGATGGCTGAAAGAGACTTGAAATTCCCGAAGCTACGATGCCAGGATGAAGTCCTAAAAAGGGCGAGTCTAACGACAGAGTTCCTAGAATACGATGCTTCAGAGAACGCTGGCTGGATGAGACTTGACTAGGCTGTAGAAGTTCACAGCATTAGAACAGGGAAATCGCTATAAGCATGGGGTTTCTCAGACCAGGGGTGGCTTACCATGAGAACCATCTCGGCAGCCAGCAAGCCTCCCATGGAGTGACCTATGAGGATAACATCGGTTGTTGGCGACTCGTGAGGCTCCAGCCAAGCGCTGAAGTTATCCCTCGCGACATCTATGGCCTTGTACGTCTTGTACCTAGGGTAAATTTTGGAGTGGACGGCATGGGTTTCTGAAAGGGCTTCACGTAAGAAGTTGTGGACATGAGCAGGGAATGACCGAAACGATTGGTCATTCCCATAGAACCCATGGATGTAGACCAATAGAAGGATTCGCCTGGCATCCGAGTCGGAGCTTGATGGCACCAAAGATTGTGATGACGAAGTACGGGGGTCTTGGACTTTGACTTTAGAGAGCAGGATTTGGGGGCCTTGTTGATCCGGAGAGGCCAGCGAGGCTCGAGACTCATCCACGGCGGAATAGGGAGGTGGCGGAGGTAATTGGGAGTTGTCCCTTGGCGGCAGGGGAGGTGGTGGCGGCAGGGAAACGGATCTTTCTGGTAGGGGAGGAGGCGATGCCATGGTGTTGGATTAAAATATGATATGAAGCGGTTGGCTTATAGGTGAAGATGATATGGATATCTCCGGGATGCGGCCTGGTGTCAGGAGCGGGTTTCTGAGTGAAATTGTGGAAGAGTTGCCATCACTGTTGCCGTATTGTGACCGCAGATGTATACCTAGTACATAAAGCACAGCTTCATTGTCGTCGTCATCAAGATGAATAAAAATAAGCTCGTGAATCAAAGTCAAACGATCGGCGACGGGACTCGGGAGACTGTCAAAGTCCCGGAGCGGGGGAGAGATGAAGCTGGCCGAGATGCAGATGGCGGGGCTGCCGTTTCTTTGCTGCGCGCAATCGATAAGGACCCTGAATCACGACCAGGTACCTAAGTAGATACTGGAGTACGAGTAGTAGTACTAATGCCTGTGCACTGCAGCTGTATAGCGGCTCTAAGTATTCCCCGTCAGTGGAGGAACAAGAAGTGCTACGGCGCTATTTAGCGAGCACTTAGGTGTTAGGTGTTGGGTACAAAGAACGGAGACTGGACGTTATACTGTACAGTACCTTGGATGCTATGAATAGCCCTGTACTATAGTAGGTAGTTGGGACCTGGTGCCTTCCAGGCACGAGCTGTTGCGCTAGGCTGCGCGCTAGGCTGCATGTGGCAGTGAAAAAGCCACTGCATGGTGCCTGCGCATGGACCGTGCAGGGTGGGGGTTAATGTCTCAGCTTGAGCCAATGGCAGTGAAGTAGAGCGACAACGACAAGCAAGTACGAGTACTGGTGATTGGGGGCATCAATGCTCTAAAAGGAGCACCACCACGGCACATCCGTGGTTCCGAATCACGCTGATTCAAGACACGCACGCACTGGTGCCGTTGGGGTCGTTTTTGTGGCATTTTGATTCATGTCAAGTGTCATTGGACCCAGCTTATCTCGTATTGTTGGGGGTTTTTTTTTTTTTTAAACAGCAGATGCAGACCGGATTACCTTAGTGCCTGTACCTACAGGTACCTTGACAACTTGAAGGTCTATCAAAATACCACATGCAGTTTCATAGCACGATACTCCGTACTGCCGTTGTAAATGTTACTGTTCACGAAATTGTTGTTAGAGCAGCCTAGCGGTGCCTGTAAATTAACCAGGAGCACGGCGAGAGCTCCTAGTCTCCGTCCTCTGTCGTCGTGCAGTCTCCCATCTGTAGTGCTAGGGACGCATTGATGCTACACAGCGCTAGCAGGGTTGCCCATCGCTTGCTCGCTCCGTACCTTGGACAAACGGCGAATAGCGCGCCAACAACTACAGGCCGACGAAGTGAGATGAAGAAGAGAAAAGTTCTTAGTGGCGCAACTCACGTGGTTGGAGGAAGCTATTCTACCTACTAATGGACGGAGAATAATTAAAGGCATGGCGAGATGACTCGTGACGAGTCTGTTGCAACTAACGGCGATAGAGTCAATGCTCGTACATTGCCATACTACAGCCAAATCTCAGTCGTCATATTCTGTAATACCGACCAAATGCCTGTCTGTTCGCTTGTGAATATGTATTCTCCGTGCTTACTCCGTATGGGTTGTGCATCATGCTATATTTCGCCGCGTACTTCTTCTCCGAACCTGGCTCGGAATGCCCCGTCTCCATTGATTGACTGATCTTTTACTGTAGTACGAGTACCCAGTCGAACCCTCGCGCTAGCATACCGAGATGGAGCACATTGTGATTACCGACGAGAAATGATCCGTACTATTATATATTAAAAGCACAATGACTTTGCCTATATCATCTTAGATTGTATCAGCTGCCTCGAAAAACGCACGCACGCATGCTATTACGCATCACTGCTACTTACTACAACTCGTACTCGTTTTAAACAGACATAGCACTACACAAGTACCATGCATTGATTGCTTTTTAATTTCACCAATGCCTGATGTTGTTATCGTATGCATATGCAGATGCTTGGTGTGATGGATGCCTTTTGCAGCTGCTAGTCCTCAGACAGGCACATCACATGCATCCCGATGGACGGATCAAAAGCTTCACCACCTCCTTGTACTCTCTGCTGGCCAGTGGCATCTCGCCCTGTATCGTATCAATCTGTGCGGACCTGCATCATTTGGTGTCTTGGCACTTCGACATTCCTGAGCTCAGACCCGTAAATCGAGTGGCAGACGGCTTGTGATTGGCTGCTGGCGCCTCAACCCCCGCCATAGCGAAATTACTCGTACATGTACCGACAAGTATCCTCTCCAGCGGCCTTTTGCACCTGGAACCAGGCCTGTCCCGGCACCTGCGCTAGCATCAGCCTCAGGCACGGAGCAATTGGGGGAGATGCGCCAGTGCCTGGAGCACCTGTAATTAACCATCGACCAATAATCCTGGCTGCGAAAAGGCCCGGCATCCTCGTCCAAGTCGTGCAGCTCGGCTTTTGCACGGGCGATCCCAGAGGCCTTGCCCGTGTTCGTACGAGTACCTGCAGTACGACCTGCCGTACAACGCACCAGACTTTAGTAGCTGTGCCGGCGCAAAGTACAGGTACCTCTGCTGGTCCTTGTCTGTGTGCCGCGCTGCGCCGTGCAAGTACCTACACGAGGTACGCGTACACGAGCACATCTCTGGTGGCCCGGTTCGTCCCTGTGCCTTGGCGGAGAGATTGCTATCGTCGTCTCCCCTTCCTTCGCTTCTCCTCTTTCGCCCGTTTGCTCTCTTTTCTTCTTTTGCTTTTTTTTTCTCCTCGTGGCCAGCGGACGTGCGCGCATCATTGCTTTGTTTTTTTCTTCGCCATGACATTTGCCTTTCTTTACGTTGACATCTGTTGAGCCGTTCTTTTTGAAAAAGGGGAGTTCGCGTTTGAGTTAGAAGAAAAGAGAAGCATAAACAAGAGACACCGGATAGCCACGAGCAAACGAAACGAAACGAATCGCCGTCGCGAATTTGAACCCGGAATATTTTTCGCTATATTTTTTACTGTCTTCGATTTCGACGCCTTTGAACTTTGTCAAATCCATCGTCCAGTGACACGGACAGATGGTCAGATTGTGGTGATCCTCTTCGATAAAGCATCGCCAAGACGGACAACACCAGCCACGACGACATTGACTACGACGCGGTGGTTATTTTGGGTTCTCAAGATGCAGCCAGCAGAAGGAATAGCGAATTAGACTTTCACTTGCTTCATCCCTCGGCGTCAGCCAGCCAGACCCCATAACACCTGGGAATTCGATACGATCGTCGCTGCTGGGCAAATCAGCACTGCCCACCGACATTGCCACCATGACGAACCGCCGGCCTTCACTCCTTCAGGCCCGGAGCGGTCCGCACGCTCACGCTCATTCTGCATACAAACTCGGACACGCACACGGCCACGGCCAGCATTTGCATCATCAGTATCCTCACGACGCCGTAGCTGGCCCTCGCCCTGACGACGTCAAGCCCGATATCGCCCAAGAACCAGAACTTGATAATCGAGCTGCTGTGCCAGTCCCGGACCAAAAGCCTAGTGATGTATTAACTCCAAGCGCAACCTCTCTCATTACCAGGGTCGTCCAGACCGTTTCACTCGTTCAAATCGTGGATACCCGTGGGTCACCAATCGAAACGCAGACTCGCTTTGCTATTCCAAACACCGTCGTTGTGGATAAGAACACGGGCAAGACGATATCTGCTTCGAACCCGGATCACACAGCAGCTCCAGCTGTGCCAGGTTCCAGCCCAGGATCTAGCGGAGGAATCAGTTCTTCAACGTCCAGCACCGGCTCGCAAACAAATGCTACCCCTATTGCCCCAAGCTCAGCTTCCTCCTCCTCGGGGTCGTCCTCGGGGTCGCCATCGGGGTCGTCATCGGAGTCTTCATTTGAGTCTTCATCGGGGCCTCCACCAGTGTCTTCATCAGGGTCCTCGCCAGTAGCTTCGTCGGTATCTCCCCCGACATCACTTTCTCCGCCCGCTCATTCTTCACCTCCGACGGCACCCCCTGCTCCTTCAGTGGGCATTGGCCATAACGGAACAAACAGTACGTCGTCATCCAGTTTCCAAGTCTAAGCTTAATCAAACACGCGTCCCTTCTAACCCTAACGTGATAGTTCATCATTCTATTCATCATAATGCTACCAATTCATTATTCCACGCTGAATCAGTAAATAACACCGCCTCGTCAACCAAATTCTCTTCGACGACAATACGCCACCATACCTCATCGACGACCTCGAAGCTTTCCTCTTCTCAATTTACATCGTTTTCAGATGCCTTCATTCCAGCTGCCACTTCTTCCTTTGAGCCTGCGCCTACTGATGGCGCATTTGGAGGTGTATTTGGAGGAGATAGTGCACCAACGGCGAGCGGCGCAGCGCCCACAACGTCCTCATCTTCCAACTCGACCGATAGTGCGCTCTCTCCTCAGCAGAAGCAAGTCATTGGAGGCGTAGTTGGAGGACTGGCTGGCGCGGCTTTCTTTCTTGTTTTGGTGCTCCTAGCTCTGAGGTACAAGCGGCGTCAACTTAACGCAGCTCAAGCTGCCAGTCAACCTGCTTCAGAGTCCCGTGAACTACCCCCTGCCACCGGTGCCCCTAACGGAGCTCCCAGCGGAGGAAACGGGGGCGGCAACGGAGGCGCAATGACGGAGAGATACGGCGGGGCGGCGCTGACCGCTGCGTTTGCTAGTCTATCCCCCAAAACAAGTTCCGCTTCTGCAAACTCTGCGGAAACCGGAGAAAGAGGTTTCTACCGTGTGTCTGGCAGAAAACTGCCATCAGTTCTGCAGGTGGGTGGTGATGGGTACTCAGACCCTCGTGCGAGTTTCATGAGCGGCACCTCAGACTGGAACCGTGGCTCTCAGGCCTTTGATCCCTTCGGAGGACCGGGAGCCCGGTTACAGCTTGGTGTCCCCATGCGACCAGACAGCGGCGTACCCATTGTTCGATCCGGCCCAGCCCGAGCTGTAGTCGCAGAGTCAAACCCGTTTGCAGACCCTCCGAAAACACCCCCTGCTGATGCCTCAGTGCCTCCTATGATGCGGCAACGTGAGAGCCCCGGGAGAGGATCCAGATTTCAGGAAGGCCTTTGATTGATACCGAATTCGTTACATACAAACTCCATACCCATATTGTTTCTTGTACATTTTTCTCCTCTACAATCTATCACCATCTAAGAAGATATTTTTTTTTCTCTCTTGCTGCTGCTGCACCCACTGGGCTGCTCCCCCACCTACGGAGCTTTGATTTTTGGGTTCCTTTCCTTTTGTTTCTCTTTTCCTTTTCAGTGGCGTTGGCGTGGACATAGTGGTGGGGGGTTTTGGCAGTAATCTGAGGAAAAGGAAGGAAAGGATATAGAGGAAAAGTAAGGAAGAGATTTTCTTTCATCTTGGAGGGCCATTTTCTTTGTTCTTGTCTATCTTTTTCTTATTTTCTTTTCCCATTCTTGTTCATCTCTAACGACAATCCATTTGCATCGGTGGAGGGTTCAAAGAGCGATTCTTGTATGTGCGGTGCGCTTGTACACTTTACAATTATGTTATGTATAGCTTAAGTAGGACGGTGCGAGTTGTGAGAAAATAAGACAAATACCCATATGTATGACTGACTATTCCCGCTGTTTTCGATATAGGGCATCGTTCGTGGACGGATGGCTCTTGGTGTGAAGTCATACAGGAAGCATCTCTTGGATGATCCAATAGCGTCGAGTGATCAATTATATTGCGTCTATGTGGCCATGTTTTCGGGATGTCCGGGTAGCTTGCATGGCCTGAAAGACAAACATTAGGTGAATAAGAAAAAAAAAGGATGAATGTGATGAGTGTGACGGACGCGTTGATAAGAAGACGAGACGTTGATGAAACGGTGCAAGAAGTGTGTGTGAGCGGGCCGGTGTTTTGATACAATGATCCGGAGCCGGCACTGGGAAACATGGGACGCAAAGTCCGCCCTGAAAAGACATTTGCATTGAAGCGTGAGTCATGTCATAGGAGCTCGACGACGGGAAAAGACTCGTAAGAGTTTTTTCAGGACTCCCACGTGGTGCTGGACGTCTGACAGGTCCTGTAATTGGAGAGACGTGGGAAGTGTCTGCGTGTCATGTCTTGCAGCATTTCATCGGGCTCTCCATCACGAGAATGTTGCCCACAGCGGATGATTGACTACTAGCTATTGCTACGTGGGCAGCATTAATGGTAAGTAAGCCACCTATGTATAGCACGGGAGAGCAGGGCCGCGGCCGTTGGTCCAAATATAATTGTCCATGCTTTGAATCCATAATAAACCAGGTGAGCTATATTAAGAAGGGATCGAGTAAACTTGATAGGGCTGACGACGACGCTCTGGTTGGCTGCTTACTTGACTTGCCTTTTTAGTGCGATGGGACCTTTGAAGGGCACCGACTTGTGGACGCATTTTTAGAAGCTGACGAGTGGCTTTTCTGTGGCTCTTCTAGTTTGTTGCCAGGCTGGATATGTACGAGTTTGTTGGTTGATTGGCTGAGAGGGTTCTAGTTGGCGGATATTACAAGTCCAGTGCGTTTGTTGTGAAGTCGGCTGAACCTGGTATAGAAGAGCGAGGTACATGTACCGGTACCGGAACTCTGTTGGTGCAGAAGGTGGTGCAGATTGTTTAGGTAGCGATAAGATGGCAGAAAGATTGGCGGGCAAGAAGCGCGCAATCAAAATTCCAAATAAGGTGGCGTTTCGATAGGGAGGGGGAGGGGGATCCTAAGCAACTTGGTGTCTCGCGATCGGTCTGTGTGTTTCACGTATGATTTATTCATGTCGCAGCTAGATAGACATCGCGGGTTCCTCCTCCCTGGTAGCGGCGGCGGGGTCCTCAATAACCCGAAGAAGAACAATAGGTAGGGAGAATTTGGCTTTGATTTTGTGTGTGTCTGTGGGAAGAATGCGCCGGCGCAGACTTGGCGTCTTCTAAGGATATTTTTTTACTTGCGTGTACACTCCGTATGTGTGCACTCCGTATGTGTGTGTGTTTTACGAGGATGGAGATTTGACATTGAACTTGCAAAGTCCGCCGTTGCGTTGCACAGGTCCGCATAGCGTGAGATTGCTCGGGAATCCAAGCAGTTTGCGTGTTCATCTCCGCAATAGCCGATGCTGTATCAGGAATATTACGCCTGTGTGTTTTTTATGGCTTGTCCATCTTTTTCCGTCAAGAATTATTAGGAAGAGGAGGTCATTGTGAATAGTAATGTTAATTCATGCTGATAAGTTTTCAGCTGCAACCTTGAATCGCCATCTTGATATGCGCCTCCGCAGATGCTGCACGGAAATATAGACGATTATTAACTCGCACCGGGGTAATGACTATCGGAGAGCTGCAGGTCGTACATACTCGTAGCCTAGCTGACAAACAATGCCAGAGAGACAACGGACTCCACGAAGCCAAGACGACGGAGGGCGTTACAGCATGCCCGATTCTGAGCATCAATGGAGCACGGATGGGGAACCAGTAAAAGACAAATTAGTTCCATATGATGTGATGCTGCACCTTGTTTCTACTATCACACGATGCCGCGTGCTAGTGGCAGTTCCCCATTAAGGCATCAATCATGGTGGTCAAGCGAGCGTCTGGTGAGAAAGGGGTCAATGAATGAACATTGGCAAAAACCACACGGCGACTTTTTTTTCCTGGTGGTGGTGTTGGGATGTTTAGTGGCGGGCTGGGTCGTTGCCCCTTTGCACCGCCTGTTGACTTCGATTTGCTTCCATTTTGCTTCATTTTCATTTTACTACTTGCTTATGTGTCTGTTATATATAGGTAACCATTTGATGATTTGCCTTCAATAACCAACATCAAATGCGTGTGTATGTATGAATGGACGAATATTGAAGGCTCGCTTCAACGCACTGACAATTGGAAGTACCTGTACCTGCTACACGGCATGACGCCAGCAGTATCACTTGGCCAAGGCTCTAGCCGTTCACGGCCGCACGTACAGGGTATCAGTGGGCTGATGGGCGCCGAAAAAGAAGCAGAAGTGGCCTGTGCGGCAGTCGCTTCTCGCTGAGATGTTTGGGGCCTCGATTTGGTGGTACCTGTACCTTGGCAGTACGGGGAACCGTCAGACAGCACCAGACGCCTGTAAGGAGCCCAGGAGAGCGTCAGGCGGAGCCCTTCAGAGGGCTTCCAAGTTTCCGAGTGGGTTTTGGGGCTCAGCAACTGGAAGAGAGCGCCTGTGTCATCCGTCGCCGGGCTGCGGGCTTGTGGTCGCACCGAGTACCAAGTACGAGCACCAACTGGAGATACTAGCTGAAGTCCGTACTCGTACAAAGACAGGACCTCGGGATCCAGTAGGTGCAGGTTCCTGGTCCCCGCTTGTTTCCTCACTGCTCTCAAATCAAATCATCCTCCTTCGCTCACTCCTTCAACTCACTCCCTCACGTTGCCCCAGATGCGCGCATCCGAATAGCCTCTTGTTGAGTTTTTCTTCAGAGGCGAGCTTCTCACAACTCTTGCATTCCAAATTCGCGTCGCATCGTCCTATTCGCTTAGAGCCTCCCTGTGGCGATTCTCAACAACGGATTAAAGCCATAGAGACCCCATTCACGTCTCTCACCTAGGCTCGCGACATTCGCCATTAACACATCACATTTGATGCTCTCTAACCCTGCCTTGGGTATCACAAAAGACCTCACCTCACGCCATATAGTCTTTTCTGGTGTCGCCCGTTCCTTCTGCATCGGCATACGGCACCGACTTTTTGACGCTGCGTTACCTGGGACTATAACACCAGTTGCTGGATTAGCCTCAGACCATCCCGTCTTTTGCATGTTAGCCGTGTCGACTGGTCCCAATCATAGGCCATAGCGATACACGCATAGCAACACAAGACGATTCGCATATTTCACCGACAAGGCGACGTCAACTGCATCTCATCCCGCTACCACCATGGATCGCATGGGGATGTTCCAGATGCCCGGCCTGGTGCAACCACCGCTCACAGGCCAACCACCACAAATCTTTGGCTACGATGGCTTGACCAACTTGCAGCAACTTCCACCAGACATGACGGCACAGATGTTTGCCGACTCCAACTTGCTGCTTGACGACAGCCAGGATGCTAAGAGAAGGAGAATTGCTAGGGTAAGCTTCCCCCGTATGCCCGTTGAAGCAGCGCATATGCTGCGGTTGCCTTCCAATGAAATAGCTTGAGATGCTAATCTGGTCGTTCTATGACCTTTCTCTAGGCCTGTGACCAATGTAGAAGGAAAAAGATCAAGTGTGACGGCAAGCTGCCATCGTGCACTCATTGCACTAACTACAAGACCGAATGCATCTTCACCCAGATTGAAAAGAAAAGGGCGACGCCAAAGGGGTAAGACTGTCCAGGCGTCCTTTGTACGAGCTCTACTCACATATGATAGGGCCAAATATATCGAGGCACTAGAGAACCGTCTAACTCGCATGGAAAAGCTTCTTCGGCTGGCCGGTACGCTCTTCAACCTTTTCCCTCGAGACAAATTTTGACCTTACTTAGCATGCTCCTTAGGCATTCTCGTAAATGAGGATGATGATCTTGCTGAACTCGAGAAGCGACTTATTGAAAAGTCAGGACATCCGGCAGCCGTTGCTCCAAGCTCCGGCCCCTCCTCACCTTCTCGCCTTACGTCGGAAAGCGACGCTACAGCTTCTCCCAGAAGCTCCGTCACATCTCCTGGTCTGCACAGGGAGAAGGAGAAGGACAAGGAGAAGGACAAGGACAAGGATAGGACACAAGAGGATAAACAGAAACCAGTTGCCACGCCAGGTAGCCTCCAGGGCGAGGAGGAAGTCGAGGCTTTGTCTGAGATGATGTGCTCCCTGGTGACAAATCACTGCGGAGAAACCAGATATATTGGTGAACTCATACAGACTGGCAGACTTGTTATGAACGCGCTTGACTAACAAGACGTAGGCTCTTCTTCCGGGTTTTCCATCTTCTCGCCCAAGGGTGTCCAATGGATCAACAACAAGACTGGCGACGCCACTTTCCAGAATATGATCTCTGAAGTTTCCGAGGACGACCACAAGTGGACAAATTGGAAGCCTGAAATATTCAGCGATCTGTTTCAGCGACCCGTCTTCCGACCCTTACCTTCAAAGCCCGAGGCCATGTCCCTGCTCAAAGACTTCTTCGAAAACTTCAACTGCATGTTCCCGCTCTTCCACCAGCCGACTTTTATGCACCTAGTCGAACGCCAGTACTCCGATGATCCATACCAGGGCTCCGGTTGGTGGGCCAGTCTCAACTGTGCTTTAGCCATTGCTCATCGCCTGCGCGTCATGAGCAATCTGGTTCCACAAGAGGAGGATGAAAAGGCGTGGGGTTATTTGAAAAACGCAATGAGCGTCTTTGCCGAGCTCACCATGCGCAACACGGACCTGCTGAGTGTTCAGGCCTTGCTTGGAATGGCGCTCTTCATGCAGGGCACACCCAATCCTCAGCCAACCTTCCTTTTGATTGCCGCTGCCATTCGACTTTCGCATAGCATTGGCCTTCACAAGAAGGGGACGGGATTCAACCTCAACCCTATCGAAATCGAGCAGCGCAAGCGAGTCTTTTGGATCGCTTACATGCTGGACAAGGATCTCTGCCTGAGATCTGGGCGTCCTCCTGCTCAAGACGATGACGACATGAACGTCGAGCTTCCCGACGCTGACCCTGAGGATAACATTGGCAACATTCCTCTGGCGGATGGAAAGGGCAAAATGAATTTGTTCCGGGTCATGTGCGAATTTGCCGTTATCGAAAGCAACGTGTACAAGAGACTCTATTCAGCCAAGGCGGCAAAGCAATCCGACGGCGAGCTTCTTGCTACAATTGGGGAGTTGGATCAGGAGCTAGAAGAGTGGAAGGACAGAATTCCCATTGACTTCAGGCCTGAACACGAAATCAGGGCTTCTCACACGCCTCTTATCCTCCACATCGTCATGGTCCATTTCACCTATTACAACTGCTTGACGACGATCCACCGCATGTCGATTCACCATGGATTCTGGACAAGCCGACTGGCCAACTACGCAATCTCGGGCCAAAATGTACGGCCGTTGAACCCCAGAGTGTTCTCGTCTGCTATGCTCTCAACAGCAGCAGCACGGGCATCCATTGCTCTACTCAAGTATATTCCACAAGGAGACTTTTCTTGTGTCTGGTAAGAAAATCATGGCCCTTGACACAGAGGGAGGTAAAGGCTAAACACTTTGATAGGTTGATTTTGTACTTCCCAGTATCAGCACTTGTTACCCTTTTCGGCAATATCCTCCAAAATCCTCTCGACCAGCGGGCGAAATCGGATGTTCGACTAATGAATCTCGTCGTCACTTTCCTCTCAATGCTTGGCCAAGAGGCAGAGCAGGGCGGAGTCCACAGAATGCTGGGCATTTGCTCCGAATTTTGTCGTATTGCTCAGAGAGTTATTGAAAAGGCTGAGAGAGAGCAATCTTCCCGTCGCAAGCGCAAGCCCGCGGAAACTCCAGCAAACGGCGATGCTCGTAACCAATCCTTGTCGCCGAACGCCGCACATACCGCCAAGTCGACAACCCCAGCATCTTCGACCCATACGCCGCAGCACACGAGCAGCACCGCAACGACGACACCGCAGTCCAATGCCCATGACACCCTGTCGCCCGAGTTTGCTGCTGCACGTTCATATCAGAATGCTGCGAACAAAACCACGCCGTTAGGGTCGTCACCGTCACTCGATTCCATGGGATGGGCACAAGATTTCCAGGTTCCCCAGGAGATGGAGTTTGAATCCTTTGAGGAATTGACTGGATTTGGCAGTGACCTTCAGTCGCCACCGGCGCCCAACGGCAGTGGTTTCCAGCAGCCTTTGCTGCCTCAAGATCTCTTTTCCCTATCAATGAGTCTTGATTGGAACTGGGTCGAGATGAGCGGAGGGGCGTATCCCACGGTCGAGAATGGCAACTTTGGCGGCCTGGAGAATACCGGGGTCCTTGACCCAAGGCAGCATCAACAGTGATTTGGATGATGCTGGAGAAGCTGGGATTCTGAATTGATACCGTCTTTGCATGGCAATCTATATACGATTCAACGTGATGAGTATTTATAACTTGTTTGTTTCAATTTTGTTTGGAGATTAATGTATGCTGAATGGATTTTCGTGGGATAAACTGGTTTGAGCGAGCCCGAATGTATTCTAGCATGATTGACCGGATTCCCATTTCAACTCCGTCCTTATTTCATTGTTATCAGTTTCTTTCCTTCATCTTCCTTCTCTTGAAAATTCTCACGGTGCTATCAGATAGACATGTATGTTCTTGAGATGAGAGGGTTGGCGTCGTTGCTGAAAGTAATCAAGGTGTATATTAAACTACTTTATTATTGTTAATTTACACTTAGCCGTCGTATCTCGTAAACCCTCACATGGTGGTATCAAGAAGCATTTCTCGCGCAAACACTCGATTTACAGAGAGACAAGTATATGTGCCAATTACGCTGGGGGGACCAGCTTTATTGTTTCACCTACTGGTATCTGTGTAAAAAGCAAACACGACGAGCCATAAACTTCCCCTCCCAAAAGAGGTTTTAAAAATCCCCAGGGGGGAAGGGGGCTAATAAAACAAATCATCACACCCGCGCATTTCCCTTTCCGCTGTCCCCGAGGCAGGGGGGGAAAAAAACTTTGCACCTTTGTGACCATAAAAGGGCTCAAGTGTCATTCCCACAAGCCGCCCTCCCCGTCCCAAGATGACTTTAGCCCTCGTTTTTTTTTTTCTCTCTCTCATTTCAGCCGTTCTCATTCCGTCCGAATCGTTCTCCGCCCTCGCTTGAGTGTTCCCTTCCATGACGTTTCTGCGGCTTGTTTCAGCAGCTTCAGTGACAAACCATATTCCCCGTCCCCGCAAGTATTTTTTTGGGTTTCAAATTTCCAACCGGCCCTTTTCCGCTGTTTTGCTGAAAAGGTTGTATAAATGAGCAGAAAACAACGGAAAGAGAGAAAAAAAAAGTACAAACGCAAATATCAAAGGATGATGAAAAAATGAAAGAAAAGAATAAAAAAAGAACAAGGGCGAGGTAGAACATTTCCGGTAAGAAGATAGAAATAAAGGAAGCCTCTGCTCGCCCCAGCATACAAACCCCCCTTTGTCCTCTCCCAAACGCCGTGCTAGACAAAAATCGCAAATGTGAGGATTCAAGTCCTCTTTGTCCAAGGATGCAAAAAAATGTAAATGTCGAAGAGAAAAAAAAAGGCAGAAAAACAAAGCAAGCCAGTCCCCCTTTGATCTTCTGTGAGAGCCGAGCCTTCATATATCGTGATATAGAGCCTGTACAAGTTACCAAAAACCATTGTCCCCATAACTTTTCTTTTTGTTCCACGCCCAAGTCGCAAAAAGTCCAAGTTGCAAAGAACCATCATGGACCACAAAATCAACGACGAAAACTAAAGCTTTCTGGATTCTTCGAGAGCATTGATTTCAGCTCTCCGCGAGTCCCTTCGGTAAACTCTGTTGAAATGGCAGGTCGGATTCAGAAAGGCCGTAGGTGTCATACTCCGACCATTCCAGGGCCGTAGCTCGATTGGCGCATGGCGCTCGGGTAGGGCGGTGTGTTTCCTGAACTCTGCTCGGTGTTAGAAATGACCGGCAGCATCGGAATTCGGGTTCTCGCTTGCCTTCTTGCGGCGCTTCTGGCCTCCTTCACCTTCTCCCGTAGAGTAGCCTGTTTCAAGGCCAGTGTCGTCGTCGGGAAATCCCTCGCCGTATCCTTCGTAGCTGCTGTCGCCATAGGATCGCTTCTTGATGCTGCGCTGAGGTCGTGCGGCATTTGAGCCAGACGACAGCTGAGACTTGTGCCGGTTGATGGCGGCTCCAGGCATGGATATTAGAGGCGTGTTGGGCGCCGTCGGTTTCGCGGACGGTGCCTTCGAACTATCACCATTAGATGGGCCAATGTCCCCTAACACCGACGTGTCCCAAACGGATTTCGCGACTGGACCCTTGGCCATGGTCAAGGCACGGCCCAAGGACGACTGGGTCAGCTCCGACAAGCCATCCATGAGAGAACGGCCCTTGACCATGTGGACGTTCCATTCGTGGTCGGGAACCTGCAGCATGGCCAGGAAATCCGAGGGCGAGTCCTCCTTCTTCTTCTGGACATCAAAGTGCCCAGTGACGCCCAGCCGCTTAATGTGACCCTTGTACGTCTTGCGGAGCGCGTTCTTCTCGCCGTTTGGCTTCTCTCTGGCGACTTCGGCGGCCAGGTTGGCCAAGTCGAACATGTCGTAGAGATCTTCCGACGTGCTAGGAAGAGACTCGGGATGCGCTAGATGGATAGCAGTGTCAACAAAGCAGAGATCTTAGTAACGACAAAAACATCCCAACGACTGTCGAGATCCCGTCATCCAAGGGAGGAGGAGCGAGACGAGAGCAGCGGAGGGAGTCTTACGAGATTTCAGAAGGAGGTATTTCAGGCCCACGTCCCGGTGCAGGTCTTCGATGGCGAGCTTGTAGTCGTCAACAATGTGAGCCTTTTTCAGGTCGCGGTCGTCGCCGACATCTTCGAGGGGCCGCTTTCGCTTGTGCGGTGAGTCGTCGAGCATGATGGAGTCGGGGTGCGAGGAGCTGCCGTTGACGCTGTGTGCAGGAGTCGGCAAGGTCGTCGTTCCTGGTCCCGCGGCGGCCACAGAGCCGGACGAGCCGAGGGAGGGATCCGAAGAGGTTGCGGGCGAGAATTGCGAGGGGCTTTGGGGAGTTTGGGGATGGAAAGACATCATGAACCAAGGCTCCTTGGCGAGGGACCAGAGTGGCGTGTCGCGCCAGGCCGGGAGGCCGAGATGTCGCTGCGGTAAGGGGAAGGGCCGAATTCAGGCGGTCGGCTTCATACACTCGGCCTGTCGACGGTGACGGATTGCCTGGCGATGGTTTCTCTTGCGTTCTCTGGAGATGACGGGAGGACAGCTGAGGGCGACGGTCCCGTGTCGGCGAGCCGAGAGGAGCAGAGCCCAGCGTCTTTTCAGGGTTTTTTTCCTTCCTAATCGCTAGGGGGCGGTCGGTGGAATTCGCTGGGGGAGAAATTCCGCTGCGGCGCGAAGATGCGGGAGAGAGAATGGACACGGACAAAACCGTGGGCGTCGTCGATTCAACAGTCGGGCAGGGAGAGCGATTGTAGGGCGACGGACGGGGGCGATGATGGAAGCGCTGAGGGCTGGAGAGGCGATAATGCTGGAGAAGCAAAAGGTGGAGAGGCGAAGGGATCCTCCGAGCCTGAAAGACGAGGCACAACCGTCAATCCGCTGGGCTGGCGCTGGCTGGGAAAAAGAGCGGGCGGCTCAAGGGCTGCCTTTCCTGGCTGGGCTAAAAGGCGAAAGGCTAGTGGGTGCTTCAGCGGCGAGGGCGCTAAGCTGCAGTGGGCTTGTTGCGTGAGGAACAAACGCGTTGTTGCCGAGGATAGGCCAGGTCAGAGAGAGCCTGTGCGCTTTTTGGCCTCAACTTGGTTGGAACGCTGGCACGTTGCTGGGGGATGTGTGACAACAAACACTTTGGGCGCTTGCAGAGCTTTTCTAAAAAAAGAAAGGGAAAAAAAAGAAAAAAGAAAAAAAAGAAAATCACCAGTACCAGAGGGATACCTTTGTCAATGTCTTTCAACGTTACAGTATACTACATAAACGAGGCATTAGTCCTCCCGTCGTATTTCAACGGCATGTGCCTGTATGTCTCAGCCTCTCTCCAAAAACAATTCGCCGTGCTCGTCAACATGTACTTTCGTACTCCGTACAGGTTCCGCCGCTAGCGCTCCATCATCGGTGAATTCGATCAATCAATGGATGGAAGGTACTTTCTGCCGCATGAACAAAGGCTTATGTAACCCAGATGCAGAGGCTTTCAGCACTTCTCCACCGACCGCATCAGTAAGCAGAGCAAATGCGCATCACAAGCTAAATCACCTGACCAGCGGGGCCAGAATTCCGATTCCGAGGGCGTGCAAACAAAATTCCAACTTCTCCCCGCTGGATCTTCTTCTTTTCTTCTTTTTTTTCTTTTTCCAATAAAACCACGACCAGCAATCGATAATGAAAAAAAAAAACCGCCGCCGGCCCGTTACTGATTCACTCAGCGACGCCTCGATGCTGCCGACGATATCTCGATGCCTTGGTCCAGAGCGCACTTTTTACAGCAACCTTGCCTAAAACCATCATCACGAGGGCCCCGTCTGTGTGGCTACCATGATGCGGTGATGACCTGACGCAAGTGACATACTATCCTCACTATATCTATTGTGTAATTGGGAAACGATCTGCAGGGGGAGAATCATGTGCAATGGGTCATTGTGAATGTGTGTGTGTGCGCATGTGAATAGAATATCAGTCTTTCGACCTCTCTCACATTTCTGTGAATCACCAAATAGATGCCTCACCTCGCACACATGCATTTCCTCAGGATCCAGTCTGAATGCCGTCGTATCATCACTGGCATGTGCATCTTTCTCTCTGGAACAAATTGGATATATACAGAGGTAAGCTATACATTCATAGGCTCGACTCCGTAGCGTTTTGTCTTCCAACCAAACACACCGCCTATTATGATGACACCTAGCATCTGGTAAACCTATCTGCCATGCTGCCGTTTTCAGGGGATTTAAGCAATATTGTTTATATAACCGTCAACCACTTGGCTGCGTGCGGATAATCATTGGCTTGACTGATTGGAGAGTGTGGTGGTATTGAATGGAGCAAACGAGTTGGCTTGAAATTCATAACCGATATACTGACCAGAGTCGCTTATCCAGGCGAGCCAACGAAGCCCAGCGACGTTACCAGCCTAGACGACGCATATCACGGACCCCAGCATTGTTTTCACATCATAAGCTGTAATTGGCTCAAGGTGAAATCTTTAATCTGTTATTGCGAGAAACGACCCGTCGTTCCAAGTAAATCCGCCTTTTCTCTCTTCCTTTCTTTTATCAAATCACAAGGTTAGCTGGAAAACATGTCTCTCGTGCACTTTGCAGCTAGCAGTTAAATTTTACGAAGAGCAACGACAATTGTGTCATGACAAAGAAAAAACCTATTCAATTGGTTATCTTCGCCCAACGACGAGGAGCATCCGGCTGCCAAGAAAGTATATATGTTATATACAAGTAAAAGGAAAAGAAGAAAAGAAGGTCACGTCTCAGCGTGTCCAGTCCCTGCCAGAGTGCAACTTTCTCAAGAGAAAGGGGGTAAAATCAAGTATGTCCTTGTTGTAATCTATACAATTGAACGGGAAGAAGAGAAGGGAAAAGTAGCGAAAGTAAAGAAGGCGGTCAAAAGAAGAAGTGGAAGAAGTGAAAAAGGAAAGCGAAAAAGAAAGAAAAAATACAAGAGAGAAGAAGAGAAGAGAAGAAATTGTCGGATGTCCAAAGATATTGCGTCGTTTGCCCAACTCCAAGAGGGTATTCGGTATCTCAAATTCCGCACATGGTCCCGTCGTATCGCTCCAGGTAAATGCGTTTTTTTTTCCCCAAGTCCCAGACCAGTCCGCCAGAATAATGTTAGAGTACTCCCAAGGAAACTCCTTTACCATCAGCTAAGATGGTCTGGGGACAGTATGTAGTCGAGTTTGGCTTGGGAGTATGGCCTGCTGACTCCCTTATAAGCCAACAGCTCCTCTGCCGTATTTTGTGGCGCCCGCCGAGCCTGCCAGGGCCCGTCCGTAGTGCTTCCCAATGCATAAATCATTTGCTGTCCAACTCCAAAGGGGAAACGGTAATGAAAGGGGAGAAAGTCGAATGAAGTGCAGATGGGCAAGCCCTGGCCTCAACTATTTCGCCGTTTATCAAAATGTAATATGTAAACTGCCACATCACCACGTAGCATGTGCTCGCCTTCCGTATACTAATCGGCCGTAATTCTTGTCTCTGTGGGTTATGTAGTTATGCCCGTTCAACTTTTATGATCGGGATCGTATTGCAGTGTTCCTGGTGCCCAAAGCACTGACTTAACTTGTGCTATGGTGCAATGAGGGCCTCGCTCTATCGAGTGGCGACGTTGCTCCTCGTTGAGTTATATATCCTCGATCCCGTTTCAATGAAATTGCGCTGTTTAAATCGTTGATGCCGTAGCTGTCGTTACGTTGCTGGTTATTTGCGTAATCCGGTGCCCCGCTAGGATAAACGCTTCTCGAGTCTGTACGAGAATCATGACCATTCAGGCTACTCTGCAGAGTCTGGGGAAACCCAGGTGTACCCACCGAGTCTGGATAGTCTCTTACACTCGATGGTGTAGCTGATGTTCGCGGTGGAGGAGCCGCCAGAGAAGGGGTCAACGGCGCTGATAAAGGAGCGGCGCCGTAGCTGGCCTGGTATGTTGAGGATGCCCCATATTGCGAAGTAGATCCGGCTGGTCGATGATTGTGCGACTGGGGAGATTGGAGTGTTCGATAATGGTCTGTCGTATTCAGGGGCAACGAGGCTGAGGCAGCTCGAAGACGGGATCCATTCTCAGATGTCTGCTGGAAATTGGGGTAGCTCAATCCTGTCGGCGATGATTGTGCATTACTGCCGCCTGTTGATCATCATCAGCGTCAATATTCAACCGGTTTCGAGGTCTATCATCAACTTACTTGCGTAGGGACTCCGGTCAACACCCCCTGCGCTGCTGGGTGCCGCTTGGCTCATCTGGCCGGGCTGATAGACCAGGGAAGACCGATCAGATATACTGGAGTGCGTATTCACACCAGGATGCATATAGTGTAGTTGCAGAGACTCAGACCTTGGCCTGGATACCGGATCCCGGTTATGAAAGGTTTGGAGTGGCCTAACTCCGTGGCGATGCGCATCCAGGGGCCCGTGTGGCCCGCCACTTCCATGGGGAGGATAGCGCTCACTAGAGTGTGGTGATATTGGCGACATGACTCCGGATGAATTTACTGCGTTTGAAGGGTAAAAGCCGATGTTGCCAAACGATGGCGTCAAGCCTGTGGGCGACATATGACCTTGTCCCTCTTGACGCCGCACGTCCACCATTAGGGGTGCTCTCATCGAGTTGCTTGGATATGGAGGGTGGTGTCCAAAGTCTACGGGGGCTGCCAGCGGCATCGGCATATGGACCGCCCCGTAAGGAGAATGCAAAGCTTGTACATTGTCAAAATCATCTGGAACTGCTCTCATCTTGATCATTCGATCACGGTCATCGGCGTTGAGCCTCTTGATCTTCGCACGCCTAACAGACTAGTCAGATGCTATTGGTTCCTCCCACCTCCGGAGAGCCTGGGATACAACATCTCTTGTTGATCTAACTTACCGGTTTTGAAACCACACTTGGACTTGTCGAGGGCTTAATCCAGGGATTTCTCTGGACAGCCTTTCTCGATGGGCAGCATCGGGGTGGGGCTGCTTTGCAAATTCGCTCGTCAAGAACCGTGTTTGCTGGTGCGTAAGCCTTCACCATCATGTTAGCTCGCTGGCTTGTTCATATCCCCGCCGTGGCTAGAATCCTACCTGAAGCGCTTCATCTTTCTGCGAGCTGCCACCCGTTCCGCCGCAGTTTGAAGTAGTGAATCCGCCTCATCCTCGGCCATATCCTCGTCAAGTAAGGCATCTTCTTCATCCTTCGGTACCACCACACGTTGATCATCTGGTCCAAATCTATCAGAGGGGTTGCCCAAGCCTTTCGCCATTGTTGAAGTTGAGTTGACGTAGCCCGAAGGTGCAGAATCTCTAGTAGTGGCTCTGGCAGTCGGTACGGGTTCGTCCAGCAAACGGGATGTCGTGCTCATGCTTCTTGATTCCTCCTTTCTCTCTGATGACTCGGCAAGTCGGGAAGGATGGCCGTGGTCCTCTGCTGCTCCGCGATAAGTATTATGGTGTAAACTGGGTGTCAGTGTTGACTGTCTATCTGCATGGGCTTCTAGCCGAAGATTGTCGCTCTGTGCCATGGATTGAGGTTGGACTACTCCCGAGCTGGCATGATTCGATTCGGAGGGTTGAGAATAGGCAGATCCAGCTGGCTGCGAAAGATACGGATACTGGCCCTGCCAGTCTGGCTGTGTTTGTAGTGAGGAGTCGTATTGATCTGACATGCGTGGACTGGTTGAAGCTTTACCAGGAGCCGGAAAATATTTGCCCAAGGACCAGTGGCTGTGCTCAGGGTCGCAGGACCTAGTGGCGAGCATTGGGATGTGGTTTAGGCCCTTCGGATAGAGAGGTGCCCGCGGAATCACCCACACGATTTTCTCGAGATATGGTTGAAAGCGCTGCTAAAATCAACTCGACAAGAGCCAGGCAGAGAAGCTACTGCCGTCGCCAGCAAGTTATCGACAGATCCAGATCCTGAAACAGTCAAGCCAGCTTACGAGGTCCCGAAGGAATGTTCCGTGGTACTCCGATAGGAAATGGAAGCTGCTGGTTGAGTCGTCTCGCTCGCGAGTTGTATGATTCAGAAACTCGAAACCAACCAACCAAATGATTTATCACGAGGAACAAGTTTAGTTATGCTCAGAAGCAGTGGCATGGAACAAGGAAGGATCGGATTAGTTTGGTCTGGGTTGAGGGGGCGGGATCCCTTCGAAAAGGGACTGCCTTTGATCTCGGCCTGCGGAGAGCTTGCTGTACTGGTAATACAGTGGATGTATCCCTTTGACCGGGTTGGCCAAGAAAGAAGTAGGTAGTTAGCCGCCTGCAAAGCGAGAAGAACCAGTGAGCGACCCCTGTCTGAGCAAAGTTAGGGCATGAGTGGCTATCCAAGTTCAGGTCTCAAGACTGATTTGAAGGGGTCGTATCTTAGTTCCAAGGTTCCACGAGGTAGGATTGGGATAGACTTGTATGGTGACATGAAAATGAGGACCGCATACTACGCGCTTCAGTGGGGTCCGACATCGATTTAGGTGCAATCGATGGTCCTGGAATCATCAGCTCGCATACAGGTATATGCCTCGTGCAGGTATGGGGTGCCGGGTGGTCCCAAGATGCTAGCAGGATGACTGACTTGTCCCAAGCCTGCAAGCTCCAGATCTTGTCAGAAAACAGAGTACTCGTAATATCCGTTAGGAGGGGTTTCAGAGAATTGTCCGCAGAGAATACGGCAAAAATGGAGGCTGCCGCTAGAGACAAGGACCTGTATCGATGGAGAAGAAGCTGTGGGGGGGGGCGTCTCCGTACCTGGTACCTGATGAAGGAGGATGGGGTGGGTGAGCCTATGCAGGCTTTGAAGCTTCTTGATTCGAGAAAAGCCGCACTGTAATGGGCCAGCAGTGCAGAGCATGCACTCCTCACCCTTGCGGTTGTCGGTTGAGCTACCAGGAGTCTTCCGTGTTCCAAGATCGGGAAAGAGGGACCACTACCAGGAAGGGTATAATTGAGAACGGCCCCTTGTCCACAAGCCTTTCTTGGTCGAACTACTACGACGACTTCTCCGTACTTCCAGTATAAAGATGAACCAACTTGGTGTCATGTAGTTTTGTGAAAACAACGAGTGGCAATGAGTCTCTGGCAATTGCCAACAACCAGTCAACAAGTAAGGAGTTGACGAAAAATGAAAGCTCTGTCTGACATGGGGAGCGGCCGGAGCAGCGCGGATCTGGGCCCTCTGTCGAGCAAGTCGAGTAGTACTACTACTTGCATCTATAATGTGCGTGTCGGCCCAGAGGGGGCACTCAGCCGCGGCGACGCAGCGATCCGATGCTCTCTTTGCGCCGGGTATGCAAAAGCAGACCCATCAGGGATGCCGCGTTCAGTTATTCGTCCGCACAAGCACCTGGAGCCGCAGCATGAAGGCCTCGTCCATTATGCCAGACCGCCGCTTCCAACTGCGAAGATAGTTGTACGCCCGCGCGAAAGCACAAGCTAAAGTGGCTCTTCAATCTTAGCGGCATGGGATCGATCTCATTAGCCAGCAATTTGCATCAAGGGACAGGGCTTATAGCAAGACCAAAGCCAAGCAGTAGCAGAGGACCACATAAAAGGACCGCAAGAATAGACTACCAGACGGCACCTCGGCCAGACCACTGGCGGGATGTTCAGCTCCTGGGGAGTAGTAGCACATTTTCTCTTTAATCGAGTCCGCGGACGAACGCATGACCGTCGCTCGAGCCTGTTTGCGTACTGAACCAATGGGCTCTTCAACGAGTTACAAAAGCTATGGTAGTTGATGGCAGAGTACAACGGGCAAGGGGGGTCCTCGAAAACAAGGAGGGTTGACGCCAGGGGGCGCGCATATCGGTGACCAGGGGGGCTGCCATCCAAGACAGGGGTCGCCAGCGGCAAGTCAAAGACGACAAGAAATCGCAGGCCTTGTAAGTGGGGGGGGGGGGGGGGGGGGTCGCCACATTTGAATGCAGGTAATAGTTACAGCGGCCGAGGAGGACCAGGTAGGCAGTGGTGGAGCAGCTGTTGTCTCTGTGTTGAATCAAGACAATGCTCGTACTCGTGGCCATCGCGGATGTGAAAGAACTCTCCCCAGCTATCCGAGTTATTCTTCTGCTGTAACTGGAAGAGGGTGGGAGCAACAGTGACTAACACGTCCAGCCTCGTTCCGCTTGTTCATGCAGATAACGCGCGCGATCAATTGGGCTTAGGAGAACATGTGAAGCGGATGACGGTTGGGAAAACTGCAGCACGATGCCTTTCGAGGTATCCACCCCCTCCTCCCGAGCGTGGCGTAATGGAGCTAGGCCCTCTCACTGCAGAGTCGTGCCTAGCATATGCCTCGTTAGCTCTCATACGATGGAGGCAAAGCGAACGGCATTTGCAGCTAGGGTGGATTGGATTTCCATTCTTGCATCAGGCTGAAGCGAGAAAGTGGCATCCCTCACCTGACCACGATACACATACTCGTACACAGGGCAGACGACGAGATGAGCCGCGTTGCTGATATTGGAGGAAAGAAGTTTCGAAGTCGAATCTGCCACAGGTCGAAAGAGCATCGCCAGGATGTCCGCGCACGGATCATTCGACACGCGGAAGAATTGCATGGCAACGACACGCTACCCGTACATCAATCTAGGGCTACCTGGGATGTACTCGTACTTCGTACTTTCGTACTTCGTACTTTCGTACGAGTGCCAGCCTTTCCCATAGAGGTGCTGAGAAAGGATATGCGCCGGTGCAACCGGACCAGTCTTAGTGGGGCTAGCTCAAGTCGCGAGATGCTCAATCCACGTAGCATTGCGCTCTTGCATGCGTCTGCGCGTGTATGTATGTGTACAGTACTAGTATGACCAGCTCCCGTTTGGACCAAGGCGCACGCAAGCAGGAGTCTGCGAAGTGCAATCAGTCGCATGTCTGAGCAATGAGGCAGGCTGGCAGTACGATGATTCGTACAAGCACTCATGACAGCAACTTGGAGACAAGCTGTACTGTAAACCAAGTCGTTTCATCCCGAGCCGGGGGGGTGGCTAGACAAACTCACGTCTCTAGCTCCCTCAGGGGTAGCTACGAACTAGAACGCCCAAATGGCGCTGTGTTCGGTAATTGGCAGGCCCGCCGCCTACTGAATTGCTGTTTTATATTTGCTTTCAAAGTTCCCGCTCTTGCAGAAGTGCAGTAGGCCACGTGCGAAGTATTAACGCTTTCAGTCCATATCGGGCAGAGCCATATTCTATAAGAGTCTAGTCCTGAGAGAACTGCAGTAGTATTAGCGAAAGCGAGCCGAGCAACCAGAATGTCTCACACAGTTAATGTTTAAGCCCACCTAGAGTCCCAGTAGCATATCGATTGAAGCTGTAGATGCTATTACAGTATGTTGCGCATACGCGGTAATGAAAGGAGGAGAGCCATGTCGTTTCAAGATGCCTTAGCAGTGGATCTCGGGGCCAGGGCGGGTTAATATGCTGTCAACGGAGCCGGGAGCGAGATTCTAGAAGAAAGAAACACTCCACTATACAGGTGCAGTAAGACATCAGGGGGGGGAAGGATAGTCCATCACGACTGTTGGAATAAGCATGAATGCCAGCGGCGCGGCGGCGCGGGGCAGCGAGTCAGAAAACACAATACGGCGTATTATTGCCCGTCGTTATATCGTAAAGAGCTGCAGGTCAGACAGCAAGCCTCGCGAATCTGCCAGACCGCTGCTACTGCCCCTGTTGAAACAGGTGCGCATGACGGATAGCTCTTGTTGTCACCGAACTTGTGACTCTTCTACCGCCCATGGTGCTAACTGGGAGACACAAGGCGTCGCACGGAGTGCAGCGCAACAGCGGTCGAGGGCTCGCACAATGCCTGCCGCCCGTGAGAAGATCCGGAGCTCAACGTCTCTCGGACCCTGCCTGCCCAACCGTTGACGTGTCTACAAAGTAGTGATATAGCATTTGTCTGGTCATCTTTTCTCTCCGTCGTCCCGCCTGGAGCAACGAAAGCCGCACGTTGTATTAGGCAAGATCCGACCACATGGCTTTTCGTGCCAGGTTTCGGATGGCCGCCGGACGCAAGTAGCCGCCATGTCGGAAGTGGGAAAGCCCCAGGGCCACTTGACTCATTGGGTATGGGTCGACTTGGTTGACGCAGCGGGCCTGGCTGTTTGGAAGTCATGTTTGGAGCTTCTGCTCCCTGTCTGGAAGAAGGAGAAAATAGGGACCCCGGTCAGCTGTGGCACGACTGTGAGCTTCTAGCTGCCGCCGTTGTGAAGCAGCTAAAGAAAGAATGGATCACCCGATGGCCCAGGGCAGCCCGGGCGAGTTTCGAGAACGGCCGAGCTGGTATTTGTACGGTGCTGTCGCCTTCTGTTTTCAACATGTTCCAAGTTACAGTTCCTCGCGCGCGTATACGAGTACAGCAACTCGGCAGCTCGTTTTGCGCTCTCTCAGGGCCCAACAGTCAACAGTCGACGACGATAAGGCATCATTGCAACATCCGTCATGTGCATACGGTTGTGTGTGCATGCATGGAGCAAGTAGCCTTGCCGTACCTGTACAGTAGCACGCACGCAAGGTGTTAATCTCAAGATGCTCCGAAGGGCCAGGGCCATCGCCTCTGCCGTAGCATTACATGTGTAGCACCGGCGATGGCCTGCACAAGCACGTACCTGTACTTGGGACCTGGTATTACCTGGACTGCCCACGAGCAGGCCACTCGCTGATCGCTTGCCAGATGCCACCCTCCACGAGGAAACTGGCCGGAAGAAGGAATGGGCAGCGAAAGAAGAAAATGAGGAAACACGACGAAAGAGAGCAAGGCTGTGCTAAGGAGGAGGGTGAGAGGAGAGGAGAGCTGCAGGCCTGGGAATGAGATATCGACACTCCCCCTCCCCAAACTTCCAAGGTTGGAGTGCCACCTCAGGCACCCGTACCGGATACCTGTTCCTGTGCTTGTTCCTGTGCTGCAGCGCTCCTGTCTGCAGTGGTTCCCCTTGTTCCAGTACTTGCTCATGCACCTGTACGAGTACCTTGTACCTGCACCATGGCCCGACCGGTCCTGTTCTCTCCTTGCCCTTACCCTGGACTCCCGCCAATGGCTGGCCGCTTCAAAGATTTCAGGACCTCTCGCGTAGCCTCGCGTCGCCGCCTTTTCCCCGCGCCTGACGCCTTGCGAAGCCCCCGTCTTTGTCCCAGCCGCTCACATGCACATGCTCGCTCAAGCTTCAAATTTGCTGCGCGACAAAGCGGGGAGCTCTGAGGAGCGCGTTCCAATCGAGGCCCGGACCAATGCCTCAGTCAGTGCTAGTTCCCGCCCGAACAGGTAGCAAATGGCTTGCGATGGAGAGGCAGATGGAGCAGCCGGGCCTTTCATTTCAAGATGCTGCGACCTGTCCCGGACGGAGCATGGCGACTTGTACGACAGGACAGTTGCCCCTACCAAGCTGGCTGCATGTGCTGGTCTGGTGCCATGGAGAGATGAGCAAGCAAGGTACCCGGCTCTAGGGGAGAAATAAAAAGAAAAGAGGCTTACTCGAGCTTGCACAGGACCGAGCCCTCAAAGACGTTTGGTTTGTCCTCTCCGGCCGCGTGCGTGGGTGGCCTGCCGGGCGTGACCGTGAAGCATCCTCGGGTCTACTCCAAGATTGCCCGAAGGCCCAATGGCAGCGTTCGCTCACGCCTGTGCCGTTGGTTCTCGACCTACTGCATCCAGCTGGTGGTGTGGCGAGCAACCCTGTGGATGGACGGCTCTGATGGGATGCCTACTGCACAAACTTGTTTGCTCGGTATCATATGCGGGCGCAGAGCATCTTGTACTTTACTTGTACCGGTGCTATGATGCCGACCTTGGGGCTATTGGAAACAAGCTTCATAGGATGCCCAAGGTAAGTAAGGTGTGCCTGCGGTGTGTGTGTGTGTGTGTGTGTGTGTGTGTGTGTGTGCCTCTGCCCTTGTAGTGCTCCATACTGCCCTTGGTGCTGATTCTACCTATCAGCAGGCTCGTGGATGAAGACTCATACTTGTTGCCACGCGTGTGTATTACTCCTTTCGAAGGAGGGTGCTGCTGCCACGACCGCCACCAGTGCTACATGTACATGCTGCCAGGCAAGGCCTTGGATACAGACCTATCCATGCTGCAAACCATGTCGGGCACATGGGCTGGACACATGTTCTCTTGGACTAGGCCGGGTCTTTAATCATCGCTTCAGCAGGCGGGAGATCTGCCCCCCGAAGTCGCATAGAGATGAGCAGAGCATGCAGATTCATCACTGCCGCCTCTCTACTTTACGGCAAGTGCGGAGTACATGCCGGCGTAAATTAGCCGGAAATCGAAATCACTTCTCAACAATGGGCCCAACCGTGGGTTGCAGAAGCTGAACATTGGCATGATGGGAACCCTCACCTTCCCGGACGCCCAGCTTTTCGATTCGGCCGACGCCTAGGTGCAGTGCTGTATCGTATCTGTACGAGTACATCTCGGAGGGGTCCTAGCCGGTGCTGGATGTGCAAACCTGCTCGTCTAATTTCCCTTCCGCTCCCGGGAGGAGTCGTGATCGAGCCATCCACGTAATTGCAGAGGGGGGAAGAGCAATCCTTCAATTCAGCCTCAATCTCACGAGCAGAATCCTGGCCCTGGCAGCGTCACATCAAATATACAAGTACAGGCAGAGTGACGGATCGCCGCTTCGATAATTCCGCCTATTTTTCTTCTTGTTTTCCATTCCTCTTGTCCCTGTCGGCGTTTATTTCGCAAATTTGCGGCGTCGGAAACGGCTGAATACTCTCGACTACTTACAAGGTGTGCCAAGAGCTGAAGTGAGAAGCGCCGTCTGAGTGCCGCATCATGCATCAGAGCATCGGCCTTCCTGCATCATCTTAGTTGCGCATTAGTCAGTGACCCGCATCCTACAGGAATTCTCTCACTCTTGGTCAGATAACGTAGTCGAAGCCCTCAAGAATATAAACATGGCTGGTATCAAATGAGGCGCCCCTCGCGAAATCAGCCACCATACTCATACAAGGTAATTGTACCTGTTTAATCAAAGTCTTAATGGGACCACAAGTACCTACTTTACTTGAGGCTTGGTGTCCATGGCTTCATTTAGTCCTAAAGTACCTCACTTTGGTGCTAATCAACCGTTATTATTGTAAGGCTTGGTGAGACATTTCGCCAGGAACAGGCCGATCTCCAAATGAATCCATGGATCTATTATTAGCCCCCGTCGGATGACTTGCCTAGCGCTGAAACGCTGGGAGCACAGACGCTAGATGCTCGTTTTTGACGGGTTGGAGAAAATAGTAATTCGTACATGACGGCTTTGCGACATTGCCGGATACGAAATAGCATCCGCGAGCGAAATAAGCAGGCACTGAGTGCACCCTGAATCGGCTACAGTACTGTACGCATCAAAGCAGGCTGTGTTTTCCATAGGACGGCAATGAAACTCGCTGTACTTGGATGATTCAGGTTTTCTATGTGTATTGAATGCAAGGTCGTCACCATCACTAGACTTCTGCCGGCATATGCAAGTCAACCCACCTCGTAACTTAATGCTTACGGATACGGGTGCTCAACCTTATTGGAGCTGTAAGAGCATATATTACCTTGCCGTCACTCTGATAGTCTCGTGACCTCAAAATGCCAAGCACCTAGTAAGCAGTACCAGGGGTTGTGATAAAGCTGTACCTGTATAGTATACTCCGTAGAGCTTTTTGTTATTCTGCAAACATCTATGAATCTCTCTGTTGGTGGCTTAAGAATTGAGACCAAGGCCCAAGGAATCATATATAAGCCCTAGGTCATCAATTGAATATTATATGAATCAAGATACAATTTAGACTCAGCTTAATGGATAAGGAATAGTTGGAATATAAAGAAACGTATTCACGATGAGGTATTCGCATCTTACCCGTTGTCACAGAAGCATGTGTAAATGTTGATAGACAGGACGCCCAAACTGTAAACATGTACGATTTCACGACAACGAGCTATACATAGGTACGAGTTTTTAATTCAATAAGACACATTGTTGTAGCTTTTCATACACATATCCTCGAGCCGTTAATAATCGTAGAATCCCTTTCCACTCTTCTTTCCAAGCCACCCGGCATCGACCATCTTTCCTAGCAATACACTTGGGCGGTATTTGGAGTCCCCTGTTTCTGTGTGTAGAACCTTCATGATGGACAAGCAAGTATCAAGGCCGATGAAGTCCGCAAGCTGCAGAGGACCCATGGGGACATTGGTTCCGTTCTTCATAATGGCATCGATTGAGTCTCTGTCGCCCACTCCCGTCTCAAGGCAGATGATGGCTTCGTTGATGTAAGGCATAAGAATTCGATTGGCGAGGAATCCAGGAGAGTCAGCCGAAACGGAAGTGACCTTGCCCATCCGCTTGCAGAACTCAACTGCCGTATCAAGCGTCTCCTTGCTGGTTTGCAAGCCGCTAATGATCTCTACACCCTTCTGAACAGGGACCGGGTTCATGAAGTGAGTAGAAACAACTCTCGATGAAGCCGAGGTGTCATTAGGATCGGTGGTAGTGGCGGCAGCAATGCGCGTGATGGAGATTGAAGAGGTGTTGGTCGCCAAGATTGCGTGAGCGGGAGCTACCTTGGCCAGCTTGCTGAAGATGTCAAACTTGAGCTGAGGGATCTCAGGCACAGCTTCGATAATGAAGTCGACAGAAGAGAAGTCCTCAATCTTGGTACTAGTCGTCAGCAGGGAGCGGGCTTGATCAGCCTGTTCCTGAGTAATTCTAGACTTGGACACGTCCTTGGCCAGCAGCTTCTCTATCACGGCTGTCAGTCATGACATCACTTAGCCCGCGGGCTCGAAGCTCCAACGCACCGGCAAAAGCAATGCCTTTACTCAATGCCTGCTCAGAAGCATCGACGAGAGTAACCGGAACTTGCGCCTTTTGCGCAGCAACAAGAGCGATACCCAGACCCTAAACGCAGCATCAGAATACCATCTTCACGTGTAAGCGGGATGAGTTTCCTTACCATCTGGCCGGCGCCGAGAACACCGACGCTCTTGACATCAGCGGCATATTGCCTTGGAGTAGAGCTGAAGCAACGGGCCTGGCGCACGGCTCCCAGCGCCCTCCCTCGAAGAATTGAACTGGCCATTTTGAACTGTAAAGGATAGAGAGAGATCGGTGAAGGTCCAAGCCGGCTAGACGAGGTACACGAACAACTTAATATGGATTGCGGCAACCCGGGTAACCTCGGCCCATTTGCTCGGTGGAGGTTGCGTGAAGCCGTGTTATCGGTGCCGACAATCATCCGCTCGCTTATCGACCGCGGACCCACCCAAGCGCGTCTAGCTAGACGCGTTCTGGAGGGGCAGCTGGAGATTTATGAACTGAACTGACAATTAATAGCTGGAGCATTGAAGCATACAGCTGCTTGCATTTGGCCGTCTTCGATGCCGTCGATTAATTCACCTTTATATCCGTAACAGCTTCGATCGGAAGACGGCCACGATGGAGCTGGGCGACGGCACAACGGACATTGTCCATCCTGAAGTTCGGGCACACATCAGCAGCCTCGTTGCAGCGGTAGGTTCTCAAGGTTCTCAAGAGAGATCACGATTATTCGAGCTTCCAGGGCAATTTCATACTGACGAATCATTGTAGCTGGGAGGCGCAAGTACAGAGGACGATGGCCGATACCACTTGGGAGACGATGCGCTGGAAGTCCTCCGCGATATCAAACGATGGATTCGCTTCTACGACGAAAAGACGAATCGCATGGATGTTGCCCGCTGCATCCACGAGGCGAATTTGATTGAGGGCGATCTACTCCCGATCCTGGCAACATGGCCCGAAAACGCTACCGATAGCAAATACAAGTCTCGAATTGCGCTGTCGTGCTTTGAGATCATGGTTCCTTTGACTTGGCCTATGGAGCGTGATAAGGAACGGATGACGGTCAACCACCATCGCCACATGCCTGTGTTGGAGCTTGCACAGGTTCAATACAAGAGGGCTATTATCAACTTTGATGAAGCTCGAATCCTTCACGCTGCCGTTAGGACTGCTCTGCCCTCACTGGCGCTCCCAGCTGGCGACAGAGCAGCACGGGATCAAGGCATCATCAAACTGGTGCTCTTCTTCCTCCGCAACATGGCCATGATTGCCCCTCCACCCAATGTTCAATACGAGGGCGACGAGACGCAAATCTCGCGGTCGGCTACCATCGATGCCTTCTCATACCAAGACATATTCTTATTCCTCCTTACGTTGGCTTCAAACATGGGTGATGATTTCAGAACTGAAGATACCTCTGTCATGGAGATCATCTTCCATCTCATCAAACGAGTCGACATAGAGAAACTCTTTATGACAGAGCAACAAGTACACAAAGCAAAGGCTAATGAGCTCGCATCGCTGATGAATAAGGAATCGGCCATGCACAAGGCCTATGCCCGCAACGGTGCAACCAGACACAACCGCTTCGGAACGATGATTTGGGTCAAGCGTGAAGATGGGAAGATGTCTTCCCTTTCGGGACAAGATGCCCTTGGCGACGCCTCAACACGTAACCTGAAGATGGATAACAACAAAGTGTTCAAACCTCCTCGTAGAACAAGAAAGGAGAATAAGGATGAGAGGGACCTGGGCCCGCCGGCGAAGCTTAACGCGCGAGCAGCCGGACAGCTCCGTTCATTCGTTGAAGAATTCCTTGACTCGGGCTTCAACCCCTTATTCTCACACGTTCGGAAAACCATTGATCGAGAGGCTTCGCATGTCATGCAGTACCACAGGAGACAATTCTTCTACCTCGTAGCATGGTTTCTTGAGGCCGAACGGACACGAAAAAAGCTGAAGAAAGGATCGAGTAACAAGGCCGATGATGAGGTATCTAGCTTCAGCCTCGTGGCGGGCGTTTTAAACCAAGAAATGTTCATCACTCTCAACAAGGCAATGCACGAGGCATATGAGTACAAGGACTGGCATGAGCTGGCTGCTGTAATGAGATGCTTCACCCAGATTCTACTCACGGTTCAAGAAATGTCCGAGAGCGGCCGAGAGGACGATGAAGAAATTGCAGAAAACGTCCTGAGTCGTCTGTTTTACGAAGAATCGACGCACGATACCATCGCCAACATAATCAGGACCTACAAAGACCAGGGGTTCTACTACCTAGATGCTGCTACGGAGTTGGTTCATCATTTCCTGCGTATCCTGGAGGCATACTCAAAGCAGAATGCGGATATGCAAGTTCGCTCTCGCAAGCGAACACGGCAGAAGAAGAATAAAGAGCAGCAACTACAGCAGGGTGCTGAAGACGGTGCTCTAGCTGAAGAAAACGATGACTCGGCCAACGATGAAGAAGCTACAGAACGTACTTCCAAGGAACGCAAATTTGATTTCCAACGCTTCGCGGCTCGCTTTTCACCACAAGGTGTGGTGGATACTTTTGTGAAGTTTACGCGATTTTATCGCGATATGGATGATACTCAGTTGAAGCGCGTCCATCGATACTTTTATCGCCTCGCATTCAAACAGGAGATGAGCGTAATGCTTTTCCGTGTGGATATAATCCATTTGCTATACAATATGATTAAAGGCCCCGAGCCTTTGGATAAGTCTTCAGGCATGTACAAAGACTGGGAAGAGCTCGTGAAGCAAATACTTCGCAAGTGCTTCAAGAAGATTGAGCAAAGGCCAGAACTCATCATCGAAATGCTCTTCAGCAAATTGCAAAGCACCGCTTTCTTCCTAGAATACGGATACGAAAAGCAGACCGCTTCCAAGAAGCAGGCGAAGCCTGGAGCTGAACTTGTTTTCAAATACACGGAAGAGCACGATCGGCAAATCGCCATCGTGGTTGGTGCACTGCTGGATAAGAATGAGGGAGATCATATCGCTTGGGTGAAGAGTGTTGTTGCCGAAGCCGAAAGCGAACGCCGATCATGGGCTGCCGCTGAAGAAGCCATGGCAACAACAGAAAATCCGTTTGAAGAATCAACAGATGCCAATGAACCCAAAGAGAAGAGCAAACCTCCCCCCTTCAGTAAGTCTCTAGTGATTGTTTGTACTGTGATTATATCTAACGTCTACCTAGTCGTAAAACCGGACAGCGACGCGAGGCGTACCGCCAGATTTAAGAATCCATATTTGCGTCTTCTACTGCATCTCTGCGGATTTCGGCTGTTTGGGCCTGCCTCAGAGGAGACACCCGAGTCCCTTTGGGTACTCCCAGAAGATGTCACCGCTGACTCACTCAAAGATGCATTGCATTATGTCAACCAAGCGGAATTCAGTCCCCCAACGTTTGACGATGGACAGCTGGCTGAGAATCAGCTGAAGAGGAAAACACTACCCCGCAAGAAGGCAGATTTTGATGATGACGAAGGTGACGACATAGATGATGAGTTTCTATTTGAACCCGGAGGCCCGACAACAAGAAAAGCTATCGATGAGTCAGAAAGACCCAAGAAGACAAGAAAGAGAAGAAGAAGAGATAGTCAAGTACAGGAACTAGATGACAAAGAACTGGAAGAAAAAGCTCGTAAGCGGCGCGAGCGAGAGCGCGAAAAGGCCCGCAAGATCAAATCTGCCGTGTACGTCAAAGACGGAGACGACGAATTCGACGAGGAGGAGGACGAAGCGTTTTTCGCCCGCGAGCGCGAGATTGCTGCTCGTGCTGCCAAAGCTGCGCAGTCGGCTGTGGATCCTGAGCCGGTGAAGAAGCGGAAAGCTGCTGCGGTGCGGATCGATAGCGATGAAGAGGACGAGGGCGGTGAAGATGACGATGTCCTTGGCTTGATTAATGATGAGGAGGCGGAAAGTAGGGGTGATACCCCCATGGGAGAGAGCGATGGCGAGAGCAGGAAGAAGAGGAGAGTTAGTGTCGAGGATGAGGATGTTGATATGGAGGATGCTTCTGATGCTGCACAATCTCAGCAGGTGGAAGACAACGCCAAGGAAGATGGCGATGACGTGCCTGTTGTGACTCGCAGGCCGAGGGTGCGCGGTGGCTTTGTCATAGACAGTGATGACGAGGAGTAGAAAAGGCCAGATGACAAGGGTTATCCGTATCTTTTACTATATATGTACAGAGCATTGCGAGGAAATTTTGGGATATGAATGATGACTGCGTATTAATAAAGAAAAAAGTCAGCATTAATCGTATATTATTTGTATAAGGGGTCTCGTAATCAAGTCTATTATATATTTTGTTCGCCAACCTGCCAATTTTTCATGTCTAGGCAACGTGTACCAAAAATCTCCCTCAATTCCACATATAGCCAATAATAAAATCATCATCCCGGGTATCAAAACTCCAAATCACTTTTGAGATTTTATGTAGCATCAAACGTGATGCTCCCTCTCCACTCTTTTATCAATACTCCTCCTCCTAGCTACCATGTTCTGTCCATTAGGAGCTTGTCCAAGCTCTGCCAGATCCTCTTGGCTCTTATGTAGAGAGCCATGGTGAACGCCTCTACGGCCACGGCCAGGACTGCCGCTTCGCTGAGAAGATGACGAGGACCCGCTCGCTACGGGTGTATCGTCACTGCTCTGAATCTCATCTTGTTGACTCACACCGCCCCAGGAGCCGCCTATTCCTTCCATGATATAGTCGGAAGCAGTTGGCTCGTCGAGCACAACCAGTTCTTCTGGGTGAAAGATCCTAGGCAGGACGAGAGCGCGTACGGGAATGAGGAGCAAGATGATGATAGGAAAGCCCACAGCAGCAATGGTTTGTGTAATGGCAAAGGTGGCGCCGAACCCAACCAATTCAACAATGACAAAGCCCCAGATTGCGGCGCGACGCTTCACCAGTTTGAGAGGCGAGCTCGCGGGAGTCAGATTCTTATCCCGGGCCAAGAAGAGTAGCTTGGCTGTGATGCCATTTGCTTGAAGGGCCTGGAAGCCCATGATGAAAAAAAGACCAGCCAAAACTCCGTGGGGGACCAAATGGAGGACGACGAGAAGAGGCCCCGTCATGGTACCAAGAGTGAGAAGTCCCTGAGCCAGATTAGATACGCGCTGCTCGACGACATGAGTCGCTTCGAAAGTATAGGCTCCCTTGTCTTCACCCTTTTCGTCAAGCTGCTTGACGGCTTTGGTGACGCAAAGAGACTCAGTGTGAAAGGGGGCTTGTGGGATCAGGCCATTGGGGAAGGGTAAGCCGAGAATGCCGGCCACACCGGTGGTGATGCCGAGAAGAAAAAAGTCCCAGTGGAAACCAGCGGGCTTTCTCAGGGGGAATTCGCTTCCTTGCGCAATAAGAGATGATACTACATTGATGTTAGTAACTAAATGCATGTTGAAAAGAGAGGAACACTCTTACCATTGTGGTCGAACCAGAAAAGAATAGTCAAGAGAATGGCAAATGGGAGAGCGGTGAAGATTTCTCCAACGCTCAAATCCCAGAAGTTGACGGCCCATCCTCGATCGGCTGTCGGCTCAAATGCAGTGCTGGTTGGGAGCACCGCCAAATGAGTCTCAGACATACGGCCAATGTGAACAAATCCAGTGAAGAAAACGAGGGTCAATGGTGTTCCGTAGTCCTTTAGGAAAACACGAATTGGGTGTCTGAAAAGACTACTACCTCCCAGTTCTCCACAGATATAAGCAACCATGAAGAGCAGCAGTGCCGCAACAATGGAGAGATAAAAGGCACTCCCATCGCCAAGACGCTCTAGTGTTTGGATGCCCTTTTGAAGATAGATGAAAGCCACGTAGAATCCAAAGATGTCGCAGGGGAATCGTGTGACCCAGCGAAGCCAGTTACAGGAATTTGTAATGGCAAGGATCCAGTGCAAAATCAGCGACCATCTAGAAGGGGCAACGAGTCAATAATTTGTCAATATGCAGTCTCCGGGTGACATTGAGCTTACATTCCGATCCAAGCCATAAATCCCAGGTAATTGACACCAGTTGGTTTCATGATGTCATAGACTGTACTGTTAAACACCGTGATGGGGCCTGAAGAATGCCGTGTTAGAACCAAGAAGATACCATACAACTTATGTAGGTAGCATATAGCACACTTACCAGTGACCCCAACAATGACGAGCGGCTGAGCAGAGAATATAGAAAAGACCACGGAGCCCAGGACAGAAGCCAGCAAAACCTCATTAACACCATAGTTTGATCCGGTATTCTGAAACATGTCCAGAGAGAAGGCAAGGGCGGGCAGGATGCTGTCAATGACACGGATTAGCAAATGCTTGCTCGATAGACTTTCCGTCAGTAAACAAGGAGAAGCCATAGATATCACATACTTTGCAAAATACATGAAGATGGTGGCGGGCACAACACGATAGTCCCACGCGTCGAGCCAGTCGCTGGCATAGTAAGGCGCTCTCCGACGAACATCGTTGACCATGCCACGGAAGGGATGAATGCTCCACCAAGCTTCGTGACGCCGCTGTGACGTCGACGTTGATGCCCTGTCGTCTCTCGTCGATGATGCCGTCGTCGTGATTGGCACCTCTTGGCCTGATGCCGCTCGAGATATGGGCGTCGTTCCATAGCCCCCGTCTTCACCAGTCACTCGTCCTCCGTCAACAGAATTCGCCATTGAGGCTGTCATGATGCGCTAGATTCTCGGTGACTGCAACCTCGCCGTGTGACGTCGAGTTTGTTTCTCGGCACTGAATACGCCGAGCAGAAGCCCGGGTTCTCTGGAAGTACTAGCTTCTTCGCAGAGTCGTGAAGCGGTTTGAAACGTCAAGCCGGATATGGGCGTCTCCTCATAACAAAGTCATCGAGACGGCGGAAACACTCGAGGAAGCGTGACGAGGAAAGCAAAGAGACAAAAATCGTTATACAAACGATATTATTATGGCGGATCCAACAAGGGAGTCATGTCAACACCCCCCTGGCCAAGGCAAAAAAGACAGATCCGCCACTGCAACTAGCTATGAAGGATTAGCTGCAGAGGGAAAGACAGTGGAGATATTAGAAGATGAATTTCCTCTTCTCCCCTCCCCCGCTTGTTTGATAAAAGAAAGAAGAAAAGACCCTGCCTCTTTATTTTTTGGGTTGTTTACCTTTTCCCAATTTTTTTTCGGGAGGCTAGATCCAGATTCGAGATCGGAGGCCACCAGCACTAACACCGCCTATGACATCGCTCACTGCACACATTGGATGAAACACTGCCCGACTGGGTTTAGACGACTGTGGTGTGTCGTTACCGCATTTCGCCTCCACACATGGGAAGTAGGTGGGCTTTTTAACTTTATACTGAGAACAAAGGCATTGACGACGAAATGAGTTGGAGTGATATATCATTATTGATCGCATCTACATGCCTAGATTAACTGATGGTCCCCTGTACATCGTTGACCTGACCTGATATTAGAGTTTCTAGACAGACGTTGTGATTCTAGTAGTACCATGGTAATGAATAAGTGGCCTAGAGGCAGCCAGCCTATATCACAAGCATCAACAAGCTATCCTACTTCACCCTCATCATAAGATACCAACCAACTCAAAAAAGCAAAACCCAAATCCGAATTGATACCTCATACAGCAGGCCATCTCTACCAATTACCGCATTGCAATTTCATTTCTTCCCCAAGCCTCACTGTGGAACTTTCTTAACTACTACTAGCATCAGCCGTCAGCGCCAAACGGCTCACAAGCAAACAATCGGGATGATGTTTTAATTACAGACAAGAACTTTTACCACCAACCAGCAAACAAGACGCCTCACACAACATACCTAGGTACTCATTTACTCGCTGCACGGAACTTTTGCGCTCCATGCTGTGTAACTAAAGTTATAAAAGCCAGACAGAAAATGTTTAAAGGCACTACACGCACTGGGTATGCCAACGTTGCGGCTCTTGGCAGAATCCCTTGCCAAAAAAAAAAAAAAAAAAAAAAAAAAAAAAAAAAAAAAAAAAAAAAAAAAAACCACAGATTCGACTACCCCCGGCAACGATAAATAAAATCCAATCATCCCATAAATCATCCCTTTTCTCCCCATCATCCCAGATACAAAATATTCTACATTCGGAGCTCTGCATCTAAAGCACCGCCACTTTGGGGCTCCATAACGCCTGTCTTTGTGTTACCCATCCCCCGTTTTAGCGTCGCCAGTGGGAGGAACTTTCCCGGCCAATCATATTGTCGCTTCACACCCCAGGGATGTTTGTCGTCCCTTGCGTTGCAAAACTTCAGGATAATATACAATGGGAACGAGAAGCCAATGAATGTCATGTTTGCGTTATCGTGCGTCTGCTTGGTGATGGAAGAGGCTTGAGGTGGTGTAACTTGTAAATCAATAGGCTATCCGTCACTTTTTTTTACCTCTCCACTTGCAAGTGTGTTTCCATGGCATACTCGCGACTTATACCCTGATATTCATCATCATTCTTCATGTTTGAGCCGGATGGCGCTCTTTCTACTTGATTTCCTGATCCTACCAATACGTCTACAGTTCTAAATCCAGATACGAGTACACAGTAATGTTCAATAAGCCCCTGCCACCCTTTTCCTTACCCGCTGGTTTCCCCCATATGATGATAAATAAGTACATGCAGAGGAGATTTTAGCATCCCCCTTGCTCATGGTAGAGTTGAGACTCGTAAAAAAATAAACACAGGCTGCCATCGTTGGCCACAGGTTAGCGGATGTTCATTCCCGCTCCGTTGGCGAAGATGTAGCAGCCAATCCGGGCTTGTCAAGAAGTTCCCGGCAGTTCCCCCATACTTGGCTTCAATGAGGTACAACATTTCCGCCTTGATTATTTCCCTTTAGACTTTTCTCCCCCTTTATTCATTGCAGCTGTACATTGTCCCCTCACGGTCCGTCATCTTACATAATATCAACAGCACCTCTTTCACTCGTCTGACAGCTTCCGGAAGGCGGGCGCGGGCGCAGGCGGCTCTTCCTTCGGTGTGTCGGTCTCGGTCGGGAAAGGTGGCGAAGAGCCGGCCTCTTTGCCTCCAAAGAACTTCTCAAAGTCCTCGTTATCATCGAATGGTCGCTTGCCAAGGATTCGCACCATGTCGTCACGAGAGAGCACCTCCTTTTTCAGCAGCTCCTCCGCAATCAGGCCGACTTCCGTCTTCTTCTCCACCAAAAGGTTTCGGCACCGAGTGTAAGCTTCCTCCACTATCCGATGCACCTCCTGGTCGATTTGTTGGGCCGTGGCCTCGGCAAATGGCTTCACCATGCGGTTCGGATCGTTGTCAAAGTGAACAGGTCCCACCTTGTCCGACATGCCCCATTGGGTTACCATGCTGCGTGCCATTTGCGAGACCTTCTTGAAGTCATCGCTAGCACCAGTCGTGACTGTGGGGAAGTGTAATTCTTCAGACACACGACCTCCCATGGTCATGGCCATTCGGTCCATCAGTTGGTTAGTGTTCATCAGGTAAGCGTCCTGAGGAAGGTATTGCGCATAACCCAGGGCACCCTGACCACGGGGGATAATGGAGACCTTCAGGAGAGGATCCGCATATCTCAAGAACCAACCACAGATGGCATGTCCGGCCTCGTGGTAGGCCACTGTCTTCTTCTCCTCTGGCCTGAGCACCAGGGACTTGCGTTCCAAGCCTCCGATGACTCTCTCAATGGCTCGCTCGAAATGGATCATCTTGACGTCGTCTGCGTTCTCTCTCGCGGCTGTTTCTACCGTTAGCACTGAATCTCACAAAAACAAGCATTATGCTACGGCTTTAGGGGCTTACCAATCAGAGCTGCTTCATTCACGACATTGGAGATGTCTGCACCGGAGAAGCCAGGAGTCAAGGTGGCAAGTCGGCCAATGAGGTATTCGTGGTCTTCCTTGGTGACAATCTTCTTGAGGTAAACCTGGAAGATCTCTTGTCGTCCCTTCATGGTGGGTCGGTCGATGTAGATGTGCCTATCGAAGCGGCCAGGTCGCATCAGTGCCTTGTCTAGTATATCGGCACGATTGGTACCGGCCAAGACGACGACCTGTTCTCTCGTGTTGAATCCGTCCATTTCCGTAAGAATCTGGTTGAGTGTAGCCTCACGCTCGTCGTTGCCGCCGAATCCACGGCCGCTCTCCTGTCGAGCACGACCGATAGCGTCGATTTCGTCAATGAAGATGATGCAAGGTGCATTCTTTCGACCTTCAGCGAACAAGTCTCTCACACGAGAAGGACCCACACCAACAAACATCTCCACGAACTCAGATCCGCTCACGCTGAAGAAAGGCACGCCAGACTCTCCAGCAGTAGCCTTGGCGAGAAGAGTCTTTCCTGTTCCTGGTGGGCCGGCGAGAATGGCACCTCGAGGAATCTTGGCACCCAGCTTCTCAAACTTCTCGGGTTGCTTCAGAAAGCTAACAAACTCCATAATCTCAGTCTTGGCTTCCTCCAGACCAGCAACATCGCTGAACTTGACCTTAACAGCACTCTCAGCGTTGAATTTTTTGGCCTTGCTCTTTCCAAAGTTGAACATGCCTCCAGCACCTCCTGCTCGTCCACCCATAGATCTCTGTGTCCACAAGATCAAGCCGATGAAAAGAAGGGTCGGTCCGAATGCCAGGACCAAGTTGCCAACGGTGCTGCCACCAGCCTCATAGCTGACAGGTATCCTCTCAGATGGCGGAATACCCAGTTGGTCCTGGGCTTCCTCCAGCTTCTTCTCAAACGACTCAACGGATCCAATTGAGAAGATGTAGGTTCGTTTAGCTCCAGATCCATCAGTCGTTCCCTGGACAGCATCGGGATGCAGTTCCACGCGCACTTGAGACCCATTGACTACTACCAGCTTCTGCACGAGACCCTTGTCCAAAAAGGCCTTGCGCAGCTCCTGCCAGGTAATTTCTTTCTCGGAAAAGGGCCTGCTGAAGGATTCGATAGCCCAAAGTGTAACACCAAGAACAAGACCAGTCTGAAGGGCATCCATCCACGCGTTTCTTTCAGGCTTGGGTGACTTGGGGTCAGATCCCTGCTGATCTGAGTGTGATTCGCCGGACGCCTTGTGAGATCGGTTGGCGTCTGCTCCTCTCTCTCCATCCTTATGGTCGCTCATCTCAGGGTTATTCTGGTCAAACATGCCTCGCTTTCCTTGCTGCTGCTGTTCAATTTCCCATTCTGCCACTCGTTCGGCCATGATGAAGACGCATCGCATCAGCCGTCCCTTGTCCATTATCGACAAGTTGCCGGGTCCCTGGCGCATCTTGTGTAATAGCTCGCGTATTTCGGCCGGTGCACCGGTATGCTGAAGCCCCACCAGGATGTCCTTCAACGTCTGCCTTTGGCCTTCGGGAAGCATCTCCTGGAACGCCTGCAGCTGAGTTATCTCCTCTTTGGACAGGCGAATCCAACCCTCTGGCAGAGGCGGCAGAGGAATCTTTGGTGATTCTGAACCGCCTTCTGACTCTGGCTTTGCGCCCGCATCATTGTGGTTGATCGGCTTCTCTGGGCCGGAGTTTTTGTTCTCATCGGGATGCGGGGGTTTGGAGGAGTAGTATCGCGGGAGAATGCCGTAGGGTGTCGGCAATGCTCGGAGAGATACTGCTCTGGATCCGGCGACGAGTCTCTGTGTTCTCTGTAAGCTCACGCTGTTTGAGAATCTCGCCAGCCGTGCGAGCTGGCTCGACTGACGAAGATATCTTGACATGGTGGAGGGCGGCGGGTTGTGGTTTGCGGCGGATCCGCCGGTCCTGGGTCAATGACGAGGGAGAAGTGCAAGTATGTCGCACTCGCTGCGCAGGATTGCGCTTAATGGCTCCGGGTTCGCTTTGTCAAGAAATCGACATGCGCTGTGAGAAAAAATGCAATGCTCCAACGCCACTGCGGACTTGTTCTAGATGACACCACGAGATTGAAGCCTGCCGGCGGCGGTCCACATTAACCCCGAAAACTGTACGGAGTCACGTGCGGAGTTCGGAGCGATGCAGGGTAGGCTCGGAGGATCGGGGTTCCGCCTGGGAAAAACTCCGTCATCTACTTCTTCTAGATTCTATGGAGTGATATGATCTCTAATACTAATGTTACAAGAATAATTGTGTATATTCGTCGTGATGGTCTAACTCACTCTCTCGATGCTGGGGTTCCCATATTCGAAAGATAATGGCCATAATCGGCAGTATCAAACAAGGTTAAACGAGAGAGGGCTCGGTATGAAACTCAGACGTCCAGTTTGATGAAGATGGATCGTATCTTGCCACTGCCCTTGGTTGAAACAAGTCGACTGCTTCCATCATTCATTGTAATTTTTAATTGAGATTCTTCATCGTGATTTGGTGCTAAATCTGGCCAATCTCGCCAGATTTCTACATGTGAATTGGTAGAAAGCTTGTGTTGGGAAAATCGCGATATAATTCGAAGTGCCTGCATCTCATCACCAACCTCTAACAGTATCACCTTTGGCTTGAGATTGTATCCGATGTTTATCAATCGGGAATAAAAGACGTCTTCGTGCTCCCAATTTGTAGGAATTGGAATGTCGTTCCCTGGGATTAAAGCCAGAGACGGCTCGTATTTGCGAACCGAGTGGCCAATTTGGCCACCTCCACGATGCCACACTTGCCGGGAGATGTACGGTGGATTAGATACCATCACATCCCAGGTGCGTCCTTGAAGCTTCTCCATGACTTTGTCCTGAAAAATGTCTTGTTGTAAAATGTCGAGGGTACGATTTGGCCGGGGCGGTGGGAGATGGCCAAGTTTCATATTATGAACAATGTTGTCTCTGGACAGAGTAACAGCTTGAGTAGAAATGTCCACTCCAACGACCTCCAAGTGCTCAAACTTCCGACAGAGCAAAGAGTAAAGAAGTAGAGGTATACATCCCGTTCCTGTGCAAAAATCGACAATACCGAGGCGTTGGTCAGGCTCGCCGGTCCTTAAGCTTCCAACCTTGATCAAATCAGCCATGTGGTAGGTATACGCCTCGGTCTCTGGTCTAGGTATTAAGACGCCAGGACGACATTTGACATCCAGCGGCCCAAACGGTTGAGATCCTAAGATGTATTGCAAAGGATAGCCTCGGCCTCTTTTTCTGCATAACCTGGAGAGCAAGTTTTCTTTGCTGGCGCTTGCAGTGCTGTTGACATGCTCTTTAAGCCATCGAAATTCATTCATGGCCGATTGAAGGTCTCTGCATGCCGGAAGCAGTGCAGTAATGTTGGCTGAGCGACGGCGGGCCTTGCGGAAGAGCCATGGCGGGATTCGTGACATTGGCCTTGTTATTGCTGAAGGGAAAACGGCAACATGATATAAGTGCAGACAATTTGTGGCTAGGTACCTTCAGCTGGGCCAAAACGGTCTGCTAGATGCCACCAAATTGGCAGTTAAAAATTGTGCTTACACAACGCATGCGGTGAGGTAAATAAAAATTCGTATCAAAGGGTTAATGATTGATGCCTCATATTATGGCAAGTCTTTCCCAATTATTTGGGATTTTATTTATAGAGGAAATAGAGCTGGGCAAGATAATTGCTGCCACTTAAAAACTCGCCCGCTGTATTATGCTCCAACTGCTTTTTCTTAGCGCTCCTGGTGCACTAAGCAGTAGCCGGCCTTTAGCCGATCTGCTCTCTCATACTCGCCGCTCATCCTTGAGTATCACTCTTTAATCTATCCGATATTCATACAAAGTTTTGGAACCGATGTCGACAGTCCCCTTTTGAATTACTTTTGCCCAAATTTTGATTTTTGGATTATCAGAGAATATTTGTTACCAACGGCTCGCCATAAGTCTGCTCTCATCTTACATCGCCATCTCTTTCCGCGGCCAGCTTGACGGTATTCACCCCTGGTCGTGCAGCTTGCCACGAGATTTCATTCAACGCGTCTCCGGATAAACCATCAAGCCTTCGCATTCAAATATCGTTCTTCTATCAAGATGAACGCACCGGACCGGTAGGTCTACTATTTTTGCCGTTGGACTTCCCGTTGATGCCGTTTTACTTCGATACCCTTCTCGAGTCACCTACGCCGTCGCCAAGGCTCTCCTAAAGCTGGGAATCATCATGCACGAGTACAGATGCCTAAAAGCCAAGGGCACGGCATGAATCGTTTACTTCTGGGCTGTTATTGAAGCCATAGATGGTTTATTCTATGATGTATTGTGTGCATAATGCTGCTGCAAGTGCACGCTCAGCACGAATGCCTTTCGCCTGCTGCATTCCCAATCTACACTTGTCATCTGCCCAAACCTACAAAGCCACCTTCCTGGCAGCTGTCAATTTGGCAGCTGCCTGTATTTCAACTTTCCCACATTTTTACACTTTCATTTCTCCTGTTCAATTTGTTGAACGCCTTTTCATCCTCACCAGCATCCTGTCACTTCTGCCAGGCACCAGTGAAAATGGCGGGATGCAATACGAAGCATGATAACCTCCAGGACAACCCGTTGCGTTTCCCCCCAACTCCGCTCTACTTCGGTTTCTTGATTTGGTTAACGGTTTGCTGACTTTGAATCAGTTTCGAGCTCTTTTTGCTCGGCGAGGGCGAAAAGAAGATTGAAGAGAAGGTTTATTCTGGTTGGTGACTGATGTCACATCCTGGGCTTGAACGAACCTAACGCTTCTTCACAGGCATGTCCAACACCTCGGACTTTATTTTGAAGAAAGAGGACCACACGCTGGGTAATCTCCTCGCCGAGCATCTCAAAGCACACCCAAATGTCTACATGGCCGGGTATAAGAGTAGGCTTTGAATCGGCTGCAGTCAGAGTTCTTCATGCTAACCAGGATAAACAGTTGCTCACCCTAATGTTCCTGAGCTCTACATCCGGGTACAGACAGACGGAACCATTTCGCCCCGTGACGTTTTTACATCAGTGTGCGAAAAGCTTATCAACCAGCTCGAGATGTTGTATCAAGAGTTCACTCGCGAGTGGGAGCTAAGACGTATCACCAACACTGGAGACCAAGGGACCTCCAATGGCCACTGAGAATACCATCAAGCCGTCTCATAGTCAGGCGTTATAGGAATAGGAAATTGGGCTTTGCATTTCGGCTTCATTTGGACCAGGGAAAATGAATTTAAATTTGTGTTATTGTAACAGAGAGTATGCATTCAAAGATAATGCAGACCAGTCTAGATACCGGCCATCCTCCAACAATCGGAAAGTAGAATTCCACTGTTGCTAGATCCTATTGAGTACCAACTCTGTCGTGAGATGCGTGACACACACGCGTAATATGCCGTCAGGGCGTGATATTGGTTGCGATGAGCCGGCATGTGGTTGGACATGCCATTGAGACTTGGGTTTCTCAAGCCGCGGCACCAACTGGGCCTTCTCCTCCGGGAATCAGCTAGGGGAAAGTGTCAGTATATATAGTGTATCATTGGGCTGAGGGTTACGGGCTATACCATGCAGATATTGTTGCCGTTGAGCAGAATTTTAGGAAGCTTTGTGTGGTTTCCAGAGTAGTCACTGCAAGTGAAGACATGGTCAATATGGCTCCAGATCTAGAGTAGAGATCGCCCAAGACTCACAATTCCGTCACATCCTCCAACACCATGTCTTGAATACCGTTAGATGAAGTTGCAAGATCCTGCTGAGAAGGGTGTCTACTTACTGACATAGTCGTCAAAGCCGAGGAGGGTGCCGCTGAACTCTGCCCAAAGAGTTAATTCTGCAGCACAGGCTGGAGACAAGGCCTGGAGTTCTCACCTTTATCTCCCTTCATGACGACCCATATCCTTGACCCGACACACTTGTCGATGAGTTCTGGAGCGGAGTGTCAGCTGCTTGACCCAGAGCTCGGGGAATATGGACATGGGGCCCGAAGCAGATGAACTCACCGAGGGGTAGCAGCTGTGACGCCATCTTGGCAAGGGCTTTTGTCTGTTGCGCTTACGGAGAGGCAACAGTAATCTCTGGTAGCAGATATATGAAAAGAAGACTCGCACAAGCTTAGATTTCGACCACCGGGGTACAAGACGGATCCAGCCTGATCTCTCTCACAGTTGAAGTCGTTCCCAGCAGGTCTTGGTGGGCTGGGCAGCGCTAAAACAGAGCACGACAGCGCAAAATGCCTGGCCCCCACATTGTCGCGAGGCTGACTAAGGGCATCTCGGCCTCCAACGCCGTTTGTCCCTTGTCCTTCAAACTGCAACTAAGCGCGCTGAGACATGATGGCTGCCTCGGCGGCCAATCACCACGATTCGCAGACTCAGCTCCGCCGGCTGTGTTGAACCCTCTGGAGCCCGTGGTGCGATCCGAATGGCCTGTTCGGAGGCCCTGCTCATGTGCCTTTCAAACTGCGGAGGTCGCAGTGCAGCTACCTAACGGTACAGGCACTCATACAAATGGCGGTTTCAAACTGAGGTATACTTAACGCGCCCTCCTCCACTTCCAGGCATGCATTCGTGTCTGTCTGCGCAAGTGCTCGGTTCCTGCAGAGGTTCCTTGGTCAGAGCTATGAGCTACCACCATACGAGCCAGCTCTGGAGCTCCCAGTTCGGCGTGCGCTTTGGAGCACTTGCAAATGTCCGCCAGGAATCAACTGCTTCTACGTCTATTCATACTTCTGCCCTAGGCGGTGATGAGATCCGTACCGACGGCCCTGCAATTTCGGCCGAAGTCGGCCTATACACGACGGATGTTACCCCAGATTCATTGCTATCAGTTCCACGCTCAAGGAGTCCTCGGCAAGCGCCCATTGCTCTCCCCCCACGCCCAACAGACGCTCAACGACCACCTATTGCTCTCCCAGATCCAAATGTCGCAACCAACTCAAAAGACGCGAACTCAAAGGATGCGAGCTCTAAAGAGAGCGTCACGGCTCCTGGCGCTGACAAGAAGAAGATTGTCGTCGAGCCACCGTCAACGTCACTAGAGTTCAGCATCTCCAAGAAGGAGTTTCTGGCTGCCCGCGCCGCCATCCCTGGCACTCCCGAGGCTCACTGGTCATATACCATGTACCATCGAACTGGCGAGAATGGAAAGGTCGATAATGTTAAGGTCCATTATTGTGAAAGTAAGGCTACCACCGAGCGGGTCTGTAACGAGTATTTCCTAAACGAAGATGTCATCGGCCTTGACCTGGAGTGGATGAAGTGGGCAAGGAAGACGGATGGGCCACGGCAAAACGTCTCCCTAATCCAGATTGCAAGCCCTAGCCGCATTGCCTTGATCCATGTCGCAGTGTTCACAGAGAAAGAGGATTTTCTGGGGCCGTCATTCCGCAAGATAATGGAGAATCCCAACGTGAGCAAAGTCGGCGTCAACATCATACCGGATTGCACGCGCCTCAAAACCCACCTCGGCGTCACGGTTCGTGGCGTCTTTGAGTTGAGCCATCTCTACAGGGTCGTCAAGTATTTGCCACAGGCGCCTAACCTGATCCACAAAGGACTGGTATCACTGGCTACCCAAGTTGAAGACCAGTTACTGCTTCCTTTGTATAAGGGAGATGTAGTCCGGACCGGAAATTGGATGAGACGGCTCAGCTCGCAACAAATTAACTGTAAGACAAACCTCAATGTGCCACAATGATGCTTTTGAGTCCGCATGGCTAATCAGTTTGCAGATGCTGCGTCGGATGCCTATGCCGGCCTTCAGCTTTACTACGTGCTTGAGGAGAAACGAAAGGCCCTCGTCCCTTGCCCTCCTAGACCGCATCATGCGGAACTGCGGCTACCTATTCCACTTCCAGCTCCTCCAGCTGTTGAGAAAAAGGAGGGTGAAGATGCTACTACAGTGGACCCGACAACAATAACATCGACAGATGCAACGGTTTCTACATATAAACGCAGAACCTACAAGCCTAGAGATCCTAGACCAGAAGACACCAAGCCTCAGGATCCTAAACTAGAAGATCCTAAACTAGAAGACCCCAATCCTGAAGACTCCCAACTCAAAAGACAACTACCAAAAACTTTTTCACCGAAACTTCCAGCATCGGAAGCCTCAGCATCGGGTGATTCGGCCACAAAGCCCCCCAAGGCGAAAAGACAACGCCCGCCAAAAGCCCCCGACACTAGAGACGCGCGGGTCATTGCAGCCGAGGCAGAGATGAAGGCGTACAATGCTGCGTACACTGCCGCCAACTCGACCTGGCCCGTCACCACCCCGGTCCGCATCAGGGCGTACTACATCTGGTATCGGAATGAGGACCTTTGCCCCGCCGACATCGCGGCGCTCTTGCGAGACCCGCCGCTGCTGACCAGCACTGTTGCGTATTATATCGTGGATGCGATACAGACGGAGAAGTTTCCTTATCCGTTGGGCAGGCTGCACAAGGAAGTGGTGTGCCATATAGACCTCGAAAAGCCGTACATGTATAAGTACAAGTCGTTTTGTGAGGAGTGTTCAAAGGCAGTCAAGCTGAATGGAGATGACGAGGAAAGAAAGCAAACGGAAGCGAAACCAGACGAGCAGAAATAGTAAACGATAGACATAGCGTGTAATTAATTACTAGTATAGCCTTGGTATATTCAATTTTGAGACAGATTCTAAAGGAAAATAACATCTATGAAGCCAACAGCGAGTTACCCCGGTTGATCTGAACCTTTTTGTCCTCTCCTCCGCTTACAATTCCCCACGTCTTGTCCCATGCCACGCTCAGCACCTTGGCGCCGTCTCCGGCAGGTGGCAGCTTCTTGCCCTTCAGCCACTCTCTTCCAATGGTGTAGACTGGCTCGCTGACGCTGCCGCCGCCCTCTTCAGACGATGCGAGCCGGACGCTACGCAGATCCCACACACGACACGTGCTGTCGTGCGAGCCGGAAACCAGCGAGTAGTCGTTCTCCGGAGAGGCAGCCACCGAAACAACCATGTTGACGTGACCTCGGAGGGTCATGGCGGCGGTTGCGGCAGCAGACTCTCTGGGGTCCAGCAGGGTGATGTGTCGTGCCGAAGAACCAGCGGCTACCAGCGACGCACCAGGCAGTGCCGTCGCGCAGAGAATGGGGTGCATGGTGGTGAGGCGAGACACCTCCCGCTGTGTTGTGAGATCAATCGTCTTGACTGTGTGGTCCAAGGACGCAGAGTAGGCGACGGTCGAGTCCTTGGGATGGAAGATGGCGGCGGTGACTGCCTCCTCGTGCAAGGGGATCATTGCCAGGGGTCCGCGCTGAGCGGTAGAGCCGGCGTTGGACAGCTTGGCTCGCTTGGTGTTGTGAGCTGAGGGAAGGGATTCGGGGTCGGCCTGAGGCGCCGTTCGTTTGGAGGCTGACCACAAGCCAACGCGACCATCTGAGGAGGCTGTCAGGATGCGCCGGGTGGATCCGTTGACATCAATGCTGTTAATGTTCTTTCCGTGGCCCCAGAGTTCCATGTTGGGCTTGAGAGTTCCGGAGAAGCCATCATCCGCTTCCTTGTAATCCCAGACAACGACTTTTCGATCCAAGCCAGCCGACGCCAGTTGAGTTGGTGACAGCCATCGCACAGCATTGATGCGCTGAGTGTGTCCTTCGCCTTTACCACCAGCAGAGACGGCAATTGCAGTTCCTGAGGGATTCCAGACCCTTACAAGTCCGTCGTAAGAGGCACTGGCAACTCGCTCATTCACAGCAGCATCCCCAGCCAGCAGACCGGCGGGAGAAGTTGACGACAGGACGTCAACACCGCTAACCCAGTCGTCATGCTCGAAGCTGGCTTCGTAAACTGGGGGGAGAAGACTGCGAACGTATTGCAGGGTCAATGTTGTCTCCTGGGACAGGCCATTTGATTTGAGGTATTCTTCAATGCTCGTTTTCAAAAATGTGCCGTTGGCGAGGAAATCGAGAGGGACTGGCGATGAAGTATCCAGCATCGACTCGGAGTTTAAAATGCGCGAGAGGCCATAGCGCTTGATATCTGAAGTATGTTAATAAGGCCCATCCTCATATCTTTGTGTAGAATCTGGAAGTAGAAGTTTGGCAAGGGAACTGACCTGCTGGCACGAGCAGTTGTCTCTTGGACTCTGGGAGGACGAGGTCTTCCTCGTTGGTGGTGAAGACGACCTTCACCTGGGCAGATGAGGCGTCCATTGTGGTAAAAAGAAGAATTACTTTATATGTTTGAAAGATTGGCAAATGAGTGGATTTGATGCCCTTGCGAATTCAGCTGAAAGGAACCGTGCTCGTCGAATCGTCACTCTGATGCGAGTTGCTGGTAACGGCTGGTGCACATGTAGGCTAGAGAATTCAAAAAAATTTGGAAAATGCAGCGCAGCCTTGTCAGCAGTGGATCCACTGCGGGGTGTACTGTTGATATCAGTAGCCAATTAGAGTCGATGCAGTGCAAGGCTGAAGAGACGACCTAATGCACACTAACCTACATCTAGACCGCCTAATTGATGCTCTAAGATGCCACAACACATGGAGCAGAGACATACATCCGACTAGTCGTCAGAAAGTAGCTGAGGATAATCTGTGGACCGTCCGGTCATGTTAGCCGCTTTGGATTACCTATCCTTGTTCCCTGGGAAACAATCTTGATAAAGAGATCCCCACAAGAGATAGAATAACCATCCTTGCCATCCCTTGCATACCCAACTAACACCAACAGAGCGTCGTTGATAAGCACCATACGTCATGTCTGGTGTTTCGAGGACAAGTCCAAGGGGCAGACAATGTCTGGGCATAGACAATGATGCGAGTCTTTGTCATTGTAATGCCGTTTGGCGTCACCGCCTTGCAATTGAGTGTTGAATACCACCCAAGCTGCAATGGGATGCGGAGGATATGCAACTCGGGCATGGCTCCTGTCCCATTGGGGACCAGCAACGTGGAATAACTCGTGGCAGAGTCCAAGATATCCATGGTAAATGTCCGTCCAGATGCAAAACACCAGCCAATCCGCATCTCTCATCACATAACCTCGATCAGCTCCCCCGCAATCCATGGCGTCATCCCCACACTGCTAAGGTAGTGCACGAGGCCAGGTTGGCACCTCACCACCCGCGGTTGGCACCTCACCACCCGCGGTTGGCTTGCGGCGACCCGCTGGATTGGAGGACGAATGGTTTGTTATGCAGGGACATCGAGGTGTTTGCCTGTGCCAATTGAGAAGGGGGGACGTCAGCGGCTCTGGGTTGTGGGCGATTGACGCTGAGAGGCGCTGCGTAGCGGCCCGGGGAACCATGCAAGACCGGGGAAGCCAACGGTGAGTTGTGGACGAGGAACAGAAAACAAGGTAATGTAAAAATAGATGGAGGAAAGGAGGAAATGGATAAAGACTGAACAACAGCATAAATAATCCCGTGCAATTAATGCCATGCAGCACAAAGCAGGCCTTAGGTAAGCTTGCGGCCTGATTCCAGACGTCTTCTCCCGATGATGCGCATGCGTCCAAACTGCAGACGCAAATCGCATACATGAACACACCTGCGCAGTCACTGCTGTTAGTGGTTTGGCCGTCTGGCTTAGCATTGCGCTATCCCCAACCCCAGACCCACCGCCTCGAGAGGTCCCCACTTTCTATGTAGCACCCCTCCAAAGCTTCAGTCCAAGTCCCTCATCAAGTTTCTTCTCCCCCTCTCGGCCTGACTTGTTTCTGCCTTTTCTTCTCATCCCGCGGCCTCAGATTCTGCTTCCTCAGTCCTTGGACCCTAACGAGCCCGTTGCCCAGCTTCACGGGCCCAGCCATTGTTTGCCTCGCTGCCCGCGCTCACTCACCATTTGCAACCATTTGCAATAACAGCGACCCGTCTAAGCTCCAACGCCACCTCAATCAAGAGCTTTTACTAGCACTAGGTAAGTCATCACACCACAATATCTCGCACCGAAATTCGGCCTAACTAACCAAAAGTTTTTTTTCTTCGCCTCCCTTGATAGCTACAAGCATTTTCAGTTCGTCTTCTCACCTCCTGATGCTTTTTTAAACGTCCAAGAGCTTACAAAACTCAGTCTTTCTAGCTTGTGCAGCCCTTGCGCAGCCCTAATCCCCTACGTCATCTGGATTGTCGGCCCGTGGCACAGGCCTTTTCGCCGGAGCTCTTCCAAAAGGGTCAAACAACAACCTCTCGCGACATTTTTACAGTCCAGGACGACGAAATGGCCTCCAACGGAAACCCCGTTCGCGATATCAAAAACCACCTGCTCTTTGAGATTGCTACGGAAGTAGCTCATCGAGGCAAGTCGCATCCTACCCTCTGGCGATTATGTCACCCATGGCCTCTGTGCCCGTTCCTGCCCAACCCAATGTCGGCCCAGATCAAGAGCTAACTCTTTTATTGCCTCACAGTCGGTGGTATTTACTCGGTCCTCAAGTCCAAGGCTCCAGTGACTACGGCTGAATATGGCGATCGATACACCCTTATCGGTCCCCTCAACCACCAATCGGTGCGCCCTCTACCTTGCAAGAATTAATTAATAGCTCAAAATTGGGCACCAACTGACGAGAAACAGGCCGCAGTCGAGGTCGAAGAGATGGAGCCCACCAATAAGGAGCTTGCCGCCACCATGCAGACCATGAAGGATCGCGGAATTGGCATGCTCTACGGCCGATGGCTCATTGAGGGGGCCCCTCGGGTTCTTCTCATTGATACCAAGACGGCTTACAACTTTGTCAATGAGTGGAAGTCGGACCTCTGGTCAGTTGCCAGCATTCCGTCCCCACCTGATGACGAGGAGACCAATGAGGCTGTTGTCTTTGGTTACCTGGTGGCGTGGTTCCTTGGAGAGGTAAGCATCCGTCGTTGCCCTAGTCCCATGAAGTTGACATTAGCTTTCCCTTGTCTTTACTTCTCAGTGTTTGATTGGCTGCCGCTAACATGCAAGTACTAGTTTGTATGCCACGAGAAGGAAAAGGCCGTCATTGCCCACTTCCACGAATGGTTGGCCGGTGTTGCTCTGCCCCTTACCAAGAAGAGGCGCATTGATGTTACGACCATCTTCACCACCCATGCCACTCTCCTGGGACGATACCTCTGTGCCGGCTCGGTTGACTTTTACAACAATCTCCAGTTCTTTGACGTCGATGCCGAGGCGGGAAAGCGCGGCATCTACCACCGGTATTGCATTGAACGAGCTGCCGCTCATTCATGCGACGTCTTCACAACAGTCTCTCACATCACTGCTTTCGAATCAGAGCATCTGCTGAAGCGAAAGCCTGATGGCGTCTTGCCCAACGGTCTCAACGTCACCAAGTTCTCGGCGGTTCACGAGTTCCAAAACCTGCACCAGCAGGCTAAGGAGAAGATTCATGACTTCGTGAGAGGACACTTCTACGGCCACTATGACTTTGAGCCAGAAAACACACTGTACTTCTTCACTGCCGGACGCTACGAATTCCGAAATAAGGGAGTTGACATGTTCATCGAATCTCTTGCGCGGCTCAACGGACGACTCAAGGCGGCCAACAGCAAGATGACTGTTGTCGCCTTCATCATCATGCCTGCCCAGACCACATCGCTGACTGTTGAGGCTCTTAAGGGCCAGGCTGTCATCAAGTCCCTGAAAGATACCACAAACATCATTGAACAGGCCATTGGTCGTCGTATCTTTGAGCGATCCCTCAAGTGGCACGAGGGTGACCCAATGCCCGATGAGAAGGAACTCATCTCTGGCCAGGACCGCGTTCTCCTGCGCCGGCGTCTCTTTGCCATGAAGCGCCACGGGCTTCCGCCAATTGTGACTCACAACATGCTCAACGACAGCGAAGACCCCGTCCTGGCCCAGATTCGCCGGGTGCAGCTGTTCAACCACCCGTCAGACCGTGTCAAGGTTGTGTTCCACCCAGAGTTCTTGAACTCGGCCAACCCCGTCCTGCCCTTGGACTATGACGACTTTGTACGTGGCTGCCACATGGGTGTTTTCCCATCATACTATGAGCCGTGGGGCTACACCCCAGCTGAGTGTACGGTCATGGGCGTCCCGAGCATCACTACCAACCTCTCCGGGTTTGGATGCTACATGGAGGAGCTCATTGAGAACTCTAGCGACTACGGTATCTACATTGTGGACCGGAGAATGAAGGGAGTCGAAGATTCGGTGAATCAACTGTCCAGCTTCATGTTTGACTACTGCGGCAAGAGCCGACGTCAACGTATCAACCAGAGAAACCGTACTGAGCGTCTTAGCGACCTGCTTGACTGGAAGCGCATGGGCATGGAGTACATCAAGGCGCGCCAGCTCGCTCTCCGACGAGCATACCCCAACTCGTTCAACGGTGATGAAGAGGAAGAGGAGATTGAAGATTTCATCCGCGGGCCGGAGCAGAAGATCTCCAGGCCATTCTCCGTCCCCGGCTCGCCTCGCGATCGGACTGGCATGATGACCCCTGGAGACTTTGCCAGCCTGCAGGAGGGACGAGAAGGCCTGAGCACGGAGGATTACGTTGCCTGGAAGCTGCCGTAAGTATTTCGCAGCAGTTGCATGATTTACAGTTGTTTCGGCTTTTTGCTAACATGCTGAACCTAGTGAGGAGGAGGACCCCGAAGAGTATCCCTTCTCGTTGACTCTGCGAACGAAGCAACCTAGTGATATCAGCCCGGAGACTCAGGCCACGCTCAACGGTACTAACTAAAGGGAAAAGGGGGAAAGGGAAAAAAGAGCAAAGTCAGGCGTTTTATCTCATGAGCAACATGCGTCCAAAGCCAAGCCAGCATTGTATCGGATTAAGGACAGTTTTGCCAGTGAATCTTTGTGTGTCAAAATCTTTGATATGTGTTTTGTGTTTCTTCCACCATCTTGGCCGAGGTTCAATGGAAGCAAACAGATTGGGTAAGAGTGAAGCAGAAGAAAGAAAAAGGGAAGAGAAGGCGTTTCAATCGAGGAACTCGTCGGCGAGAGTGGAGGGACGTCGGCTTCGGGTCAATTTTGCCGATTGATCAAAGGTGGACAAAAATTACCTGTACGTATGTTATATGTTGAATGAAGAATGCATACTATCTTGGTACTATATTTCTCTTGCTTGTCTGTACTGTGCTTGCCCACGTGCTCTGTTGAAACGCTGTGCTCCACGAAGTTTATACTACGAAGAGTCAGAAGAGACTCCACGGCATGAACGACACGTGCCCTACTCTGACAGTGCAGACATGACGCGATGGGGTTTGGAGATGAGATGGCGATCTGTTTAGCGCGGCAATGGCCTTGAGGCTGAAGTTTGCGGTGGATCTCCAATTACATGAGCGTGTCGTGCGTATGCACTAGTTGTGAAGGAGATTGGACTGTCTCTCAGGACGATACAGTACTCGTACAGTACTCTACAGTTGTATTGATGGATTTCTCTAACCGAGTCCAGGGCAAGGTTACGACATCATCTCCGAGTACCTGGGGAGAGGGTCGATTTGAATTGAATTTGACAGGAGATGGCAATCGATTGTGATGATGAGGGTGACGAGCACAGGCATGGCGCCGTCATACGAGGCATGATTGAATGAATGGTCGAATGAGAATCATGCGTTTAGTTGCGTGTGTTGACGAATATTCTACGGAGCAAGGGAGGGGGTTGTCTAGTTGAATGGCTACTATGGAGATGAGCTATGGCTATGCCCGCTACGAAGCGAGAGGAAGCGAAAATGGAGTTCGTCTGTCTACTGGATATCCCCCCTGGGGGGGGGGCTGGGGATGGATGGGGGGCAGCAAAGTTTTTTTTTCTTTCTATTTTTTTTAGAGTGGGTGAAGAAGAAAGGCGGTGATGGATGCAAGATTCGGTGGCCCATTAATAGCGTGAACTGGGTAAGAAGACAGAGCTGTTCCGTTGCGGTAGAGCAGAGCATTTGGGTGGACTGGCCAAAGCAGAAACCGGGGTTAGTAGGAGCGGGTTGTGTGCAAAGGCGGAGATGGCGCGCCCAGGGGGGACGGCAAGCGATGGAGAGAGGGTTGAAGACTTGTGAAGAAGATGAGTGGAGGCTAAAGCAAGTTTTTTTTTTGGACAGGGAACAGGGGGGATGAAGACATGGGGGTTCGTGGCAGATACGAGTGGAAAGAGAGAGAGGGCTGAGATGCGGTGAGGCTTCTGTGAGGCTTCTGTGCATACACCGTATTTTTGACACGTGAGGGGTGCTTGTGGTGATGTGAGTAGATATTGGAGATGGATTGTGTGATTTGCTTGATTGATGGTATTTAATTGTGATTGTTTGGGTATTGCGAATGGCACGTCTCAATCTCGGTGGAAATTACACCCCAGGCGATCGCATTGTTTGATCCCTCTCCAACGAAATACACATCAACATGAGTCCAAAATGCGAAGAATTTAAAAACCAAAAAACCCCTGACAAGACAGCAAGCAAAAAAGAAAAAAAAAAAGCTCGTGTGGGGCACAAGCTAATTTCGGTAGGTCGCTTCCACTGCCCCTAGCTTTTTGTGTCTCTCGTCTCTTTCTTTTTTTTTTTTTTACGTTCGACCTGAGCGATCCATGAGCGTAGTTCTCAGGGGAGGGGCCCCCATGTCATGTATCTCACAGTGCACCCTGTTTTTCTCTTTGTTTTGTTGGTTCAATGGAGTTTTTTTTGTTTTTTTTTTCTTTTCTTGTGCTTGTTTGCTCGCATGCGGGTTTGATGTGCTGTCAAGCGTGATGCTGGATGGTGGAGACTGAGACTGTCTTGTCTTGTCGTGTCTTGTCTTGCTTCTTTCTTGTTCATCGTGCTGTTTTTTTGCATGTGCTGCTACTGGGTAGCTACCTAAGCTAGAGCAAGCTGTAGGTAGCTATCTGATTCAAGTTAGTATGAATGGATTGTTGAGATGCGTGATGCATGATGCTGTTGAGCATGAACATGAACCGATCCATGGTTCTCTGCCCGTTGCTATACCGCCATTCATGATGCCACTCATACATGCTCGTCTGTTCTGATCCGTTCTGTTCTTTTCTGTACACGTAGCAGTATGCAATTGACTAAAACAGCGGGTTTGCTTGCTTGCTTGCTTGCTTGCTTGCATCCAACCAAACTAAAATCGAGACGAGGCACGCAGCATCGCGACGTGTCCCAGACAATGTCGCACTCTGAAGCGTGAGAGTTGCAAGCAGCGGCACCCAAGTACGTAATACTATATCAAGTATCACCTACTGAACTGAGGTAGCAGCTCTTTTTTTATTTTTATTTATTTACTTATTTTTTATTTTTTTTCATGTCTTGTTCAATTCGCCCAATTGCGTGTAGTACTTGTTCAGTTCTTGAAAATGCCAGCCCGTCGTCTTTGTTTCACCATGAACAGGTGACATGTCCGTGTCGTCTATTATTGCTTGGCCAGCCGAAAGCATGAAAGACACTGAATTAAAGTAGAAGGGGGAAATTATAACAACACGCCGCATTGAATTGAAATGGCCAATACCATTTTGAACGCTCCATGTATTCTTGCACGGGTACTACAATTGTTATTATTATTAGATACGAACACATGTATACAGTAAACTGCCCATCATCGCCATCTCCAAGCAACGTCGCATCCCGATATAGAACATACTCGTACGCGCACCTCCGTGTCGTGGCCCGCATCGCCCTCTCCGGCCTGAGACAAGGCCCTCGATACGGACGCGAAACAGCAAAATCACAATAATAATGCCCGTTTGCACAAGGAAGAACGAGTAAGAAAAAAAATACACAACCCCCCTTGTCCTCCTTATCTCGGACGTCGCGGTATCAAAATCAGCCTCGTACAAGTATATGTGCACATTTACGCACTCGTAACAGGTAATAATACAGTGCATCAACAGCCCTGCACATCATTATTCGGCAAAATTCCCCTTGCCTTGAAACCCATGCTCTCTCTCCTCTCTGTCTTGCTCCTGAGCTGCCCGTATCACGTACTCCGTGCGGCGTCACGTATCACGTATCACGTATCATATCATGTACTTGTCAGCAGCAGCACATGGCAGATAGACGTGGGCACGGATTGCAGATTGCTCACTCACATACCTTGCCCTGTCTGCCTGCGGGTATGTACTCGTACATGAGGATGAAGAAGTAAAAAGAAAGGAAAAGAAGGGATATTCGACGCAGGAGCACGGAGTGCGTGCAGCGAACGCTCAGGTACAGAACAGATAGATGACGGAAAAAATAATAAAGATCAATTACGCTCAAATCTTATTCTCTGATTATTTTGTAATAGATTTCTCTTGTTATTGTGTATATCCTGATTCTTGTGTTGCATGTACATACTCTCGCATATCAAACTTACAATAAGTACTGTCGTTAGTAGGTAGTGCTAACCATCGTGACCGAAGCCGGAAGGTCTCACAAAACACCAAGACAAAAAGACAAGACACACCGTAACCAGCAACACACTAACACAGCACAAATATTCCAACCTACAGCAAAAAAAAAAAAAAAAGGTACTAATCCAAGTCCAGCACAACAAGCATCTCATTCCACAGTAAATGGCACATTAGCCCCAAAGCAGCACCACGGACTAAACACATGTCGGCAGTACTCCATAGCATCTGCATGTACAACACATCTCTTCAAACTCCACCGCGGGAAGAGGGCAAAAGAAAACTTACACCAACCAAAATTCAACAACATCCCATCCCGCCTTTTTTACCCTTTTTGCCTCGTGGAGACATTGGCTTGTTCTGTCCTTGCGGTGAATTCTGTATTGTAATTCTCGGGTTGTACTTGGGCAAATCCCATTAAACAACTACAAACTAATACTATAATATACCACTCGATTCAAAGCAACATCTTCCATCTCATCTTACCTAGGTACTTTATAGTAAAACCGCTATGTAGTAATATCCCCAAATCCCATCAACCAGACTCCTCCGCTCCATCAGGTCCAAATCCCCACTCTGGGCATCCACGTACAAGTCCCCATACCCGTACAGTCATCAACGTCAAATGTATCTTCGGGGCATTCCATTCATTCCCACGCCAAGTACGAGTACAGTAGGTACGAGTGAACTCTCATGCACGCATTCACCCCATCTTATTCACGCTGGGTTAAACAATCTTCAACGGGAATAAAGAAAAAAAGCGGCTCTTGTACACCGTGTTCATGGCAGACCGCCTCGGCTGCCAGGGATGTTCGATGCAGGAGTTTTTGCCTATCAGGTCATGGACCCTTGCAACTACAACGTCGGTGTAGGTGCATGGAGAGCCCCAGTTCACCGCGGCAACCATGAGTAAAGGCAACAAAGCCATACTGGACTGTACTGTGCAAGAATAAGTAGTCAGCACACAGGAATATATCACACAAATCGTCACTTGGCAAAACAGGCAAAAATTGGATTCAAATCGAGGTCCGAGGACTCTCTTCATTGGTAGCATCATGACTACTTGCGTAGATAGCTAAAGCGAAGAACAAAAAAACACGTGTTGGCCAGCTGATGTCATCGCGGCTGTATTGTCCCAAAGAAACTGATAGAAAAGAAAAAACGCCACGAGGCAATGCAAAGCCTCCCCAAGAGTGTCATGTTCGCATGACGAACTCTTCTCATGTATGCCCACGTGAAAACGCCGCTCCGTGCAATATATGCCCCCATTTTTTGTTATGCCATATAAAAATGCGCCGCCTATAAAAGAAACCAAATCGAAAAAAGCAGGAAAAGGACAAGATTCCAGCACCGTCGTTACGAAATTCGCAAGAGTGAAGAAAGTAGAGGCCAGCTGTTGTTGGTCGGAGCATTCATAAAAAAAAAAATGTTGAATGTGGATCCAGTGTCGCAAAAGGTAAAATCGAGGTGAAGAGAGTGTTATGAATGGAATGGTAGCGGTGTATGGAGCTCATACTCGGATGCTTCGTCGCCGAGTCAAGAAGCCCTGGCGAATTCGTTTTGTCGGTGACAGGGGGGATGCCGCATCGCTAACCGGCGATAACGTTGTGGCTGAGTAGCTGCTGGCTCTCCTGGAGGCCATCACGTCCTGGTAAATCGAGGGCGGTATTGATGTCGCGTTCCGGGGAGTGCTGTGGTTTTCCTCCTTGTCCTCACCGACCTGCTCCATGGGCAGCGTCTGTATTGACAGAGCCTCTCGAGACAGGGACGCCGACTGGTTCAGGTTAGGCCTGCTACGCTTCCTGACCAGGCTGAGCGTCCTCTTGAACATTTGCGCCGTCTTGCGGAGCTGGGGTTCAGGCTCTTCGGGTTCCGACTTTGTCGCGAATGGATCAATGTTGAGGAACGAAGGCGAGCCCCCCTCGAAGCTGATGGGAGACATGATGCTGCTTGACCGGGGAGGGTGCTGTGAAACCCCCTTGGCCGACGACGTGGAACTGGTAGATGCCTTTCGGTGCTTCAGGATGGGCTCGGTCGACGTCCTTGTAAGCTCATTCGCGGCGCAACCTGTTGATGAGCTTGGCGATATTGATCTTCGGGAGAGCTGAACGATGCAGGCCTTTCCAGAGAAGACGACTGAAACCTTGCGGGCAATGTCCTGGCACGTTGATGTCTGCTCGGGTGTCTCTTGCGCCTGCTCGCTGTCGGAGCTGTAGTCGCAGTCGGAGAAGTCGTCGGCTGAAGAAGAGACATCCTCTTCGGATGAAAGGTAGAGAAGATGAGGGGCGGCGGGAGTGAGGACGGGTCGGTGTCCTGAAAGCTTCTGAGGCATGGTGGCCAGCAGCCTTGAGGCCCTCAGGGCGCTTCTGGGAGGTAGAGCGGGTGCCTTGGGCAGCACGGCCTCTGTCTTTGTGACTGTTGATGACATGTTGGTGTCGAACTGGGTCATGTCGAGATCAATGTCGATGTCGATGTCGATGTCGATGTCGGTTGGTTGTGGTGCAAGCAAGCCCTCGCAAAGCTTGGGAGCTTGGGGGAGAAGCTTGATGTATATGCGAATCTCGCTGTGTGGTCCTGCCCCTCTAGAGTATGGATGCCTGGGACGAATTCGACTGCCTATTCAATGGCTCCTTGAAAAGCTCCACCAACTTGGGCAATAGTCGTACGTGTGACGGCAATGTATATCGAATAGGGCGGATCCAAGACCAATAAGGCGGGCGAAGTCGAGAAGGAGGAAGAAGAAGAATGACAAAGGGAGAGACTCTGGTTGGGATTCTTGTAAGGCGTCAAACGAGCCAAGATATGCAAGTGGAAGAGCAAGGTATGGAAGATATGAAGATATGGAACAAGGGAAAGGGCGGTGGAGGGAGGAATGTAGCTGAAGCTGTTCCCGTCTCGTTCACGCGCAGAGAAGGGAAAAAAGAAAAAGAAACTTGACTTGAATGGTCTTGGAAGAGAATCTTGACTCTCTCTCCACGCGCCGGGAAGGGGGCACACACAGATACAAGTATGTGAGGCAGGCATGGGCATGTTCCACCGTCTGGCATGCTGCTGCCCGCGCACTGTGTACTTGCCACGAACGGCGAGCCCACTTCCCACCTTAAGTAGGGGCCCACTTGGCATCCTGGCAGGGGTTTCTGGGTGCTCCACCAGACATTGCTAGAAAGGGGCTAGCCCGCGTTATGACGGCACAGGCATTTGAGTGTCTGGTGCTGTGCAGAATGATTACATGTACAAGTACTCGTAGTGCTGAACCTGAACCTGTACAGAACTGAACTGAACTGAACAGGACCTGGCACAATTAACCAAAACTTGATGTCACTGGCCCTGCAAGCAAGTCGTTTCACAGGCCTGCAACTGGCCGGCCGGTTGACGGAGCGAGCAGCTCTTTCTGTCCACCCCATTTCGCTATCCCAACTCGTCATATTCTCCAAGAATGTGACTGCTGCAGATAGATTGGAGTTTTGTACGGAGGACAGCGCTGTAGCCCTGGGCACTCCGTACTAAGGTACCTAATACTGTAAAAGTTGTCGGGTCGGGTTCTACGAAGCAATGCCACCTCCAGCTCCAGCCATGTGGCTTGACCTTGGAGATGGATTATTGTTTTTAAAGTTATTGCAGCCACGGCGTCGACGTCCTCCTCGCTAATGGAGAAACCAGCATTTGTATTTCTCCTCGTACCTTGATGCGCGCCACTCTCTCCATGTTCAGGTATCTAACGCCTCTCTTGCTTCCCCAGCCGCCACCTGCAGAATGCCATCATTCCAGTTGCTTTCGTACGACTTACTGCATCCACCATCTTGGACTAGATGACTTGGTGCATTGGTGCAGTAAGAATCAGGACATGTGTGAGTGTGAGTGCGAGTGCCGCTTTAGCTCGAGATGGCGCGTGTGACGTCCCACCAGCTCTCCGCACGCAACACGTATCACCGGTGACTCGACTTCAAGTGCCGAGTGCTACCCTTTGCTCCCATTGGCATTCAGGCACAGAGTATTAGCCAGTGGTGCCAAGTAAAGTATGTAGAGTAAGCAGCGTAATCTAGAATCACGAGATGCTAGATAAAAACTGCCAATTATCAAAAGACAAAAAGATCACCACGAAACAATCCTTTAATTGCTACGGCACTTGAGCAGATCCCTTGACGCCATTATAGCAGCCCCATTGATGGATGACATGACACCCGATGACTCGTCGCAGCCTCGCCGATCTCTCCTCTTGTTGCAGCAACCCGCCCTCGATATCGAATCCCCCTCCAAACTCCATCCTCACAGCACGGACACGTTCCACGTCCCAACTGTCATTCATTCAAACCCTCTCCATTTCTCCACCATCCGGATCATTCCAGGGGCCATGCCGCCAACCGCACCAAGCGTCGACGTGGAGGCCAGAGCCCGTCTTGATTGGGTCAACTGCCATTACCATTGGGAGGAGCAAACAAACCGCTGTCTTCCAACGCCATTACTCGTGGCTACTAACTGGCAAACCTAGCCTGAACGATTATCCCAGGCGGATCCTCGTCTCGTCACGCGGGTGCTACTAGTCTAGTAACCGGCTGAGCACGCAGCTCCCTGTAGCTCGTCATTTTAACTGTTTCTGCTAATCTAGCAGCGACTAACAGCATGAAGATACGGCTACAGGCTCAGGGAGGATAATGCACAGTGCTGTACCGTACCGTAGCATCGAGGCCGCAGATCGGTTTAAGCACTTTCTTGAATGAGATTGGATTATTACAGGCCAATATCTGCTCATCTACGGAGTACAAGGCCCTTGATGAGAAGTACCGGCGACGAAAGAAAAAGAAAAAAAGCTCCATGCAGCTAATAAGCGACCAACGGCTGGTCTCGGCAGCGCGTGAATCACCAGAACTGTATCCAGCATCTTAGCCTGGCTGCACCATGACGCCCAGCAAGAACCAATCACATCGTCAACACGGCCCTTTTCTTCCTCTCCTCATGATGCCCTCTCGAAAGCCCTTTTTTTTTTCTCCCCTTTCGCCTTGTGCCATCCGAAATGCTTCAGCCGCACGCACAAGAAACGCTTGCCGCCACGTCAAGTTAAATTACTTGTCCCCATGATGCGCCGTGTGGCACGGATTAAAAAACGCTGCACAGACTGCAACACCTGACGCAGGGCGTAAAGGGATGCACGATGGTCAAGGCTTTCGGGACGTTTTTAATTGTTTCCAATATTTTTTGGAGGGGGGGTTTGCACGGAGTTGGCCGTACGAGAATGTAAATAGGATAATAACCCCTTTGGTCGTAGGTAGGGTAGATAGGGTGGTATTTTATTGCCTTGAGATAGGGTTGATGCAAGACATGACGCCAACATCCTGCGATATCACTTGTATAGGATCAATTCTTCTACCCTTTCCAGGGAACAATCCAACCCTTATGCCTACCTACTATACCTACAAACTATGCCCTCATCCATTCATTTATTCACCCGCATTCAACTCACGCCATGCATCGCGCCATTGATTTTCGTCCCAGCCTCTCCCTCCTCTCGCCATCCAGTCAAAACCGGCAGACGCAGTCCATTGAATCTGATCTAGAGTAGTTTTGGTGCCTCTGGTAGCGCCGACGTCCACACCCACTCGTCTGTCGACTTGCATCGTTACCGCCCAATCACCTGCGAATCACCGCACCGTGACGATACAGATGCCGATGGAGGCCTTTTTTCCCTGTTTCCTTTTGCCTCTTCTTCGTCAGCGGTTCCCTGCGCCAGGCCGACTTTGAGGCCTGTGCAGATAGGGCGATGGGTGAACATCAATGATATTTAAGTGAACCTCGGCGGCACCATTTCTCTTGCATGTACTCCGTATATAGCGGCACCGTTCAATGTCTTGCATAGGCACTTGAAGAAAGAAAGAAAGCAAACATATGACGGTGCCCCTCCTCCAGCCTGTACGAACCGAGATCGCCTCTACCGAGCCCCTGATTTGCAGCATCGGAGTCACACCAGATTCTACAGCAACTTGAACCGGCCATCCCAAACTACCATTGAAGATACCACCACCAAAGGCTCTTCGTAACACCAATGTAAATGCAACACACAGGAGGGACACAGACAAGAATTCGGCTCGTTTGATTGGAAATCCGCCACAAGACACAGCGACACTCTCCCATCCCACTCAAACCTCACTCATCCTCCCATCCATCTATTTGATACCCTCTTCTCTTGGGTAGGATGGGCAGCCTTGGGCCTCGTATCTGCTTCACCGCATGTCTCAACCAGAACGCCACCAAAACCACTAATCCAGCAGCAACTCTTCACGGTGACTGGCTCAAGCCGATAAGGCTGGAACACTGACCGGACTAGTGCCGCAAAACTTGGGCATCTGACAGAACGCACCAAAACCTTCGCGACGCACAGCGCTTCATCTCGAAGATCCGTCCGCTCGAGATCCGGTCCCCATTCGTTGGCGATAACCTAGAATCCGGAGGTCTGGGCTTCCGTCAATCTGGTTCATGTACCTTTGGACAGTGAGGCCGTACTGTATCCCAGCCCTCTGGTAAGAAAACAAAAAAAGCACCCGCCACCGGCTGTGCTTAGCCCATCCTACAGCTGAAGCTCCGCGCGAGTGACCTGCGTAAGGCTTGACGGAATGCTGACTCCGTATCGATCCCGATGTTGCTGCACACACTCAAAGTTCTGCCATAGGTTACGGAGTAATGGCCCTCGAAATAGCAACTTTGCTTATAGGGTAGATACCTCGTGCTAAGCCATGGCGTCATGGGCTCCCGCTGGCTGACAACTTAAACTGCCATGCGCCACACCTGGTCCCCCAAAACCCTTCTCCGCGGGCCCTCTTTAGTGGCTTGAGCTTCGTTTTGCGGAGGATCCGTGCAAGCCACAGACCACCAGCCACAGCGAGACCCATACCTAAAGCGGACTAACCCCCAACTTGTTCGAATTTAAACAATAAGAATGAAGCCAGAAATAGAAGCCTGAACCCTTATTCCGGTACCCTTCTTTTTGCGCGTGGCGTGGAGCTCTGCGGGCAGTGCAAAGCGCTCCCTATTATTCCGAAATGTGCACTTCCGCACCTCCTCGTAGTAGAAGCATTCTCGCAAAATACCAAGCTCGTAGACAGGGCTGGCTCCTCCGGAAACACCACCACCCGTTCGCCCTTATCTCTGAGTTTCTGAAACACAAGGCAGAGAAATTGCCCAACGCAAAAAGTCACGTTGACTCAACCCGGGGGGCCGTTTCAACACCGGGCCACGAGCGTTTCAATCCGTGCGGCGACTGCCCCTCCCCCGTCCTAACAACCACCACCCCCCGGCGACACGTTTTTGTTTGACGATTGTTTCTTAATTGGTGACGGACAGCTTAAACGCCAAGACGAAACATGGCCTGATACACGGGTCGTGGTCACAAAAAATGGATACTAACATGATAAGAAAAAACCCCCCCAAAAAAAACAAAGAGTTCATCACCAACGTGGTTGATTTCGCTTTTTGCTCTGTTGGGTTTGTCTTGGCGAGATTTGGGATGTAAACTGTGTACATGCGTAGTGTCAAATTCAGGATATTTTGATACACGAGCTTACTACTGTACTTGTTAGTTTCGCACATCTTGGACAAAACGGCCGTGCATTTTTGCCACTGGTTGTTGATCGTAATCGTTGATCCATCTAAGCGGGCTTGTATGTACGTACTGCACAGTATTGAGGTTATCGTCAAGCATAGCGGCCATCTTAATCATTCTCCAGCAACCGTGCTCTATTAAGCAGTCCCACATCATAAACGGCTCGTTTCGTCCCAAAGCCAGTGAATCTGAATAACAATCCACCATGTCTCGTTTCCATACAGTATCACAGCCCAGTCGCCCCAAAAAGTGACTTCACGAAAAAAAGCCCATGTCAAAGCTGCGTCTAGAACGCTCCTGATCCCCCAAGACTAAGCTCCTTAGCTTCTGACGTCTTCATCGGTGGGAACAAGACAATAAATTAACAATGATGTATTTTTGATGCCTCTCTCCACTTCGTCTTCTTGCAGAATGTCATTCTGGCTCCGTCCAGTTGGTCCAAGCCGGATTGATTGCCACATGGCGGTGCAGTAAGCTTATGTATAACGCAGAACTACCTATGTAATCATATGAACTGCTGTGAGTCAGCCATTGTTATTTTCCCACCACGAGACATCTAATCCAGAGCCGTAAAGAGAGCCGCATCATCTGATCATGACAAGAGCTCGCACTAATAGAGATACACAGGGCTATAAAAAAGCGCGGATGATGCCTCTCCCGCGAGGCCGGACAGCTGGAACTTGACACAAGAGCAGGCCAAAGAGGTCAATTTGTATAGGACTATCGTCGAAGAATGACGGAAATTATGAACCAAACTGATTAATGTCCCTGAATGCAATCCCAGATCCCCCAGTTTTTTGGTCTTTCTATATTACACTGGACACTTAAGATTAGAAGTAAATGGAGAAATAAAAAACGAGCCTTTTTGCTATCATCAATCATCATACCTCTGATTTGCCTCATGACCTAGCTCCTTTGCACCGAGGCGGCAAATCGCCGAAAACAGAAAAGAGAAAAAAAAAGAGAAAAGTAACAGAACCTGAAATCACTGCCAAAGAGGTGGCGGCCGGCGTAGAGAATCTCCACCGCTGCTGGAGGGTCGCCAAGCGTCCGACATGGCTGAACCCCTGCGGCCGTACTCGTCCTGACCCGGCGGCGGAGGCAGAGGCAAGAAGAGTCCCGTACCGTCTCCGACCATGATGCTGCGTCGGACCTCGCCTCGGTTCCACCCCTCTCCGGCCACGTCTGCCGCCAATCCGTAGCTGCTGACCGGACGTCGCAGCGCCGGGCCTGCCGTGATTGATGTGTCAACTTTGCTAAAGTTCCATTTACCGTACTCGTCAGTCTTGGTGTACACCTCAAGGGTGTGGGCTGGTGAGGGAGCAGTGGCTCGCATGTGTGCCGCAAATGGGTTGTTGGAGCTGAACCGGTGTGCTGCTGGCGCCCCAGGCACGCCTAGCTGTCGAGGAGACTGCACCTGAGACCTAGGAGAGGTTGGTGAGGCGGGCGAGCCAAACGGGTTCCCAAATGTCTTGGAAGTAGGCGTGCTTGGCATGCCTGGATAAGGCACATGGGAACTGCGAGTAGAGCCGTGAGATGGGTTTCGCATGTGTCCTCCTGCCGCAAAGCTAGCATTGGGAGGAGGCAGCCCCTGAAGCTGCTCCGGGAAGGACTCATCGTGGACAAAGAGTTTACGCAACCTAGGCATACCCCCTGCGAGGACGGATTGAGCGAGGTAAGCGTACCAACTGGCCTTCATGCTTGCATACACTTCCTTGTCTGATTCGGTGGAAATCTCAAAGCGCAGGGTCTCGAGGCTTTGAGAGGCAAGAAATCCGATGCCCGCGTGCTGTGGAAAGCCTTCAATTACCTTGTGCTTCATGGCCAGCGTCTTAAGACATGGCGCCATCGTCAAGATCTCTTGAAGTCTTTGCGGGTGGACGCCAGTGTGGACGAGTGTCAGGACCCTGAGTCCGCGCTGTGTTTCTGGCCAAGCAAGGTACTCGATGAGACCGGCAGCCGTTACTCGAGGAGTTTTCTCCATGATGAACTCCTCCAACGAGGGCATGATAGGCCCCGATGCGGCCATCAGCACTTCATCAGATATACTTTCTGTTTCGGTCATCTTTAGGGCTCGGAGATTTGCCAACGAGCTCAACACCGCTCTCATAGTCATGGTGTCGACACTGATGCCGTTCAGTTCCAGAACCTCGAGTCGAGGCCAGACCTGGCCCGTAGCCAGCGCTGCCAAGCTCTTCTCCGAGCCTGCATTGTACGTCATCTTTCGAATGTTGGGACATCTGGCTTGCACCTCGAATCGTAGCGTCGAGCTGCTCGACTCATCCGAGAACATGCCCTCTGGCAGATCAACATACTTGAGGCTGGGGAGGACTGCAATGGTCTGAGCCAACTCCACCTGGCAGTACTCTCGCACCTGGTAGGGCGTCTTCAAAAACTCAACCCTCTTGCCAATGCGAGTCGGATCCTCGCGAACCGTACGACGAAACAGCCTGAGTCTTGCTTGAGCTGGATCCTCAGGAATGGCGTTGCGGTCAAATCGCGTCTGCTTGCGTCTCTCGGCCAACCAAGCCTCGAGCTTGCAGTAGTGGACCTGGTCGATCCGAACGCTGTGATACCTAAAGGAGGAAAATTTCAGTCAGGAAACATGCATGAACGGCTCAGTGGTGGGCAATACTCACAATAGCTTGATGGCGGTATCGTGCCAGATTCGGTTCACCTGCGAACAGTGGGCCAGGTCACGCAGGTCACACAGCATGCACCCTTCGCCGCTGCCACTATCCTCGCAGGCATCATACGTCTCATCGCTAGAGTGAGGGCAGACGAAGAGGAAGATGCGCTCGAGAACCTTTGGTGGGAGAACGGCGACGAGCTGGCTCGATCTCACACTCGGCGGGAAGTAAGGCTGGCGGCTGATATCAGCAGGGCGCCGCAATGCCTCTGGAGGGCTGGACAGGTCGTTCTTCTTCTTGTCCTTTTTCCGACCAAAGGGGAACCTCATGGTGATGGCGGTGATGGGATGGCTGTTACAGACGGAGCTGGGCTAATCCGAACCAGAATCAAGCGGTAAACGTTGTGGCGACGATTAAGGCCAAGGAGTCGAGAGAAACGCGTAGCGAGGGACCGAAGAAAAAAAAAAGGAGTGAAAGGCGTCGCAGAAACGGAAACAGAACAAGAATGAAGAAATGACAAGAGACCAGGAAAAGAGGAATATAAGCAAAAACAAAAGGCTGACGCCGAAAATGTCTAGGGGAGCGTGACGAGAAGCGATGCTGGGGACCAATGCTGTTGAATCAAGCTTGTCTCGCGCATCCCTTGCTGTGTGCCCCGCGAACAATCAACGAGGCTGAAATTGGGGGGTCCCTCCACAGCCAGCGAGAGTCAGTGGCTGCGGCGGTGCGAGGATTGCGATGTCTCTTGCAAACAATGCAAATGCAAACGAGGGGCGTTGGTTGTCAAAAGGTATTTGATGCCTGCCCCTTATGGCTATGGCTATGGCAATGGGAGGACTGGACTGGACTGAGGGGCAAAGCACTACTCAAGGTAGGTAGTTGATGCTGAAGTTGAGGAGTTGAAGAGAGAAAAAGGATGAAGAAGTTGAGGGGAGGGAGATGGAGGGAGATGAGGACAGGATTCAGCTGGACATGTCGTGTATTTTGTTCTGCACGCCACAGCGGCTCTCGTGCAAAAGTTCAGCAACACAGAGCGGAGCTGGAGCTGCCACCTCGTACCTGAAGTACCTGAAATACCTGAAGCAGTTGACCCTTGCTGTAGCGCCGGCTACCTATTAGTGAGCGGGACTGGCTGGACAACTGACAAAGAATAGCCTGGGGCTCTGAAGGGGGGACCAGCAGTAGCGCCTCTCGCTGGCAAGTCCCGCTCGGAGGTTCCAGCGGCCATGGAATTGGAATTATGCGGGGAAAGATTGGCTCTCAGGGTCCTGTGCCGCTGCTTTGCCTCGCTCCTTGCTCATTTTACCTTCCCGAGCATTTGAATGGCTGTAAGGGCGAGGGGCTGTAATTTTCATTGTCATCTTCCTTTTGCAGGGTCCAATCGATATGTAATGACCAATTCCTGCTTGCATTTCCTGGAAAGTCAATGCAATGGCAATCGCACAAGCCCCCCTGCATCGCAACAAGCTTCAAGGTTATGTTTACCGTCTATGTGTTCATTAGCCTTCTGCCAACTATTGAGCTTTTATACCTCGCAACAGCCCTAAATAAACGCGGTTCGGTTCAGTTAGCCTTATCTAAGGTATTCACATGTGATGCATTGCCATCCACGCCCGCTTCACAATTCAATATTGGATGGGCCTAATGTATTACGATGTACAGCACTCATCACAAATGGCATCTCGACACGTGCTTAAGCTGACAAACAACTGGATCCAACACCACGTCAACGTCATATTCAGACACCGAAACTACAGCAAAACCTGTACCCTCCCGTACCGTCCATCTATGGATCGTGCCAGGTGAATCAAGTATACATACATACAAGCAAGTATAGTACAGCATAAGACAGAATATGATTAAAAACCAGTATGACCTCTCTGGCCAGTGACGCCGCCGCACAAGTGTACAATGCAGCTCCGTATGCCCGGGGCGTTGTCTCGTAACAATAACTTCCCGCCTTGCCCTGCGCCTACCAGAACATTTTCCTCCGTTCCGCCCCGAATTAGCCCATATAGCCGTCATCAGCCTCCTGTCATCATAATCGCAAAAAAAGACATGTCATCATCGCAGAGTAGGCGATTCATATTTTGGTTCATTTGCCGGGACAAATGGCCTCATGTCCAAAAAAACAGAGATTAAAAATTGTAATTGGCCTCGTGGTAACTGGCCCTTTGGATTCGTAATATGTATAAAAAAGAATGCTCGTCACCCATTCGGGCGTCGGAGCTTTGTAGCCATTGACATGTCAATCAGACATCCCCATGGCATCGCGCGCAGGCAGCTTAAGCCTTGCGGGATCGGGCGGTGGCACCGTTGGTCTTGGCACCAGTGGTGGTTCCATTGGACTTGGTGCCCATGGTAGCAGCCATGTGAACGGGGTCGGGCAGAGGAGCCTGGCTCATGCGGCGAAGGGACTTGCGAGTAGTGGAACCCTTGCCGCCCTTCTTGTAGGTGGCGAAGTAGAAGGAGATGAAGAGAACCAAGTATGAGCTGAGGATACCAATGCCGGCAAAGGCAGCAAACTCCTCACCGGCACACTTGCCAGCATTGGGCATCCAGTCGAAGTAGGTGGAGGTGAAGTAGGTGTAAGAGGCGAAGTAGACGAAGCCTGTGCGCCCAACGAGTCAGTAAGGAGCCAACAATAGGGAGCCAACAAGGCACATCATAATATCACTTACCCAGGTCGATGATGAATTGGATGATCTGGAGACGAGTAACCCACTCCTTCCACCAGATTCGGACGCCACGTGCGCTCTGGAAGTAGTACCAGTACATGACAACGTGCACAGTCAGGTTGAGGACAATGGGGACCCAAGAGACGGAAGTCAGGCCAATAAGCTGGGTGTAGCAGAGAAGAGCGGTGGCACCGTGGTGGTAGCAGTGGAGGAAGGTCAATGGCTTCTTCTTGAGGAAGAGGAAGACGGTATCGAGCAGCTCAAGGTACTTGGTGAGATAGTTGAGCTAATCATCACATGTTAGCCTTTGGCCATACTGCTACACATCGCCTGCTGAGAGAATAATTTACTTACGTAGTAGAGAACAACCATGGGCTGAGTCCAACCACCATCGTGGTCGCAGATGGCAAAGAAGATACCCTTGCGGACAACAGTGGGCAGGATCTGCTCAATAAAGAGAGCCAGGAGAGCGCCGCTGATGGCGGTCAAGTAGAGGTTGTGGATGAGGAAGAGAGCCTTGAGCTTGAAGGGCTCGCGGTTGCGCATCAACTCTCGACCGCCAAAGATGATAATGTAGTAGATGACAATGAAGATGGAAGTCGACTTGAGCGTAGACATGGGAGTCTCGAAAGGCACAAACTTGAAGTCATTGGCCGAGAAGCCAGTGACGGCTGTGAAGAGCTTATCAAAGAGAGGCCATAGATGGACGCCGAAAGGGCGATCGAGCGTGGGGAGCGGTAACTGCTCGTAAAACGTGGCGGGAGCCGAAGCCATGGCGGGCAGAGTTGCACAAGCAAAATCTTGCGCCTTGTTGTAGTTCTATAAGGAAGAAAAAAGAAGAAGCGAAGAAAAGACTTGTCTCGAATGGACACGCGACGCGACGGAAGCGAAACGAAACCTTGTCCCCAAGAAGAAGCGCCCAAACAGACTGCAATTGCAATCTACAGAGTGATCGAGGCAAAAACGATTGCACAACGAAGGAGTGACGAGAAAAAGGAGGGGTAGAAGCTGTTCGACTTCCAACTCCGAGAAGAAAAGACAACTCTCACGACGGCCGGGGGGGATGGAGGAGAAGAAAAAGGACGGAGGCACGGAGGAGGGCCGAAAGAAATACTACTTAGCCCAACGTACTTGCGCACATGCACACAGTCTTACGGCAGAATCTAAAGGTGGCCTCGACACTAGCCTCAGCAGAGTTTAAGGCTCGTTCCCCTTTTTCCAGAGTGGAAATTTGGCTCTGCAGGCGGTGACGCCAAAGTCAACCTCTGCCGCATGTGATTGGGCATCTTCTCCGGTCGAGAGTCAATCCGCTGGCAAAGTTTCTCTCATTCTCGCGGCCACGTGACCTCGGCCCAGGCGAATGCGAGATGTTCTGGGATTAATTTCGGGGCTGCGCGGACGCCGTGCGAATGCGATGCAATTTGAACATACGAGCAGCATTTAATCATATGAGATGGGACCAATTCCAAAGGCAGGGCGGCAGCTGAATTAATAGAGTAGTAGTAGTAGCACTATAAGGCGGCAGGCAGCACCGTCACTGGAACCTTGATACTCTTGTCAACATCTTCTTTTCTCGGGGCACGCTGCTTTACTTTGCACGACCAACGCATAGGCTTCCCGGGCCTACGCCATCCAAGGAGCCGCCTTGTCATGCTTGTCGAAACCACCGACTTGAAAATAAATACAGAATTGACCAGCACTTTGCAATTGACTACAACTGTAGACGCTTCAAGACAAGTAAACGCAACCCTCCGCAGATTCGCAAAACCGGAGGCCGATGCAATCGGAGTGCCAGGATCCCCGACACCCGGAACCGAGGAACGATTGCGTCGCTAAAATCCCTTCCGATCGAACCACGGGTAGACAAGCTGCCACCGCTAGTGCACCGAGTCAAGCCTGTATCAAGCAGTATATAATCACAGCGCCTTGCATGAAACATCAATGATGGTGTTTCAACACGCTGAATGCATGCATGCCAAGTATCAAAATGGCATTCCGGCCAGCCGCACACCCCATCCGGAGGTTCGGTACCAGCAGCTTTCAGCTCGACAAATAGAAAGTGGCCAAATTGAAAGCCTATCGTAATTGAGGCCGTACGCGCTCGTCTCTAAACCACTGTCTCCCACACGCAAATCTCGCCCAGAGACAGCCCCGCCAAATTTACAATTCGCACTGTCGCGTCCCGCTTGGCCGGGTAAATCAGGCAATGCCGCAGCTTAGTCATCCGCCGTCCTCAGGCGATTCTTTGCTCCAAAACACCTCTTACCATCTTAGCACCACCCAAAAGCTCATAACAACACCAAACTCAATCTCTCTCCCCTCCCCTCAAAAGGCCCTCTTTTGCGCTTCTCGAGCTTCTCCTACGAATCATGCAGTCCGCCGCCCTCCTCCGCGCCGCCGCCCGCGGCTCCTCCATGGTCCGCGCCGCCGCCGTCCGTCCCGCACCTTTCGCTGTTCGCTCGGCCGTTGCCGCTCGCCCTTTCAGCGTCTCTGCCTCCCGACGAGCCGAGCACGCTGAGGAGACCTTCGAAGAGTTCACTGCCAGGTGAGGCTCTACTTTTTCCCTTTATGGATGCACGGCAGGGTTGGAATTGAGTGGTGGAATGGGGGCGCTGTTGGAGGGATATACCAGAAGGAGAGGGAGAAAAAAAAATATCGACAAGTGGGCGGCCAACCGAGAAACTTTTGCGGCTTGCCAATGAGAGCGCTGGCGATTCCAATCAACGACCTGCCGTGCATACTATCGCCGACCGAACGTGTTCAATGGCTGACCGCGCTGTGAAAAAATTACAGATTCGAGAAGGAGTTTGATGCTGTGCAGGACGTCTTCGAGCTCCAGGTATGCTCTGCGGCTATCCAATATCGTATGATGTGCTAAGGTCATATTTTAGCGCAACCTCAACAACGCCTTCGCCTACGATCTCGTCCCCTCGCCCTCGGTCGTCGCCGCTGCCCTCAAGGCTGCCCGGAGAGTCAACGACTTTGCTACTGCCGTCCGCATTTTCGAAGGTACGCCAAAATGCTGCTCCTCTTTGTCGTCTTAATTGAGTCACCAGCCAAGCCGGGCGTCTGTCTCCACCCCGCGGGAGGGCGCCATGGTTATATCAAACACTATCAATGCTACACATTACATATTCTTCTACACCATGCCGCACTCACGTATTACATACATCATCCTGTCGAGACCAGCATGCTGACACGCATACCGATACACAGGCATCAAGGCCAAGGTCGAGAACAAGAACCAGTACCAGCAGTACCTGGACGAGCTGAAGCCTCTGCGAGAGGAGCTGGGTGTCTCACTGAAGGAGGACCTTTACCCCGAGGAGAAATAAGCTTAACTGCCCACGAGGAGAAAAAGTCTGTTCCGAGTCTTGTACATGGTATTGTGTTGGGAGGGAAGAGGATAGCGACGGTGCTAGACGGTTGATGGGAAGGGGGCCTCCTAAATCAATGTCTGATAAGTTTGAAGAAGCATATAGTGTATACTGCTCCCTACTGTTGTTGCGGCGCCTAGCTGCTTCAACGGAATTTTTTTTTAAAAAAAGAAATTCACAGATTCCCCTGACTGCGTCATATCATCATCATACTATTGAAAAATCACATTTGATATTCCTGACAAAACTTCCTTAATCAAATAGCGTGTGCTATTCCATCTGCATGAACGATTCCAGTGTGATATTGCCGTGAGCGACCTTCCTTTATGCCTTTTATATAATTATGTATCCATCTTGATCCCTGTAAGGAGACAAATTGCCTCGAGCCAATTCCCTGTTGAAACAAAAAGAAAGAAAGATGCCACTCCAAGTAAGGAAAAAAAAAGAATAAGACAGAAAAAGAAAGAAAAAGGGGAGGGAACACTACTCCCACTCTCAAACTAAGCCTCAAAAAAAAAACGACGTGTAAATGAGACGAGCGTTCATCTCCTACTCAGTCTCAGTGTGAACCCCCCCTCTGCCCAAGGAAATAGTGTGTCAAGTATAAAAGAAACCCCTATCTCAAATGATCGTATCTGCTGTTTCTTGGCTGCTGCCCGTAGAGCTGCATCCCTTCAATACCAGCTCCCAGAGCCGGGCTGGCCCCCCTACTACCTGGGCCCCCCATTGTTCGAGTAAGTGGGCTTAGCATGCCCATGCGTGGACTCCGTGGTACACTAGACTGTCGGGTCTCTCGCCGTCCGTTCTTAAGCTGTCGAAGCTCATCATTGGCAAGCTCTAGCTCCCTATCCCTCAGTTGGATCTGTTGCTTGAGCTCTGCAACCTGGGCAGTGTATGCGTTTATAGTATCTCGCTCCTGGATCTCGTGGATCTTGACCGAGTTTTCGGAAGCCTTCTTGGCAAGTTCCTCGTTTTGGCTTATTAGCTGGTTGTTTTCTGTTTGCAGCCTAGAAGCAACCGAGGAAGCTTCCTGATACTGAGTCCGAATATAGTCTGCCTCACTCTGGGCATTCTCCAGCCGCTTCTCAAGAACAGAAACTTTGGACTGGGTATCGTGTAGAAGCTTCTCGGTTTTTGCCAAAGGTGTATTTTGTGGATCGGAAGAATTTGGGTCTTCTGTCAGCCGCGACACAGCAGCTTCCAGCTCCGTAATGATTTTCTTTGCTTTCTCAGCTTCCTTCTCCGATTGGGCCGCAGCAGATTGCATGGCTTTCTCCATTTTCTGCCTTTCGGCTTCAAATTGAGTACGGTCTTGCAGCGCAGCACGCTTGGCCTCGTACACTCTGTGCGTGGTTCTCTCGTACTCCTTGACCCGTTTCTCGAGTTGTGAAATCACATCTTGATATTCTGCGCCGCGATCAGCAGCTTCTAGGCGACGCTCGTACTCAGCAAACTATACATCATTAGCCAGACATCCATATAAATAATAGTGGTAATGGAAACATACCATTTCAGCCATTTTCTGCAGTGATGTAAGGGGAACATCGATCGATACTTGTCGTCGAGAAGACTCCCCTATTGCGGTGGTATACTGAGCCAGCATAGCTTTCACTTCATCGGATACTGGAGCCTGGCCTGTTCCAATCGCTGCTATCGCCTCACTTGTAGAGAGCACCCGTGGTCTCTTAGTCTCAAAAACATCCGATTCGTTCTATGAGTACATTGTATGGTATTAGTAACATTGAAGTCACGCTGACAATGCGCTTTTCACCACCTCTTGAAATCAACTTACATGTTTGCGTTTGCGACCGCTTTCCTGCTCATGATGGGGAAATGCCGGCATCTGTGATCGCGATTGGGAATGTTCATACACGTCAAGAATATCATCTGGCACAGGAATCGCATCCCATAGAGGCGTGTCTTGACCGCTTTCGAGATATTCTATGAAGAAGGCGGCGATCTCATGTGGCTCTTGGTAGCCGCGTTCAGGACTGGCCACCACTTTCCGGGCGCGCACGATTGCAGATGTCAAGACGCTCTTTCGTTCTATTAGAGTCAAATCGTCCGGTATTTGAAGATCAATATGCTCAATTGAATGAGTTGTAACCAGAACCAAAATAAGCTGCTGTCTGGTGTTGTCGGGGCTTCTTAGCCCTTGTGCAATGGACGAGTGCCTAAAAGAATGGTCGTATCCAATCACGATATCGAACTCCCGAGCATCGATATCATCAGCCGGAAGTGCAAGGACCAGCTTAGAACTGGATGAATCGCCGGATGAGAGATCCGATTCACCAATAGTATCGCAGCTGAATGGCATCTTCAGAGCTTCTGCTAAATGACAAAGGAGCCGGAGGAGGTCTGGAGAGCGAGCGATTATCAAAATGTTTGAGTGGTGTTCTATAATGCCGCTCAGAAGTTCAAAGATGAAATTGAACTTGGGGTTGGCATCACAGCAATACTTGGCTAGCTCTGCTGGAGGTAGAGTTTCGAGGCCGCTTCCCACCACATCTTCGGGATAATCACATATATTCAACAAAATGTTGAATAACTCGTCAATGCGATCGACCAGGAGCTGGTCTGGCTCCGAGTAGTCCTCCCCGATAAAAGACTTGTTAAACTCCATGATCGAAGGCTTAAATTCGTCTATGGTGTCTTTGTACCGCTGACGCAAGCTTGCTTGGAAAGGGAGTGTCACAATATGTTCTGCCGCTGCTGAAGGGGCGAAAGATGCCGATGATTCGGCGGGACTATGCTCGTGTTGGACTTGTTCCGAATGAGCAGTATCGGTTGAAGGTTCTTGCATCATAGTTTCATCCGGGCTGATAAAAGACACGAGAGGGATATCTTTGTATGCTGGCTCCGGTTGTCGACTGATGTCAGCAAGGGAGACTGTAGATTGTTGTGCTAGGATAAACTCTGGGGCAGCCACAGGTGGTGGCTCCAGCTCCGCTCCGACAAAAGCTGAACTATATATGTCTGCCACTTCTGCGGTGACGGGCTCCTGTGGGGTTGAGACTTGTGGTCCAAATGTCGAGGTCGTTGTGTCCCTCTCGTCTCCCGTACTTTCGGTTGCAGCTGCAGCTACCGTATTTCCGGCTTGTTCTTTCTCTTTGCTGCCGGGCGTTTGAGCGCCGCGAGGCAAATCTGCCGAATGAACAGGTAGCTCAGTGTACGTATTGTATACGCCTTTCTCTAACGGTGCATGGTCTTCAGCCAAAGTCTGGTGGAGTGGTATCTGCTGGGACGTAGAACCAGCCTCGCTGTTAAACGCGTCCATGTGGAAGAGGTCCAACATTTGTGCGCGAACCCTCTCCTCGGTTCGCCTCTCCTTGGCTTGCTCTGGAGTCTCGTTTTCCATCTTTTGGCTTTTATATGGATTAAGAGGGGTTTTTGGGTTTGCTGGTGAGCCTGAGATGCCTCCAGGATGACCTACAAAGCGCGCCGGGGCTGATTGCGGTGGTAGAAGATCGGTAGCCTCTCGGGGACGAGGCGAGGCGGAGATATGAGTGTGATCCTTCTCGTCGCTGATACGACGGCGATTTGAGCTAGACTGGGCTGGACTTTCTTGAGATTTACTCTCTGTAAGTTGTTGTGTCGGTGCCTCAAAATCGCGAGAAATTATCTGAGCAGCTTGAGAAACCCCTTGGTCCGACGCAGATAGAGTGCCAGAGCTGTAAGAAGAGGCAATCTCCGCAGTGGGATGAGCAGGTGATTCGAAGATTCGACTAGGTATAGAGCTCTCTGGGTTCTCTAATACGGTTGCAAAGTATGGTTGACTAAGAAACCGGGGGCTTGCTTCTGGTTGTGTATGTATAGATCTGGCGGACCCTGATGATGCTAGAGGCTGCCGATTACGGGAATCGGGCGTATTGTGAGATAACGACTCAGACAGAACTGGGCTGCCGGCTCCTGGGACCTCTCTTAACTGATCGGGCTGGCGAGAAGGAATATCTGAACTGACAGTCGCATGCGACTCTTGAATGCGGTCCTCGGATGCCGTATCAGTGGAATTATGATTAGACAGAGAGGAGTCGTGTCGCTCTTCAGTTTCTTTCTCAGCTTCTTGTGATCTTGGTTTTGAAGGTGCCTCGAAAGAGTCCGGAATGACGTGAGAACTAGATTCGGGTACGATGACTTGAAGTTGGGACTTAATCAATCGGTTGGAAGTTGATGGCAATTCGGCTGGAATATGCTGCTGGGTCCAAGATCGATCTGTAATCTCCTGCGAATCTGGCACAGTTCCTTGACTGTTTCGCGCAATGGCGACGCGGCTGTCTTCGTTTTCAAGTTCGGCCAGCGACTGCGTAGACTTGCCGCTTGATTGCGACCCGAGGACACTCAGGTAATCGGCCGGGTTGAGATTCGAGTTCTTGGGAATCTCTACCACCACCAGAGACGTAGCTCGTGAACGATGTTCTGAGAGATCTACGTCAGGCAGCTCTGGGAGTTCGGAGGGCGTAGAGATTGAAGGCGACGATACGAGAGATGCTAGAGGCTCGTCATATAGAGATCCGCAGGTGTCACTCCTGGGGGCTTTACGGGGCCGAATAGGGGATGAGGTGGAAGATGATGAAATCAAGGAGGCTGAGCGTCGCCGCTTCTTTGAGCCGGCCTTGTTGATGCGCCGCTGATGAGCAGGCCGCGGCGGTTGGCTGTTGTCGCTCTCTTGATCTGATGCGGGCTCTGGTTGCGCTTCTGGCTCCTGTTCTCTTGACTGTTCTGGCTGCTGGCGATCTTGCAGCTGTTGCTCCGGGTCTAGCTCCGGGTCCGGCTCTGGTCCCGGCTCAAAGTGGTGTTCAAGCTGTTGCTCAAGCTGCTGTTCAAGCTGATAGTCCTCTCCGCGACGCCGAGCCTTGACCTTTTCCCATTCCACTCTGGCAATACTTGTAACCTCAGAGCTCTGCGGCACATGAAAGTTAGTAAAAAGTTCTGCATCCGCACAGCGCATGTAAGTGGAGAGCATCGTGTTAGACAAACCCAAGTCGGATCATAAGGTTGCCCGGTGACGGTATTATCGTCCCAGTCAACCAGGTATTCGACGCGACCTTTTACGGTCCTCTCATCAAGAATGCGTCTAATGGTGTACCAGCCTTCGTCTTGGGCGGCGGCGGGCCTTTTGCGAGATTTGGACTTCTTTGATGAGCCTTTACGTGACTTCGGCATTGGCCTGAATGAGACGACACAGCGGATAGAGGGTGTCTGCCTTTGAAGCTGGAGAGGGCGAAACAGCTTCTCGGCACTGAAGCTGCTTCTGTAAGCCGGGCGGCCTGAGCCAAACGTCTGGCGGGCACGGCGCTCGACGCTTGCAAAGGATGTAAGTCGAGCTCACGCAGCAACTGGAGAGGCGAGGCTGAGGTGCGCCAGCGGCCCACCAACGACGATTTGAGAAGGTCGGACAGGGCGATGCGACAGGAGTCTTTGCTAGGGAGCTGGTTGGCTAATCACGTGGAGGCGCCAACCTCTAAATTCCTGGTAGCGACTTGCGTTGGCGGGGCGAGACAAGGCGAAAGCTGCAAAGGCACACGCTGACAGGGGACAGTGTGAGACCGCTGAGGCTTGCTGTTGGCGAGGACGAGGCTGGATTTTCCGTTCGTATCGTATCGCGACTTGATGAAAAGGCACGGATGTAGTAGTAGTTGGTAACACTTTTGTGGAGGATACGGATGATAAATTGCACAGATAAGATAAAAGTCAAGAAGTATTGCAGTTGAGCAGCTGGGCCCAGAACGTGTTGGCTGATATCAAAGGGCAGAGGGTTAATATGGTGAAGGCTGAAGGATGAAGGATGAAGGTTGGAAGGTTGAAGAAGAAAGAATCTCGCTTGGGCCTCAAAAGGACTTTCTTTGCCGTCACCCGGCCCCTCCCTTATGTACTCCAGGTAGTGCTAGCACAAACACTTTTGGGCATTTGATATGAGAGGGAAATGGGTGCGCACGTCTACATTAGTGCACAGAGCTGGACAAACAAAGGGAAAGTCATTTCCTCTTCACTTTTGTCCGGCATGCATGGTGGAGCACTGTGATCGTGGATTCACTGACTGCTTGCTGTGATTCTGATCTGAAAATGAAACAGCTTGGAAGTACTGCATCGTCTCGACTCTCATGCTGGGTATGTCAGTGGCGAAGACAAATGATTGGGCATTCGGCAACATTAAATTACTACTGGTGCCTGGGAAAGTTGTCAGATGACCTTGGTTCTTAATTTAGAGCAAAGATGGCAGACGAACGGTTACATGAGTTCTATTTCGAGCTATAAACCTACTTGGAACAAAGAGATTTGATGCCATGGCTTGATGATGCCTCATGTCTAAAGCTCTGCAGGTGCCTATGAGCGTCATACGGCAGATTAGGCATCCTCTCTATAACTGATAGGTAACATATTCCATATCTCTGCCATCTCCCAAGATAGAAATTGGGCCATTATGGTAAAATGAAACAACATGTTCAATAACAAATACTAATAAATTGTATCACTATGGAACTTACTAACTTCTATATGGACTGTTGAATCTTTTTTACGGCTTATGTGCAAACGGTGCTGCTTACAGAATAAAAGTCTCCGAGCTTCGACGCCTAAATGCAAAAGCCCTGGTCAGAGAATGTAACCAAAAACTCTCAATTTGATCAATTAAACTTTTTTTTTTTTTTTTTTTTTTTTTTAGCTCGGCAACGAGCTGCGGTGGCGTCTTGGATGCATTTCCGATCAGCTTGGCTGCATAAAAGCTGCACGGCTTGCCGTCTCCGGCTTCTCAACCTGTCGGGCTGCAGATGCGTAGTGCTACCTCAGGTGACTTGCTGGAGCACCTAATGTGCAAAGTACCCCTAACCTCCAGGTAGGTCAGCCCCCGAGTCCCCATGATTTTTAGCAGACCCCAGCCTGCAAACGCGCTAGAAGTACACCTGCATCTTGCAAGCGTCTTCGATCTCGGCCTCACTTTGTTCTCACCTCTCACATCAGTGCCATCTCGATTCATCTGCTTTTCTGCCTGATCGGTCCATCACCCATGCAGTCTCTCTCACCTGGATGACGTGATTAGAGCATATGAGACGCGTGATACGTGTCGCGTCCGCAAATCTGAACATGGCCTCCAACTTCTCCATCCAGCCGATAGGGCGGTTTGTAGGAGCCAGCCAACCTGTCAAGAGGCCAAAAGTATGATCACAACGTAACAAATCCAATGGCAGCCGCCGAGTTAAGCTTACATAACTTCTGGATAGGAGTTCTCCTGCTTTTCTTTTGATGAGAACCATGAATTTCGCCCTGACGATTCGTCAGTGAAGTATTACTATCCTCCACAGCTTGGGGCAGACTTGTCCTTAGGGTTCAATACCTTTGTGAAACACGATGATTCCCAGGATGAGCATCTCGACAGCTTACTAAGAGCCATTGTATTACACGAGAAGGAGACTGGAGTCAAGATAGATGCGAATGTAGTCACATGGAGAGGCATGATGACCAAGGTAAAAAGAAAATTCATGAACCCAGCAGTTCCTTGCCATCGTCATAGGAGTAGCAGCAGTTAGAACTAACGATAGAATAGATATTGGCTGCCCCGTTTGAGCAATATGATGGGTAGCAACTCCCTTTCCTCTTCGCCCCTCCATTTTAAGACTGTTACCTTGAGACCAATGGCCTGACATGTACAGCTTCGAAATGAACGCCACATTATACCAGGTATATCTATTCATCTTACCTTGCATCGCCTTGATTCACATCTCTAACATCATAATCTCTAGGGAACCATGTAGGTGATGCAAACCATAACTTAGTAACCCAGCTTCTAATATCTATAACAGTTTTATCGAAGACAACCACGCACAGAAGATGCTTTCGAGACAAAATGAGGATCGTGGGAAACCTAGAAGGGGACCCCCTCTTGATGTCATGCAATTTTGGGGTGAATCTCAACGCCATCCTCTATATCATCTCCTGCTGACCAATACAAGGATACAAGTTTGAGACCTTGTCAACGCTTCCTGCCCCATGGGCAGAGACATCGAGAGACTTTATTGAAAACAGAGATAAACACATTGTCAATAACAAGGAGCAATATTGCTCCGTTGTACGGACTGGCATCGGTAAGGCTGTGCTCTGTCTAGGAGGAGAAGTCGATGCTAGTAAGTTATTGTCGTACCAGTTACCCTAGCCATCGACTCTGACTAATCGTTATATGAATAGTATGGGACAGCAAGCCTCAAGAGAAAGGAAAACCCATCAACTGGGTTGAGCTCAAGACAAGTGCCGAGATCCGCCACGGCGGCGATATCGAAAAATTCCACCGCAAGCTCATGAAGTACTGGATCCAGTCATTCCTCCTAGGCGTCCCAAAGATTATCGTTGGCTTCCGCACGCCGGACGGCATCCTCGTCGACATCAAGGAGATTGAGACGCAGCAGATCCCGCAGACGGTAAATGCGCGCCCGAACCCCGCCTGGAACGCAGATATATGTGTGAATTTCGCGGCCGCTTTCCTAGAGTGTATGTCTTTACCTCCCCACCTCTCTCACTTATACTAAATCATGGCTAGGGCTCATGCAAGTCGTCAACGATGAAGGAGTCTGGAGAATATCTCGACGGGCCCATTCGCCAGTCATTGAGGTTTACAAGGCGGAAGAAACAGGACATGGCGATATCCTGACAGACGAGTTTAAAGACTGGAGAATCAAGCTGGCCCTGGGCACAAGTGAATCCTAATTATTTTGGAGGTAATAAAAAAAGCACAAATGTATAATACGGCGTTTTGCAATCGTCAAATACCAGTTTTACGTTGATTCCATCATGAGATATCCTTCCATTATGTTGGGTTACATGCTTACATACATCCATACGTACATTCCGAATAGCAAATGAAAATCAATCATCCTATCAGACACCCGTTCCCTTGACCTTAGAAAAAAGCCGAGCAACATTGGAAGCAAAAAAAAAAAAAAAACTGTGAAGAGGTGAAGAAAAAGAGAGAAGAAATAGAACATAGAAAAGAGACAGCACCAATACGTGCTCCGATGCCTCTACCAGCCGCAAATTTCAGGTCAAAATAGGTATCCTTTGTTAGACGCAGATCCTGAACGCCTCATCCATCTAATAGTTTCTCCTCATCCGGGCGACGGGACTCGATATGCCAAATTCATTATATCGCGCGTGAAATTGTGTCAAACTGTTGACAAATCCCCTCCCATGAGAAACCCAACATTATCACTTCATCCATTAAACTCGTTTCAAATCGCATTATTCAGGTACATGCAAAAAATTGTTTGCAACATCGCAGCTGTTGGATCAAATAGCCGGCCACCGGATGCGCAGGCCATCAGCCCACCGGTTGTACAGCACGTCAGAAAGCTGCTTGCAGTGCTCCATGCCTGATTGGGTTTCCCGTCCAGGATATTTGTCTTCGATAGCTTGTTTATCATAATCTCTTAGACTCTCCTTTGATACAGGTGACTCGAGTTGGCGCCGGCGATGGCTCCTGAAATTAGGGTTTGTGGAGGAGCTCAGCGCCAACTTGGCAGGGCTCGGTGACGGAGTCGAGGTTTTAACGACCACTGTTCCCTGAGGAGTGCCATCATCTGGGAATTTTTGTACAGACTGACGCAGTACTGCTGTATTCAACTTGTTATCCTGGCTCATGGCAGTGATCAGGTTGTTCATAAGATGGTACGATCCCTCGGGATCAACGGCGTCCAATGCTGCAAAGGCTTCGGATAGCTTGGCCAGCGCCTCCCGCTTTGCCACGGTCGAAGTTTGCGCATGAAGCTCTGCAATAGTGGGCTCTACTGCCTTAGAGTATAGCCTTCTCCCCAAGAGAGCTTCTCTGCTATTGGGCTCGACCGGCGTAGCCGCGGGTGGAGGAACATTTTCATCGACAAAGACGTCGTCATCTGGGGTTGTGGATCTGACCACGAGCGCACCGGCTGGCTCATCTGATGGAGCTCTTTGAAACAGACGCATAGTCGATCCCGAATTGCCAAAAGACATGTCGGGCTGAAGAGGTCGTTTAGGAGCAATGATTGAGCCTCGGGGAGAGCCGTTGGCATATGACGCGGGAACTTGCATGATGGAAGGTGCACGCCGGACTGTTGACTTTCGGATAGTGCTAACGGCTGGCGATGAAGGTGATGAAGAACCCAGAGGGCCTTCATTGATTTCCAGCTTGCGAAATCCTTCCTCGGCAGCTGATAGCACAGATGATGATTTGCGATGATGCTTGACAGCTGGCCGCTTCGGTGGAACTACCGACTTCACCGTGTCAAAGACCCATGCTTCGTCGTTGTTACCTTTGGTTGAGATTGTTTGCAAGGTTTCCTGATAGTAAATCGGATGCTTTTGGCGATTTTGATTGGCATCCCACATTTGCCTTTGCATGATTAGCTCTTGGAGAGCTTCGATTTTACCGGCTGAGCGAATGAATCTGTGCCGAAGCAGCTCCTTAGCGCTGGGCCGACGACCACATTCTTTGGTTAGGCACTGGGCCACGAAATCCCGGAATTCCTTGCTAAAGCGATTTTCCAGTCGTGGTGGTGGGTTTTTGGGGATCTGGAAGAGCACTTTCATCGGGTGGATATGACAGAGAGGAGGTTCTCCATTGGCCATCTCCATCGCAGTAATGCCCAAAGACCAAATGTCGGCCTTGAAGCTATAGCCATCTTGCTGAATTACTTCGGGAGCCATCCAGAACGGAGTGCCCACAAAGGTGTTTCGTTGAGACTTGATGTTGGTGAGCTGGGCGGCGACACCGAAATCAGCCAACTTCACCTTGCCATTATCTGACAGCAAAACGTTTGCCGCCTTGATATCACGATGGATTTTGCCTTCGCTATGGAGATATTGGATTCCATAGAGAAGTTCACGGCAGATGATGGCGATGTGCGCCTCAGTGAAGTTTCCCGGTTTTAACTGGAAGTGATGGTTGATTAGAGGTGAAGTCAAGACGAGAGAATGAGCAGCAGTGTCGATTTACCAGATCCAAACAAGATCCGCCACCCAAGTATTCCATGATAATCCATAGCTTGTGGCCTCGCAGGAACGAACCCTTGTACTGGGTCACGTAGGGGCTTGCGCAGGTGCTGAGGACAGCAATCTCGGCTTGAATGTCTTGAATATCATCATCGCTGGACTCAAGATCAATCTATGCAACACGGTCTCGTTAGTCCACTGCCCCTTGTGTGATTGGAATAAGGGTCATGAAAACAGACAATCCAGGGCAGGTCTTACATGTTTAATGGCCACAGTCTCTCCGGTGATCTTATCGATTCCCTTGTAAACAACTCCAAAACTTCCGCCTAGAACACAAACGTTAGTCGTGCGAACAAGCAAACCGTCAACAAGAGTGGACTCACGGCCTAGTTCCTCCAACACCTGGTAGTCCGACGCGAGACTCTCGTCATCAGCCATCCTGGTGAAGGGTCAAGCGATATTGCCCTTCCCTTTTGTATACTCGTACTCTCCTCCCCGATGCCGACGCAATTAAACAAAACAGGGCAGGCAAGGCAATATGCGCAAGGGCCGCACCGGTGGGAAGTCGAAATTGGCGTCAGTCGGGATTAAGCAGCGAACAGTGGAACTTGCGGCAGATGTCGAGCCGAAGGAAGCCAAGAGCGATCGGATAACAAGGCGTCAACAGTACGTAACCGTAGGAGCCCTAGTTTAATATACAAACGGCAGATAGTAGTAGCATTCTAGCTGCTTTGCAGTCAAGGTTAGAGATTGAACAAATGGACGGTTGTCCGGGGCAGTGGAGTCTGCAGACAGCTACATGTAGGGGGTAGTTTTTGTTTACGTCCGCTTTGGGATAGCTTTTGGGGGGAATTCTTTTCAAGGTTTTTTAGGCCTGGAGGGCCACTAATTGGAACCTACAGGTACTAAGTTTGCATAGAAGTTTAATGGATCCATCACGTCAATGCTATGCTGTTGATAATTTTCCAATTTCGACAATATTATGATGGACATCTGCACTGCGATAAACAGTCATGCATGCGCGGCTGATAAAGCTGAGGAGGGATCAACAAACATGCAGCTTGTTGCTCACGCCAATGCACGAAAGCAGTGCATTCTGCCTGCTTTCTGCTGCACGGCAACCCATAGTGCATATCGGGGTGTGGGCGGGAAAATGGATGGACGTGGTGTACCTAACAGTCAGCCCAGCCCAGTACGAGTACGGAGTACCTACCTTAGAATACCTTAGTACGTCAATTAGTACATAACATTGGAAGGGCCTCAGTCTTGCAGTGGAGGATTTGGATGGAGCTGTGCTCAGCTGTGCAGGCATTAATGCTGCTTCGATGCTTTAGGACATTGGCATTAGTGCTTTAAGCCACCAGCCTTTCATGTAGCGCCTAGCAATCTCCATAAGGTACCTACTTGACGTAATCCACACGTTTCAGCAAATTTTCTTCGGCGGCCGCTACTACTAGGTAGTGTATACATGTCATTACCTTATTCTCGCAGTCAGCACTCCGTACCGTACCTGGGCCGGAGACATAGATAGACATTCAATCAAACTCAAACTTACACCAAAGCCAAAGGGAGGCTCTTCTCTGCTGCAGCCCGTCGCACATGGAACCGCGCCTCGATCCCCCTCCCCCAGCCACCCAAAGATCTGGCTCGCCATTCGCAGGCTCCCAATTCGTCTTACAGTTGATCACAGGCGTTGTTAGCGCCATCGCACAGCGCATGGCGCTAACACGAGGGGCCGCGCTCCCTTCCGCCAGCCACCTCCAAATCGATCACCACGGCAACGGCCATCTGCCCCTCTGTTGTCCCGGGCCCTGCAAGGCGTCGCCGGCAGCTTTTCGTCGGCCAGTCCCGTAGCTGCGTAGCGTAGCTGCGTAGCTCCAGCACGGGGACAACGCTGAGAAGCGGACCTTTGGAACCTTGGAGCTGCGTCCATGCCTTGCTGCAATCTCGCTTGATGCAGCCCAATCCACGACCTGCGGCTGCGAGACCAGACGTCAAATTGCTACGCTGCTTGCCATTACTCGCCGACAACTCGCACAGCTCCTTGTCGAACAATCCAACCCATCTCATCTGTACTCGTACTTGACACACACGGGCCCCCTGCACCCAACTCCTGGTACCCAATACCAATACCTAGCCTACATGCAGTTTGCATTGCATTCAATTGCACAAGCTTCCATTTGATCCATTCTGCCTGTGCTCAGCTTGCATTAGCCCTTGAGCTGCTGGGTCTCTGCTCTGCTCCTGCTCTGCTCTGCTCCTGCTCTGTGCTTGCGTCCAGGTCCAGGGCTGCGAGAGACAAAGAGAATTCCAATCCGCCCCCCCGTCTGCCATCAACAAGCACCTAGGCCCAGGGTATCATGCTTTTTGCTGCCGCCGTTGGATCGCAGCGTTTGGACATGTGCCATCTCTCAATTCTGGGCCTTTTCTAATCCATCGCCAGCCGTGCTTTTTCCATTGCGCGTTGTCGGGCTGAGATTTCGACGGCCAGCCTGATTTGTTCGGTGAAGCGGCGAGGTGCCGAACGCGTCGATTGATTCCATCAGCTGCACACACCTGTCGCCCCGATACTTGCTGCCAGACAAGGGATAAACAACAACGGGGATAATTTTTTGGCCCTTGTTCCCTTTTTCTCTCTCTCGTTCTCTTCCTCCCCCTTCTCCTTCTTCCTTCGACCATTTGCTCTCCCACAACTTCAGAGCTGGTCAATTCGGCGACTGAAGCGTGGCGCAACTGTCAACATTATGGCGCTATCACCGCCGCCACTGCCCTCACGATTTCCGTGCTGGTGCCGGGCCATCTATTCTTGGGGAGGCGAGGTTTGTGATATGACGTCGCGTGTTGCCTTGCTCCCAATTGCTAACATTTCTGCAGTCTAAACGCGACCTGGGATTTATGGAGGGCGACTTGATCGAATGTCTGAATGCGGGAGACGGTTCGTGGTGGGTGGGCAGGCTATTTCGAGATCGGAGGACTGTCGGGTCTTTCCCGTCCAATTTCGTCGAGGTGCTACCAGAAGACTTCCGGCCAACAAAAACACCGAGTCCTATACCGCCGAATATAGCGTCAGGGCCCAAGGCGGTGCCGCAAAAATCACGAACATTTCGGAAACCGTTCGAGGCATATGCCAAAGCACCACATTATACCACAGCAAAACAACCAGAAACATTTCGAGAAACACCGACGTCGCGTCTCAAGGAAAAGCCGTCTAGGGTGTCAACCACATCATCGCGATCAAGGGGAAATTCCGCCGCAGCCTCAAGTACTGCTCTTGTCCTTGCAAGGAGTGCTCATGAGGATCTCTCTCGCGCTCCCTCCCCCTCTCTCTCACCGGCAAACGGGTATGGATCCAGAGCTCCTTCACCGGCTCCTTCCATGGGTCACTCACCGACCCGTCCACCGAGTCGGTTGGAAAATATGACGAGGAGCGATTCTCCACCGCCTCCGGCACCACCACCTCACAGACATGTTGGGCGGGCAGATCCCGATGAAGGGACACAGGGCTATCAGTCATTATCGAGGCACGGCTCCTCAGTGTCATACAATCCATCCAACCTATCACGGCAGGGCTCTACCGTTTCATACAACCCCGCAGAGATAACGCGAACGGGATCTACCGTTTCATATAATCCAGCGGATATTACGCGAACGGGGTCTACCGTTTCATACAACCCGGCAGATATAACAAGAACAGGCTCTACCGTGTCGTACAACCCCATGGACGTTATGCGCTCTACCGTGTCGTATAATGGACCAGAAATCCCAAGGCACGGCTCGGCCATATCGTACGAGCCATACAGCCCAGCTCGTCATTCCAACGGCTCTTACACGGATCTTCAAGATCTAACAAGGCAGGCCTCATACGATTCCTACAACGATACCAGCTATGGGACCCAGCGTAATGGATACCACACACCCAGGGGCGGAGGTTCCCATCGACCATCTATGGAGGGAAGCCACATGACGCCATCACCATTACGCGAAGCAATGGATGATGTGATGCAGCAGCTAGATCGCTTGGAAGGCATTGGAGGTCGCGAGGCGGAGTCGCCAGAGAGGGCGTTGGAGCGGACGTTTGATCCCTGGTCCCCCGATTCTTTCGACCTGGTAGCACCGCAACAAAGACAAAAAGAACGAGGGGAACGAGGGCGCATTAGGCCGCTGACGTCGATAGGGATAGCGTTTGACGAAGGTTACGAGACTTGGAGTGGGAATTCTTCACACAATGCATCACAACAAGATGGACATCGCGAAAAGCCCTACGACCCCCACCTGAGCAATTACGTGGAGAGGATGGAGAAGCAGATCCAAAGAATGCACCAACACAGCTCGAGTATGCCAGCCGTGGTGAACCATGAAGATGACGACGATGACGATGACGATAAACCCCCACCCCCACCGCCAAAGGGACATCCTTATTCACGCCCAAAGTCGTCCACCGGATCAACTGTAGGAGAGTTGGTTACCATGGATAAAAGGACAAGGGGACGAAAATTTCCATATGATAGAGCGGTGGGTAGTATCGAGCGCACCAATACGACAAAAACGACTCAAACAAATGCGTCAACCGGTAATCAGAGCAACAGTAGCTCTTCGACCCAGAGTACAAACAGGACCGTTTGGAGCGGCGTCTCTGCCGGTGGTTTTAGTGCGACAAGCGCCGGAAGCTTGGCTCGGACCGCCCACCGTGCTCAGAGTTCGTTTAGTATGCGCAACGATGAAGGGGACCGTCCTGACTCGCCGTTTACCGGCGTGACTTACCACAGCAGTCATGCTAGCAACTATGCCGGAGGTGGTAGCGGAAGTGGGTTTTCTCAGCCGATATCTCAGGTTGGCATTCACGAAGATGGTACCCCTGGATTGGGTGGACTTGTCGCGCCCAAATCACCGAAACGAAACATCTTCAAGAAGATCCTCGACTCAGCCAAGACGGGCGTCGCTAGCAACCGGGGCAGCATCGCCACCGGCCATGTGCCCACTGTGAGATCCTCGCCCTTTGCCCGCCTGCAGCAGCCACATAATGTAGCACCTGGAGCGAGCATGCTCTCGCTGAGCGGCGCTCGTTCCAGACGCGATGCCGCCAGGGAGATGGGCCTCGGCGCTGCCATCGACTGGGTTCAAGTCCGCCGAGATGTTAACCGCTCCAATTCCGTCAGCAAAATCGAACGGACCGAGCGCAGAGAGCGCTGCCAGATGCAAGACCACCCCACACTCAACCCTGTCGATGAGCTTTATGAGGGCATCGAAGGTGACGAAGGGGCGGACGGCATGCCTGTTCATAAACCAGAGAATTACCACATGATCAATCTCGCCCAGGTGGACAAGAACTCCCGTTTCATAAAGGAGCCGCCTCAGGGGACGACGGTGGCGACGCTCGCCCAGACTTATATCTGCAGGCCCTACAGGAGCGATCTACAACGGCTTCGCGCGATATTCACTTGGGTGGCAGAGAAGATCACCTGGGAAGAAGATTTCGAGGGCGACGCCGACACCGAGCGAACCATCCATGCAAAGAGGGGCTGCGCAGAAGAATACGCTTGCCTTGTGATGGAAATGTGCTCTGCCATTGGGCTGCACTGCGAGGTTGTAAGAGGTTACTTGAAAGCTCCGGGCGACATTCCCGACCTTAATGTGATGCCCCGATCCAACCACTGGTGGAACGCAGTTATTGTCGACGATGAATGGCGCATGATTGACACCTGTCTAGCAAGTCCCTCGAACCCAAAACGAGCCCTCTACTCCAGCGTCTCCGGATCCTCGGCAGACACTTGGTGGTTCCTCACACGGCCGACTGAGCTGTGCTGGACGCATGTGCCGGAGCATCACGACCAACAGCATATCGTGCCCCCAGTGGCCTACGACACGCTGCTCAACCTGCCGTGCACATGCCCGGCATATTTCAAGAACGGCATCGAGCTGGTTGACTTTAACACTAGTCTGACCAGGATAGAAGATCTTGAGATGGTCCACATCAACTTTAACGTACCGGCCGACGTTGAGATTGCAGCCGAGGTTGAAGCACGAGCACTATCAAAGGATCATGATGGCGATCTATTTGAGAATGGTGATATCGTCAAGAAGAAGGCGCTGGCGCAGGCTGAGTGGTTCAATGGTGTGAAGCGCTACACGGTCAAGGCGCTACTCCCTGGTGACGAAGGCCAGGGCATGCTGAAAGTCTATGCCGGGAAAAGGGGCTTGATGCAAAGCATCAAGGATATTCCCCATCCTTTGGCCTTTACTCTACCCATCATCCACGCGGGCGAAAATCCGCCCTATGAATTTGTTACGCGACATCCGACGCCTCACGCACAGAGGCATGATATTTATGTTGTCCAGCCTCAGTGTCAGAAACTGGCTCTGAACAATACCTTTGTCTTTGCTATCAGACAGCACCCCAGCTCCATTTCAGACGGGCCTCTCACACCGTCGTCGAATCCCGGATCGGCCAGCCCAATTCCCTTCATTCGGCCATCCTCGGCGATGAGCGTCAACGCTTCCAGCGCGAGCGGATCGAATCCCAGCTCAGCCAGCGGGACCGTTGCGGGAAAGAAGCCCGCCAAACTAGCAATCCAGACACCGGGAGGCAAAATTCTTCGTCTTATGAGAAAGGAGGAGCGCAAGGGGATCAGCGTTGGATCGCGGACCCCAGACGAAGAGGTCAGCGACGGCGGCACCTGGGAGACGATCATCAAGTGCTCTGAGAGGGGCGTTTGGCGAGGCCTGGTGCTGGCAGACCGCACTGCTCGATGGTGCGTGTTTGCTGAGTGGACATGTGTGTAATGTTGATATTCTTGGTTCCCTTTGGGACCTCCACATTTTTCCTTACGCAACAAAAAGTGTGGTGATTTTGGGCGGTATATGGTGCATATGCATGTCACGGCGTTTAGCTACGATTTGTTTTTTCTTTTTTTTTCTTCCTTTTTTTTTCACTTTTCTCCTTCTTGATTTTGTGTAAAGACCACCAGAACGGGGTCCATTGTTACGCGTTTGAAGAATCATGTTGTTACGCTGCAATGTATGTCATGTAACTTACCAATGAAGCTTGCGGCAAGCAGAAGCCGTCCCACAGACCACACTACCTAACTACCTAGTTATACCTTGTGTTTAAATCCTGTTTTAATACATGCACGCAAATACGCCTATCAGTGTTCCGTGACCATTACGAGAATATCCCAAGAGTGAATGTTCAAGCCCTTATTGAAGAAGACGACCCTGTACTTAGTAGCCCTATTCCGTAGAAGTTGCTCTAAACTGGCACTCCGTCCAACGCGATAGCCTTGCAATGCTTCGTACAGGTACTTGTGCTGCCATGTACCTCAATAAAAGGCAATACCATTCAGCACAAAACGTCTGTCTAATATGATCGTCATCAGGCTAAGATTATCCATTTATTCTGCTAATATTTCCCGACTAATGTATTTTCCCTCTCCATTCAAATAACACTAAAACCTATGGCAACACTTAGAGTCGCATCCGGGTGCCGTCAAAGCACTTCCGGATCTGCGCAGTACGTGTACTTGGTACCGGGACAGACGGCCCGCTGAATCGAGCTGAGCCAACCATGTGATAGAACGGCACTTCTGTCGCGCGCGTTGATTCGCACAGTGATCCCGCATTCTGTTCACCCACTGAAGCCGCGAAACTTTCTTTGCCAACGTCGAGCCTTTGCGAGCCGGAGGGAGCCAGAAGGGGGGAAAAGAAATCCCAGATTTTTGCCTTTTGCATTCCTTTTTTTTTCTTTGCCTCCGCGACGCGCGATCACGACGATTGAAGAAAGACGAACCAAGTAAAAAGGCCCTGTTCACAGCAGGTTCGGCCCTCGACGAGAGACAAAAAAGCACACGCGCGCTCGCTCTTCCGAATGGCAGCGCGCTGATTCGAGCGACGACACCGAGAAAGAGAGAGAAGAAGCCAATGAAGTCGGCGACGAGGCGGAAAGCAGCATGACATGAGACTTGGCTGCGCAGGGCTTCATTCTCCCACCAGCAAGACGAGCGGCAGATGCTGACGGAGCGATGTCGTTCCGGGGGACGCTGCCTTCGGGACAGGCCTTTCCTGGCCAGGGAGACCAGCAGCAGCAGCATCACCACAACCACCATCACCAGCAGCAGATGTACGCACACCCGGCTGCGGGCTATCAGTTTCAACAGCAGCAACAGATACAACAGCAGCAGCAGCAGCAACATAACCAGCAGCAGCAGCTCCACCATGGCCAGCAGTCCATGTATCCCGGCGCCATGGGCCACGAGCAGCAGCAGTTCTACCAGCCTCAGCAACAACCTCAGCACGGCATGTACATGCAGCCGCAGCAGTTCCACCAGCCGTCGCCGTACGGCGTCAACTTCAACGGCTTCGCCAACTACGAGGGCGGCGGCCATCACCTCCCGCCGACGGGCCAATATCTGCCGCCGGACAACGTCTGGCAGCAGCAACAGCATCACCAGCAGCAGCAGGCCATGACGCAGCAGCCGATGCAGCACCAAGCTCTCCCTCGCCAGCAGTTACCGCCGCACCAGCAGCAGGCTCTCCAACAAGTTCACCAGGTCCAGCGCCAACAGCCGCGCCATCAACCGCCTCCGATATATCATAATCATACACCCTCGCCTGCGCCCTCCCTTCCTCCACAGCCGTCGCCTATAAGGAGCCATGCGGTGCCGCCGACTCGGCCGCCGTCTAATCCGCAGCCGATACAATATCAGTCGCCTGTGCTTCAACCGGCACCTCAACTGGCGCCGCAAGTTCAGCAGCAGCGACAGCGACAGCAGCAGGTTGAGCAGCAACATCGACACTATTCGCAGCCTCAACAACCCCAGCAGCAGCAGCAGCAGCTACAACAACAGTCACCCCTACCACCACCGGTGTCGCTGCAACCACAGTCGCAACCGCAACCGCAACCGCAACCGCAGCCGCAATCGCAGCCGCAATCGCAACCTCCCATACCTCAACCAAGCCAGATCCCTGAGCAGCCTCCCATATCTCAACCGAGCCAAATCCCTGAGCAGCCCCAGCAGGCTTCACTCCCCGAGCCGCCGCAACCTCCGCAATATGTGTCTCCTTCAGAACTCTTCCAGCAAGAGCCGATGCATTATGTCAATCTTCAAGATATCCAGAAGCAGCCGTCGATTACTTCTCTGCCTATATCAACGACGACGAGTTCGCCGATTGTATCCGTCACCAGCCAAGAAAAGCCCAAGGAGACGGTTATTGTCAAACCGCAGGACACTGTCATTGTCAAACCTCTGTATCCCAGTGCAGCGATCAAGCAGGAAAAGCAAGAAGATGATTCTATTGCAACCCGAGTGTTTCAGCAAGTTCCTGACGCCCGCATCAAACGCAGCCCGCATTCCTCAGTCACCAACTCACCTTCGCTATCCATGAGATCCCCCAGCATTACCAAAAAGTCGCCCGCAGTAACACCTAAACCTCGGCCCGTGAACACGGCGCCTTTGATGATTGCTATCGCGGAAGAATGCCTCGATAAGGCGCGCAGCGCCTCTCACGACGTGGCCATGACTCTATGTCCGAACCAAGTGGACGAATACCAGGAGCTGATAGCGACGTCATTGTCATGTCTAGAGGCTGCGCTGCAGAGTAATCCCCAGCTTGCGCCGCGGGAAGAGGCGCGTGTACGGTTAAGATACGCTGCTCTTTTACAAGAAGAGACGGAGAATTTAATGGAGGCGGAGACGGCTCTGGCAAAGGGCATCCCACTTTGCGACAAGGTGAGTCGTGAGATTTCGATCCGTCTCTGTTCGTAGGACAGCCAGCTGACATGAAAACAACCAGCACCGCCTATTTGATCTTAAATATTGCATGCAGTATCTCATGCTCAAGGTTCTATTCCAGAGAAATCACAAAGCGGCGTTAAAAGCGGTAGACGGTCACATATCTAACTGCGAAGTGTAAGCTATATTCCCATCCCCTGAATATGGGTGAAAGCTGACAAGCATATCTAGATTCAAGCATGTGCAATGGTACTATGCATTCCGCCTATTAAAAGCTTCCTTTTATCTTGATATTGGAAGCGTATCAGACACGGGTGCCCTTGACAACATTCGAGCCATCCAGAATGTCGCCAACACCAGAGGCGACACCGCGCTCTCGGTCCTCGCCTCACTAATAGAAGGCTTCACCCTCCTCAAGACGACCAAGGAGGGCAACATGGAAAAGATCCAGGCCTGTATCGCACAGGTGGCCAAATACCAGTTCGACCCGTCGGTGCAGATCACACAGCTCACCATGCTGACCTTGCTGCTTGAGGTCGCCGCAAGTCTACATCACCAGAACCCGGATCATACGGCTCAGAAGCTACGGCAGCTGCAGGTGTGCCTGGACGATTGCGAAGAATGGCACAATGTCAAGTCCGACTTTCTCGTGCCTATCAAGAAGGAGTCTTCTGTGGCCCGGACCGTGAGCGATGATACTCAGGCTATTCTGCGGCTGGGCGAGGGTGAGGGCGAGATGGATTATCTGGTCATGACATTTATGACAAAGATGGAGCTGAGATCGCTTGTGTACGTGCTTCTTATAGGATATCTACTATTCTACCCCGTCTGTGGACACGGAATTGCCGACGGAAAGCTAACAATGTTGTGTAGATTTACTATCAGCGGCCTGGCCAATTTTCACAAGCCTTCTGCACAGGGTCGCAGATCAACAGAGTTTTGGAAGGAAGGCCTCAAGATACTCGAGACATGTAAGTCTACTGCGCATAGGCTATTACTCGCAACGCATTTTGCTGACACTTGGTAGGGGACGCTTCAACAGCTGGTATACCTTACGGCGCCCCCATTCCCTTAAATGTGGCGATTAAGCAGCGGGCCTGGCGGATAGAAGCTCAGGCTTACCTGACTGTTCTCTTGGGATTGGTGGCGGCAAGTCACTGTCAATGGGCAACGGTCAAGCAAATGGTTCAGAATCTTGAGTCTTTTGTTTCGCCATCAACGCAGCCTACTGTGAGATTGCTCTCGACCTATCTAAAGGGCGTATATCACCAGGGCATCGGCAGCCTCCAAGCCGCCGTCGACATCTTCCTGGACGACCGCTTCAAGGTCCACCAGCAAGGAAGCACCGGGATCAAGGCCGGGCAGCAGGAGATTGCGCTGCTTGCGGGCTTGAACAGGCTTTGGATCATGCAGCACCCGTCTTGTCGAAACGACCAGGAGACCTTGGATCTCATCGAGCAGCTTCAGCCTCACTGTGCCAACCACAACAACATCGATCTACGGACTGCCTGGCACAACGTCATGGCGGCCTTGGTGACGGATCCCCCTCAGCAGCTCAACCAGCAAAAGCAGCACATCCACGCCGCCATGGCTGGCTCCAAGGTCACTAGCAATGTGCTCGGGGCCGCCGTCACGCTCTGTATCATGCGCAGCCGCTTCTTCGAAAACGTCATTGGCGAGCAGGCGCTCAAGAGCGCTCGAGCGGCAGCCAAGCAAGCGGAAAGGAGCGGCAATGTGCTGTGGCAGAGCGTGGCAGACGGCATGCTGGCGCAGTCGTATGAGGTGCAGGGGCAGAGAGAAGAAGCCAAACAAGAGTGGGACAAGGCCACCGAGGAAGCCAGAGACGCGTTTTCCCGCAGCTTGTGAGAAGTTGTTTTTTTCGTGTAAAAAGGACCAAGAAAAGATATAATTGTTTTGCGAAGGAATCGTTCTTGTACAGGGGGGAGAGGGAGTTTAAAGGGTTTGACTGGTGTTTTTATTCTTTCTGTGGTTTTCCTCCCATTGTTTCACTAGAACATGACTTTTCTGGCCCAGCAGGGAACTTGGATGGCTTTTTATACAGCAGGGATCCTGGTATATATGAAAGATTAAAAAAAAATTGTACGATACCTGACCAGAGAGATCATGGCCATTATTATAGTTTGGGAGGGAAAAGGGTCGCGGGACACTGCTAGATGAGGAAGAGTCCTCGAGGGCGCTGTTTTTAATATGGTCTCCTCCTTTAAAAATTCCCAGAAAATTAGAAGTCTGTAGTAATTGTGTTTTCATGGCATTCTTTTGGCCCTCCTCTTACCTGATTGAAGTCACTGTCCTTTGCTACTTGAACCAGGTATTATTTATTAAAATGATGTATTAGGAACGGGTATTTGGCCAGTCTCATCGGCGGCCAAAGCCTGGCGGAGGCTGGAATCCAGGAGGTGGCATGAATCCAGGAGGCACTGGCGGCGTCCCTGAAGGTCCTGGAGGAGGCACTGGGAAACCAGGAGGCGGGACTGCCGGGAAGCCTTGGGGCGGAGGAGCACCGCCAGGAGGGCCCCCTGAGGAAGGGCGGAAGTGGGACGGATGGAAGTCTGCAGGGTTCGTATATCCGCCTTGGATCTGAGGAGGTCGCGCGGGCAGACCTGACGGTGCCGGCGGGAGAGGAGCTGAGCCTCGTCCGGCGCCAGGGAAGCCATTTGGAGCGTGGCCAGGACCAGCGCCATAAGGAGACGGTCCGCGTGGAGGAGGGGCAAAGCCGCTTGGAATATTCGCATGTGTGGGCGTTCCCATCATCGGCGGCGGTACTCCAGCGGGCATGCCGGCCATTGCTCCGGAATCGAAGCCAGCGGGAGCTGATGGAGGTGCTGCGTTGGCGGGAGCAGGAGCAGCGGCTGCCGGGTTCATGAGGAAAGCCTGAGGAAGAGGCTGGGCCTCGGGAAGGATATTTCTTGACTTGGCCTGCGCGGCCAGGGCTCGCTCAGCCTGGTCACCGTGTCTCTCTCCCTTGCCGTCCTTCTTGAAGGCGTATTGCACAGACACCTCCTTGCTGAGGATGTACTGGCCATGCAGGTTGGAAATGGCAGCATCACTGCTCTCGAAGTCGCCGTAGCTGACGAAGCCAAAGCCCTTGCTCGCGCCGCTATCTTCCCTAGCAACCTTGGGAATGCTCAGCAGCGGACCGAAGCGACTAAAAGTGTCGTAGAGGATCTTCTCGTCGACCATGGGGTCGAGGTTTCCGATGAACAGCTCGGCGCCCACCTCGGCTGCCTTTTGCTTATCGGCGCTGGCCTTGTTGACGCGAAGCGATTTGCCGTAGAGCTTGATGCCGTTCATGACGTTTGCGGCGTACTCGGCGTCGGCAGGGGTGCGAAACTCGACGAAGCCGAAGCCCTGGTGGGTTTGGGTGACGCGATCTCGAGGCATGTGGATGTTGTGGATGGGGCCCATCTGGAGCATGATTTCGTAGACCATGGCCGAGGTCGCGCGCTCGTCGATGTTGCCAATGTAGACCGTGGCCTCCTTGTCTTGCTCCCTAGACTTCTGGTCAGTTTTGATTCATGACAAACGGTATCAATACGCGAAGTAGACGGGGCTGAGATTTGGGGGAAGCTCGAAAGAGAAACGCACCAATGCCTGTTGACTGCCATTTTGACGGTTTGCAGGCCGGAGCCTTACGAGGACGGCTCGAGAGATAGAAGTTGAATGCTGGATATAGGAATTGGGTCTCTGAATGGCGTTACTATCAGTGAATAGTGGGCAAAAAGAAAAGAAACAGCTTCAATATCGTCGTCGCGTGTGATGCAGCTTAGGATGAAGCTCGGAAATCTCAACCACAGAAATGTTTCGCAGCAGATACAATGTACCCATGTATTTCCTGCCAGACGGCGTTTATCAAATTAGCCAGAGTTGAGCCGGCCACATCAGTACCTAAGGTATGATGCTAGTCCCGGTACGTACATGCAGGCCTCGAAATTTCTTAGTAGGCGGGACAACTTGGACGAAGAGCTTGGAAGCATCAATTTGCGCACTCGCATTTCACAACGACAACATTTTTCTGCTATTCAAACCCGTCGCCCGACGACCTCCAGATTCAAGATGTTTGCCCTTTCAGAAGAGTCCAAGGTACGAATATACGAGGCGCCCCGAGGAGGAAGAGAAAAGCGGGAGAGACAGCGGGAGGAACAAGAGGATGATGATGATGTGATGATGGTGAAGAAACAACCGGACTGACTCTGTCTACTACAGGAGCGCATTGCCAAGCTCATTGACATTTCTCGAGTCGCCATTCACTAGTATGGAATTCCCTGATATTTTCTCTTCCCTGTGGCATCCGGGAGCTAACCGTTGCAATCTAGTGGCTACCTTCCTCTGATTCTCTACCTCGGTATGCGATCTTGAAGCGCATGTACGGCTTACGCCGAAAACTGATTCTCTCTCGTCTGGATTTAGGCTACACCCGCAGCGACCCCCGACCTTCAGTCATCCGGTATGCCGTTCCTCTCAAATCAGCATGCATGTACGAAGTTGGCTAACAGAAACAAACAGCCTTCTCTCTCCTCTTTCCTAAACGCAAACACAGACGGACATGCGATGTTGTACGATATACGATTATAATACGGCTCAAGGGCACGGGAAAAGGCATGCAACAAGAAGAGGCGAACAGTCAGAGAGAAGCTCAATGTCCAGCATTCATCATGGCGTTTGGGTAATATGCACATGTCTTGGAAGAAGGCAGGACAGGGCACGGGACGGGTGATACAATATGACGACAAGGTCGCCGAGAGGACGCAGAGGAGGACACCAAATGCTGCCATGTACCAATAAGAATGTATTATCTACTGCTCCGTACTGTAATTGGACCAAGTAACCACTCTGCGAGTTCTTCATTCGGTTCTGCCGCCCATCCATGTTGCATACTTGATACTGCTACCTGAAATGGAGTGACTCTCGATCACCTCAGCTTGGCTATTTAACTCCCTAGCAATTACGGGAAGCTCAAGTATTGCAATGAAATGCAGGGAACTGTCTGTTATTCACTGCTTCTTCGAGCACACCCTCTATCACCACTCTTCCTCTCCAATGCTGCTATCGCTACATATCTAACCTAAACTACTAGGTAATTCTGCCGTGCAAGTAAGCACAGGGTATCCATGCGCCGATAGCGCTTTATCTACCGCCTTTTAATTCAGACTGGAACAATGTAACCCTTTATCTCTACGTAAGCCAAGTTGGAAAACACCAGAAACAAGCCCTCAACCAGTGAGTTCTCAGTCAATTGAAACGCACCACCTCGTGTCTGAATCACAGCAACCCCCAACACCATGAAGATAGTACAGAGCAAAACAGCTTACAATTTCAGAAAGATCGAATAGCCGAATCTCTAGCCTCCGACAGCGCCCGAACTTGCAAACAAAAAAAAAAACCGCCCGCCGCTACCCGCCAGTGACCGGCGGCAACTGGACTGACAAAGAAAAGAAAAGAAAAAAAAAAAAAACAGGGGGACCGATCTATATGCCAATACGCCACACAGTTTGACAAAGCAGAAAAAGCTGTTCCACATGAACGAGCACTCGCCCGTCAACTTTGCGCAGCCCGACAATGTGACCGGACGCAGCTCCGATCCGAACAGCTCCATGCCCGGAAGCCATGAAGCCGGCCGGCTGTCTCCGGCTCTGGTCGAGTCGATTGCTGGGCTCAGCGCGGGCTCGATTGCGACGTTAGTGGTGCATCCGCTGGATATTGTCAAGACGCGCATGCAGAGTGAGTTGCTTGTTCCTGTTTCTGTTGCTGTTTCTGTCTTGGTTTTCTCTTGGGAGGGTTGATCTTGTCATCTTATGGAGGGGGATGAGGGGGGGAGTTGTGGCAAGAGAACGGCAAGCAGGGAGACGGAAGAAGCAGAGAGACAAGGAGAAAGAAGAACTATAGCAGAACAATCCTCAACTCCATGAATCCTCACGATACTGACAATTCAACTTCACAATAGTCAGCACCAGCGCCGCCTCCGCAGCCGAGCACAACCCCTCCATGCTCGCCATGCTCCGATCCCTCTCCAGCAACCCTCGCCCCTTCTCCTCCCTCTACCGCGGCCTGACCCCGAACCTCACCGGCAACGCCCTCAGCTGGGCCTCCTTCTTCTTCTTCAAGACCCGCTTCGAAGACCTCCTCACCTTCGCCCGCGGCTCCGAACGCCCCTCGCCCTCCGACTACTTCATCGCCAGCGCCCTCGGCGGTGCCGCCACCAGCTTCCTCTCCAACCCGATCTGGGTCGTCAAGACGCGCATGCTCGCCTCCGACAAGGGCGCAAAGGGCGCCTACCCGTCCATGTGGTCCGGCTTCCGCACAATCTACGCCACCGAAGGCTTCCGCGGCCTCTACCGCGGCCTCGGCGTCTCCATGATCGGCGTCTCCCACGGCGCCGTCCAGTTCGCCGTCTACGAGCCCGCCAAGCGCTTCTACTTTGCGCGCCGTCAGAGCCAGGGCTTCGACAGCAGCCGCATGACCACCGAGGCCACCCTCGTCATCTCCTCCGCCGCGAAGCTCATCGCCGGCGCCGTCACGTACCCGTACCAGGTGCTCCGGAGCCGCCTGCAGGTCTTCCACGCCGACGAGAAGTTTGGCAAGGGCTTCAGGGGCGTCGTGAGGATGACGTGGAGGGAGGAGGGCATTCGGGGCTTCTACCGCGGCTTGATACCGGGAGTCGTCCGCGTCATGCCCTCGACTTGGGTCACGTTCCTGGTCTACGAGAACGTCCGCTACTATCTGCCTCGCTGGATGTCGTGATCAATACTGATTCGACGGAAATGAGCGTCAGGGGGTGTCATTTTGTATTTCTTAATGTTAGTGCTTCGTTTCACGCTTGATTTGTTGGCGGCCGGCGGTTTCTGCTGTGTAAATCAGCGTTTGTCTATACGAAGAGCATAATTCGGCGTTCTCAGATAAGGGGAGAAATCGCATATAGAGCGGACAGGTTGGAAAGATAAATGTGGTCACTAAAATGGCTTTAATTGTGAAATAGACAATGGTCTTCTTGTTCAACCTTCTTAGAGCATACTATGTTCCATTAGAGAATGCTGGACTCTATACACGAGTGTTTGATGACCACATGTCCTTTAGCAAGAACTGTATAGATGCTCTTCGAAATGTGCAATCTCTGCAGATCACGGCAAGGGATGTAAGCCCCTTTCCATCTCTTCTGGCCAGTTCTGTAACCAGAACTTGCCAGGAGAACATGGCCTTCGAATGCAAACAGTTTCTCACAAACAGCAAGAATCGTAGACGAGTTTACCAGAAGACAGTCACAATCACACTTGAAACTGCAAATCATTACTTGATCTTTAAGCTCAGATCGCATCAACGAATGTCACAGCTACAACTGACGATCCGCCGTGTCCACCACGTACCTTTCCCAAGTGCCATATCAAGCTGAACAAACTCTCGACGGCAAACTTGCTGTTTTCTTACCCAAGTCCCGAGTGGCAATGCCGGGGGGGAGAGGCAACACGGAAAGCAAATTAATTACGGCCCCAGCCCTATTGATCCAATGCATGGTGGCAAAGACAATCAATATTGCAAGTGAAATGACATGCCAACGCCATCAGAGCGGAACGAAACGATGAAACAAACACAACGCCTCCTAGACGTATCTCTTGTTCTGATTGAGCTGTTGGCATCCACCCCATCATTCCCCTGGATGTGGGCGGCGCTCAGTATACCAAGGAGAACTTGAGGCCTTCAAAGCATACTAGTACCATTTCTGATCGATGTGCAGGCCCAGCGATCTGGTAGATGCAGCCAAGGCAAAGTACCCCCGACGTGAGCGTATGTACATGCACGGCCACGGAGTCCTCTGCATGTAATGATCAGTATGATGCATATGTAACATTTCGTAGCTCGTCATGGACGTGCGCTGGCAGCGTACTGACTAGCTCGATGTATGGCTGGACTTGATCCAACATGATCCCTCGTGTTTCGTAGCTCCTCTAGTGAGGCAGCAACTAACATGTAGGGCCGGTTGGCCTCAACAAACCCCATCAGCCGCTCGAGACAACAACAGTAATCACTATCGTCCCGCAATTAAAGGCGATGTATGTAGCTCCGTGCTAGAGGGCGGGGGAGCAGTCAACGGGAGGCCCGCCAAATGTAATGAAGTGGACTCGCTTTGGATTGCTCATTTGATGGTGATCATCTTAGACTGGTGTCAAGAGGGTGTTTTGAAAGCAAAAGATGAGATGTGATAGAGGCGTGGAGCCAGCACTATCCGGTTGGCCATGTACAGGCGGGTGTATGAGCATGTACGAGTATGAATATTAGTGTCAGAGCCCACAGGTTGGAAATGGAGCAAAGCGGCGGAAGCACCGTGCCTGAGATCCGGTCTTTGCGCCAGACAGGGGTTCTGGGGCTGAGATAGACTAGGGACATGAAAGAAGCTACATGAAGCGCGCGTATGAGAAAGTGGCGAGAACGTGGGAAGGTGGACGGAGGAGAGAGGGACGGCGATAGAGCGGAAGAAGGACGAGCACAAAAAAGCAGAAACGAAAGTCAAGCAGAATGTGCCGCTCTGCCTACCTGCAGGTTGCCGAAAGGGTCATCGGCTTCAGCCTCTGCGAAGCTAGTCCTGCAGAGATTCCCCATCTCGATGCTAAAAGCCCAGCGAGGCAGGGTCTCCTGATACAGCCTCTCAGGCGCCGTCGCTACCGAAAAAGCTTGGAGATGCACCGCTTAGACGTAGATTGGCTACTAAAGTAATGCAAGGGAATCCCGAAGGGGACGCGGAAGAGGGACCGTGGCTTTTGAGACGCCGATTCCCATGTTGCCCGTGTTGGTCATCAACCAGATCTGAGGCAGTGTCGTATATAGCAGCTGCTTGAGTCAGCCTGCTCCATAGTTGCATTATCCTCATGAGGCATGCATGCTCTGTATAGCTGCAGTTGTTATCCTCATCACAGCCACTTGGTTCAGCTGTAGACCAATACTCACTCCCTCGAACAGTACTGCCGATGGAAGAAAATGAGAGAGAGAGAGGGAGCGAAAGACAGAGCGAATCAGCACAACCTCCAGTGTTAGCGTAGTTGCCACAGTTGTTTCGGAGGCTTCTGTAATATGGCAGGCAGAGCTTCAGCGGCACTTGGCGGAGCCTTATGCACCGTAATTGAACGGAAACTAAGTGATCCGGAGCTTGACGGCCGCTTGTCTAAGAGCCGAGAGCAAGAGACAAGGGTAGACCACCTCCTTCGAGGCATCGCAAACCTATCAGCCGCAGTGGAAGCCGTAATGGGAGGTTTGATGGGCACGGTTCTCGACTGTTATTCGTGGGGCTTCTTAGATCCCCTAATGCGCATCCCTTCTGTTAGGCGGGATAACATCATTCTGCGTCGCCCTGTCCTATCACAAGATGAGCCGCTAGTCGCCCCGCTACTTCAAGTCCGCGCGTGAATACGAGTAGGTAGCCGCACGTAGTACGGGCATGCAAGATGCGGGAGTTCTGGCATGGAGAGAGTAGAGTAGGAGAGAGAAACAGAGATGGAAGTGAAGTTGTGGTGCAATGATAGGGACAGGGCAGCGATGTCTAAAGAGCACACCAGAATCCGTCTGGCCTCTAAGAAGAGAGATATGTCGTGTTTTGACGGGGGTGTAGATGTATTGGATGGAGCATACGACACATATGTGACAGGATTCTTGGGTGATTGAAGCCATCGTCACATACACACAGATGAAGCGGATAGAAGATGTAATAGGGGAGTGTAGTATGTATATCACAACTCACACGGGGGAATCGCAGCTGAGCGTCTCATGGCCGAATGCCCATGAAGACGACCATACACCCTGCCGGGCGACATGTAGCATGAATGACTACTCGAATTATCACGATGGAACTCGTGCAGCGCCGAGACCAGACTATTTCGCCGACTGCTTCCCGCATGACACAAGTCAAACAAGGAGGTCCAGCTGTGATGTTGTAGTGGTAGCTGAATGGTGTCTCCTTGAGACGTTCTTCCGCATATGGTCAACCCACGGCTTAGTATTCCTCGTAGGAATAGCTCCTTGAGACATGGCCGGAGCTTCTTCGATGTTATCACCCCGGCTGAAGCACCCGCCAGCATGACGGAGTGGCGGTATGTTTCTCCTGCAGGATTTTGATGACCGCTCGATGGTTTGTATGCGAGTGTACGGTAATCATGCCGCAATATTGCCTCGGCGGACACTGCCTGATACCATTAAAGCGCTTTTCAGTATGTTATCGAAGGTATCATAGTACATATAACTCTACGAACTAATGACGTGCTCAACAGTATAAGGTAGACTCTACTAGGATGAGACGAGAAGTAGCAAGCAAGCCTCAGGAAAAAGGGGGAAAGATCTGCCAACGTAACAAACGGAGACAGTATGAAAGACTTACTTGTACATACCCACGCCTGCTAAACAAAAATGAGATCAGTCTGTGAGGAGAGGACAATTCGGCCTTACTCCTGGCAATATAGGCGTCTCAAACCTATACGTCAAGTTGGCCCGCACTTGAAATTAGCACTACGGATGACTATGGTTAGCATACTCATTGAGGCATGTCACAAATTTGAAGGATCTGTATCAAGTGATGTTAGACAAGCATATTCGTTATGACAGGTGAAGACGTGTTCAGCGTTTGTCAAAAACTGATTCGTACCCGCGATGACAGTCTCATGCAATGTCTGCTGCCAAAAACACAGAAAGAAAGAAAAATCGTACCTCTTTCTCCAGGGTACATCATAAAAGTCACGAGGCCTATGACAATGGATACTGGGAGGTATCAGGAACAATTCGAGCCGGCCGACGATAGGGCGCAAGAGCCATCTACAGCTCGCGTTCCTGCATCTCTGAATACAACAATAGCGAAAGCTGGGACCAAAGAACGGCCCCTGATCCAGTAAAATGGAGACGCGCGTTGCTTCATCGATCCGTTCTGTCTCGCTGCATTAGACATGCAGTTCGCTCGGACGTGGCGCCAAATGTGAGAGGCGAGAAGACCAAAGCGTCTTCTGTTCGGTACTGTCCATGGATAACTGGCCGCTTCGTGGCCATCCCTCCGCCGGAATGCCCGCTTGATGGGGGCGTGGGGATGTCTCGAGCCCTCTGATGGCAGAAGTTCCAGCGGGAGAGAACCAGGAGCATCTAGACCGCGTCGTATGGTCGTTGTGGTCTTGGGGCGTAATGTTTTCTCATCTCCTCTCATTTCGTTTACCCCTCTCACTCCTGGACTTTCACATAACGCCTCTGACGCTTGCACTCGCTAGCGATCGGGACACGATCTCTGTGATGATGGCAAAGGCAGATGTGGGCGAAAACCCCGATCGCCATCTTCCATGTTGAGCACCACGATCTGAGACTGCGGCTGCTCCACACCCTCGGGGAGATCTTTCGCTGCAGTCGCTTGTAACATAGTATAACAAAAGGCCAGGGTCATTCGGCAAAAGAGGGGGCCATGTAGGTGTGAAGGACGAATGAGGAGAGGCAGCAAATGAGAGACGCTCGTCTCTTGCAGCGCCGTAGACGGGCTGGCACTAGCCATGAAAATGAGCAGTCGCTATGCAGGGCCGTGTGAGTGGCCAGCGTCTGAGGACGATGAACCTGTTGGAGCAACACTGGCAGCTAATTAGTCCTTTTGGTGTTTGAGGCATCGATCAGGGACCAGGGCAGGGCGAAGGGCACTAGAGCGCCAATGGCGGGCGGTAGTTCCATTTCGGAGCGGGGAGATGGGCGGGACGAAGAGCTTGAATCTTAAGGTTTGGCGCCTTTGGTATGTTGATACAAAAAGACTGGAGGAAACTCCGCTACTTGGGGGGCCTCTGTGATTCGACGTTGTTGTTTGAGTGTGTACGCATGAGTATCCGATGAAGCTAGTAGTAGGGGATGTTGTTTCTGACTCGAGGTAGGTTCGCTAGAGGACCAAAGATAAGCTGGTCCCGACGTCAAGCGGCTACTGCCTAAGGTACCTGTAAGACACAGAACCTTTGGTATCAAAGTACCTCTATGTACACGCTACAGCTCATCTTCAGCATCAAATTCCATATTATGAGCTTCAAGGACACCGGGAAAGCCGTGCACTGCCTTGCTACTGCCAATAACAGCTCCATTCAGGTGCCAGGTGAGGCAAGAAGTCAACAATATGACGTATTACTTTTCTCCTGTCTTAGCCGTGAAGCTTGCTCGCAAACCGACCTGTAATTGGTAAGGTAGCTACCAGCCTCCAGAGAGCAGGATTTCATCCATGGATGCCAATCAATACTACCTCCTAAGTGTAATCGTTCAGCTCCGAGATGCTCCTAAGTAGGCAGGCACTAATACCCTATTGATGCCTCATACGGAGTATCCGAGCACGACCCCAAATAGCACGAAGGAGTTGTCTCGTCAGGGTCGCAGAGCTGAGGCAACATGACACGTCTGTTTCCCAAGATCTCCCAGTAGGATCAAATCTGCGCTGTCCTTGACAATGTTTGATACGGAGCCCTGCCGAATAGATTGACTATGCGCTGAGTTGCCCAGGACCAGCGGCCCCTGCATCAAATCTTTAGTACCCGTTGGCTCCACCTTTGGTCAGCAACTTAGAGTCTACGCCTCTAAGTTAGGTCTAAAACCTTTAAAATACCTTAAAATATAGTATATACCTTTACTAGTTTTAATTCCTACTTAATTTATATATAAATAATAATAATAATATATAATAAATTAATAAAATTAATATTAAAAATAATAAATAAATTTTCTACTACCTTTAGAGTTATAGCTATAGTTTTAGAAAATTATAATTAATCCCTAAGGCTTTAAAAAGTATATTTTATATATACTACTATTATATACTTTAACTTAAGCCTTTTAGCTATATAGTAAGTTATTTTTACTTTAATAAAACTAAACTTAATTCCTTATATTACTAAGTAGTTAAGATTTTTATTAAATAATAAAAATAATACTTTAGTTATATATATAATATAATTATAGTAAAAAGGATTTTTTATAATTAAAAATTAATTTATTATTATTATTATTAATAATCTTTAATAATAATAAAATCCTAATATTAAGGATTTATATAAAAATTAATATAATTAATTATAAGACTATAGCTATTATTGATATTATAGCTATAGTTATAGCGGTCATTTTAGTGCTCTTTAGAGCACTATAGCTAGCTTATAGCGCTAGCTATAGCTATTTCCAGTTGGCTATTCCCTATAGCCTTCTATAACCTTCTATAAC